>OU015772.1:11175748-11215395 GCA_907173295.1 Fagus sylvatica | reverse complement strand
AGAATAGAATGCAAAAGCATTATTTCTGATTCTATCCTCACTAGAATTATGTGTTGCAAATGGGGGATTAATTCTGCAGAACTGTGTAAAAATCAGTAAGGTAGTTTGGTTCTGTTTTGCAGTCTTGTATTCAAGCTGCTTGTTGACTGGAAGTTAAAATCTCTTGGCTTGATGCCAGTTCTTGTTTAGTCAGCTGTCATTAGATAGTTTTGCTTTTTTCTAGTCAGGTTGGTTTTGTGTTGTCTTCAGTGGCTTAGAGCTTTGAGTGTTCTATCTCTGATAGTTGAGTCTTTTTAGCCCTTTGGGGCAATTGGTACTCTGTTTCTTTTAGTTTCATTAATAATACTTACTGATTCATCAAAACAGAAAAAGAAAGAAAACGGGAAAAACAATGGGACCTGATTAATTCCCATTGAAATTTGGAGGTGTTTGGGTGACGTGAGTGTAGGATGGTTAACAAACCTTTTTAATAAGATCTTTGTATTAAAAAAAAGAAAGAAAAAAAAAAGCCTAGTGAGTGGTGGAAAAGCACTCTAATACCTATATACAAGAACAAGAGAGTTACATTCTGTCAATTATACTTTTGGGAAAGCACAAAAGCTTTGTGTGTAAGGACAGAATCAATAATTATGATGAGTTTGTAAACCATAAAGTTCCAAAACCCTGATGCATCTCTTTTTTGCTCTTCAAGAAGAAAGACAAATGGGTCTAACTCCACTCAAAAAAACTCTTGTAAGTGGAGGATTGCCCGTGAATTATAAAGTGCACAACCCATGGGCACCCCGGTGATGTGGGACTTGACAACACTTCATAACACCATGACTCTAGCTCAACCTTTCACAGCCCAACCACATCGATCTCGATATACTGAATTGAGCTCCTATCTACGAACATTTTTTATTTTATTTTTTATCACAAAGTATAATTCTAAATCTTCTAGCAAGTTAATTCTATCATCAGCCACATTCACTTACAAAGCCTGTCTCCACATTGCATACTATCCTTTGAAAACACTAATGCAGCACTTTCTCAACAAACTTATTTCCATAATAACTAAATTTGTTGCCAGATTAAAAGCACAGAAGAAATTAGACAAAGAAAGATCATAAGAAAATGAGCCTGAAAAGATCAAACAGAGACTTTCTTGTGTTACAATGGACCAAAAATGGGGATCTATATTCAACTAATGAAATATCTTACATGATCTAAATCCAGTCAAGTAATATAACCTGAAGCCAGTATATGGTGTGTGTACTTACGCACATAATGACACCACAATGAAGCTATAGTCATATTCAAATCCACCAAAAAGAAATTCCCAATAAATAGATGAACCACCAAGTAACACAGACTAAGTATATAAACAAATAAGTTAAAGAATATCAAAATGAAGTCTCACGCCAAACTCATGATTTTTACCACAGTAAAACGATGGGCCTGTGGACAGCAAATAAGTGCATAAAAAAGGCTGAGCACAGCAAGTGTAGCTTACATATACACAAATGATCAATAAAATGCTCCAAAGTTTTTTTTTGTCCTAAAGATCAAACTACAAAGTCAATGTACTGCCTAGAGCAGCTTACCACAATACAATGACAAAACAGAATTCTTCTTCATGGATTGTTTAGTTGGTAAAATAATTATAATGCATTTTGGTCCAAGTCAATACTTTGAAAATATAGATGATTCTAAACTTTAGTTGAATTCAAAGAGCCTACATTGGTTTTATATTGGATCATACATAATAAGAACATTGGTAGTCTAATTATGACACAACATCAAATCAAGGTTTAGACTAAGGGTTATTCTCAAAGTTACTATATTTATTAACTATGTTGCCAGTCCTAACTATCATCCTGCTGCTAGGCTGATCTTTCCATTATTGGACCAGACTAGGAAGCAAAAACAGCATATAACTGCAAATAGGTCAAGCTTTGCTCATACTACAATTGATCAACCCAATCCTCAAACTGCATTTCATTACCAGAAATATGTACAATATTATGAAATTAATGTCTATTACTGGTACCAACTCGGTAACAACAATCGACAATTTTGCATGATCAAACAAAATTATTGTTCTTTCTGGCCATAACAAGTCATCACTCATGGCTTGGCTGCTCACAGAATCTTAGGCTGCAACTGCTAGCTCTAGTGCTAAAAATAAAGTTTCCAAACCAACTCACGAAATTAAACCAAATCACAAAACAACAACAACAACCAAAACATCAAAATTCATGAACTTTTGTCAAAAACCATGTATATTTAAGTACACGAATCAGCGAGTATATTACCTCGGATCGAATTCCAAAACCTCAGCAAGCTTATTCCCATTCTTATCGTTCCACTGCACCTTTCGCGGCGTCTTCTTCTCTGTCTTCCTCGACATCCCGTCTCGCCGAGGCGGCAGCAATGAATTAGACTCACTATCCTCCTCTCCATTAACATGGTGATCCTCAACCTTTGGAGACACTATAGTAGCCGGGACCTCACTTTTGCATCCATTGACGTCCTTAGCATCCGTTTCCATCAAAAAGTTACACTATCCGCAAAACTTACAACCCAAATTCTTTGCCAATCAGTTCTGATTAAAACAGAGTAAAGGACCAATCTTTGATCCAAAATTCAGAGACTTTTCGTAATTCATCAGCAACCCAATTCACCTTTCAACAAAACAAAAGAAACCCAATTCACCCAATTGCCTGAAAATCATGAATTCGCAGGCCCTAGACCAAAAGATTCAAATTTTGGAGTTGGTTCTGGCTATAAATTAAAGTTTTTTTTTGTTTGGTTTTTCAATGCAGAGACATGGTCAACGCTCATGTGCAGCTTATGTTTACAACGACGAAATCAAAGAATGGAGAAAATTACAAATCAAATAACATTCGAAACTTAAAAGATAAGACCATCACTGAGACAGAGAGAAAAGCAAAAACAAAAAAAGCGCAAAAGTTTGCCGAGAAAATGACAGAAAATTATAGTTTCAGAATGAATACTATACAACAAATGAATGAGACAATGGGACAGATCAGAGATCTGTGAGAGAGTAAAACAATCTGATTGGATTAAGATTTAGATAAAAACAATACCTGATTTTGAGGGGATTAATAATTTTATTCTTAAATATTAATTAAAACAGGGAAATAAAAAAAAAAAAACAGAGAGCGTTCACTTTTCTGATTGGTGAGTGGCGTGGATAATTAAAAATTTTAAAAAAGAAAAAAGAAATTTGTGGTAGTTATAGATGGAGTAGGAATTTTTTGAAATTGTGTCAGTAGAATGATTCTGATCGGACGGCTGAGAGAGGCTGATGGAGTACTGTTAGTTATTCTCGTTATTGAAGTCTTTTAACTGAGCCTTACTTACTGTGGCTTGGTTTGTAGTAATGAGTCATAACTCATAAGTCATGACGAGAGGTTTTGTGACGAAATTGGGTGATGTGTAATCTTTTTTTTTGATGTTCATGACTTATAATTAAGATGTCTTCAATTTATGTGTTATAATTGGCATGCACTATGTACAATGCAACAACAATAAAATATTTATATATGAACTTGTCTAATTGAATTAAATAGAAAATTTATTAAAAAAAAATGAACTTGTGTAATTTAATTAGATAAGATCAAACCTAACGTAAACTCATTGTCACAAGAAGAAAGCTAATGAAAGCAAAGGTCAAGAATATCTTGGTTTAATATAATTTTTTTTATTATTTAAAGATAAACGATAGTGGAATCTTTATTAAAAAAAATATATATATGTTTGTACAATGGGAATGATTAGAAAGTGGGGAGTAGTCAAAATATCGGTTAAAAGATGATGATTGGTAATTAACTTAAACTAACATAGTTTAATACTATTTGTAACTCTAAAGCCAAATTAAAAATATAAAATATATTAATGATGAAAAAATATAAAGTTTAAAAAATTTATGTAGCAAGATATATAAGAAGAAATCAATAAAAAATCAAATGTTTAGTTGAATCATACGTATACCTAAATTATGATTGGAGAATAGCTACTGATAAAAAATAAAAAATAAAAAATAAAAATGATTGGAAAATAGATTGAAATTGAGTGATTCCTAGTTGAATCTTAAGAGTCTTAAACTCTTAGTTTGATTACGCAAAGTTTGTTCAAATTGATGGTAATGGTATTTTCATTCTACAAGTATTGAATAGTGATGAAGAAGTTAAAAGATAAATCTCATCAGATTGAATTCATAGGATGAAGCAGGAGTCAAATATCAAACGAAAATAAATAAATATATATATATTTTTTCATTAGAAAAATAAAGGAGAATTTCTGGCAAGGTTATAACTTATAAGATATAAGACTAGCTTGCATTTCATATGATATTTTCTAGCCCAGCTCCAGCTATCTGTGTCAAGGTAGTGTCTCGGGTGTGATAGTACTCATTACTCAAGTATTCAATAAAAATACATTTGAGTTTTGAAGTTCTTCTTTTCGATTTTGTCCTTGGAATATTTAATTTAAATTTTTTTTTTTTTAAGTACAATATTGTATTATTCTTTCACAATGAAAATTGATATACTTTTTATTTTTGGGTGGGGGGGAATAAGTGGCTGTTTTCCTTAGCATGATTGGCTTATCTGTGGCTGTTATCCTTAGCATGACTTAGCTTATCAAACATGCCCCAAATAAAAGGGATTGCTTATCAAATATCAACATATAAACTCGACAGGATGCTGTGTCTTTTTGGTAAGTATCTAGCTTGCCGTGTCCTTTTCTTTTTGTTAAGTTGTATGCTCTTTATGTCGAAATAGAATATAGAGAAAAAGGACGAAAAGCTATAAATGGCTAGATCATGACTCAATTCACCCCTCAATCCTCTAGTTAAAAGAGGTTGTATTACATGTAACATCCTAAGCTAAGCTGGTATATTATGTAATGGGATGTTACATGTAACAGTTACATAAAATATTTTTTTTACATGTGACAGTTACATAAAATATTTTTTTATAACACTCTTTTTACATTGGAGTGAGTTTCATACTTTTAGGATCCACTCCCATATGAGAAGAGTTTTATATGTAATCATTTTTTCTTCTTAAGAATTCGGCTCGGCCGAAAGTGACTTCTTATATCCACGTTTTGGGTTTCAATAGAACGTTGAATTAAATAAATGATCTTCATCTAACCTCGTTAGTGAGAAATTGGCCTACTCAAAAATAGGGCGGCTCAATACATTTTGAAACCTAAGGCGATAAATTTAAATATATTTTTATTAATATTTAAGTATCAATTAAATATTAGTTTTTAATGAAACAACTTAAGGTTTCAATTGGCTTAGATTTTTATTGACTAAATTTTTTTAGGGTATTTGGAGGTGGAGGAAAGAATGCAAAACTCACCTATATTAAAAATCAATTATCATCTTACTAAAAAAACATAGTCAATACATTGTTTTACACTCATATTAGAGAAATACCGCAATACTCAAGGAGTTAGTGAAAATTGTTTGTTTTTTGGTAAAGTTCAGAAGGATATATATATGCATACAACCTAAGTGCTTACTTTGCTTTACTTTGCTTTAGAAAAAAAAAAAAGTGCTTACTTTGCTTTAGATTTTATTGCCAAATTCAATAAAGACTTTCCGAACAATAGAGTGGGGGCACGTTTAGGCTTGAAAATTGTCTTGGAGTGGATATTTTCATTCCAGTTTTTGTTTTTTTTTTTGGGCTAAGATCATTCCAGCTATTACGTTTGCAAAACATGATGGCCAAAAATATGACAGTTTGTCAAAGGAATGTCACATTGTTCACATCAACATATGACAAGATCGATACTGGTCTTTTTAATGGGATTTAATTTAAGTTAAATCTAGCAAGAAGAGGATACAGCAGCCAGGCTCTCACTTTAGCGTGCTTTTTACCCAAATGAAAGACAAAAAATATTAAAGAAAAATATGACTTGCTTCAAATGTTGCTAATCATGATTGCAACATTGAACTTACATTCTACTCAAAGTTCATAACCTCCAAAATTAAAATAGATAGGGTGCAAGCAATATTCAATCTCAGTTCACTTCCACTTTCATCCATTTGTGGAGAGAAAGAGTAAGAGGCAGGCATTTCTGAGAGGATGGCATGCTTGGAAAGAGCTTCTCCGGCATTGAAGGATATCCTGCTCAAACTATACCGGTAAGAACAATTTATCTATTGAAAAGTCCTCTTAACCATGTTGTTCCTAACACGTATCATAATTCAAAGTCCAATTCTCTTCATCGTTTGTTTTCTGGCTAGAAAAAATGATTTTTATTTTATTTTTTATTTAGAACATCTTTTAAGAGTGATGTTAACATGTTAGTGATACTATAAATTTTACTATCTTGGTCTTATAAACTAATGTGTCAACTTTTAATACAAGAAAAACAAATAATTAAATTATTTTTTTTTTTTTTATGTTATTGATGTGGCACCATCACAATCAATGTTACACCAATTTGTAAACATTTAATTAAATTTTTTTTAACAATAACATAAAATGTAAAGTAAATAAAAAAAGTTTAATTGGTGTGACATTCATCAATGTCACACCAACTAAATGTTTTAATTATGTTATGATGTATGGTTTAATTAAAATTAATATGTAAATAAAAAAAATTTACAAAGTTTTGAACAATAAGATAGTTAATAATAAAAATTAAATACCTTAAGTCCTATAATGGAAGCCAATCATTGTGTAATTAAATTTCTTTCTAAATCATTTTAAATTTTAGTGTTTAAATAATATAATAATTTAAACATTTTGAAATTTTGATAATAGAATCTCGCCTAAAATACAATTAGCTTAATAATTATTTTGCAATGAGGACTTTTTGGTTAGTCGGGATAAAGAGTCTTAACTATATAAAATAAGTGGACAAAAAGACTATCCATGTCACATTAAAAAGGCAAATAGGTTTAGATAGAGAGACTATATACTGTGTACTTGATGCAACCACAACTAGGAGATAACTTTTATTATTTAACTAGTTGCTAACTCATGTAATGCACGTGAAAAGTTTGATAAACAATATTTATATGAATATGATATTTGTTTAATTTATAAACATTACAAAATAATGTTTACTTTATAAGTATTAATAAAAAGGTCAAATTAGATCATTTGTAGAAGAAAAAAAAAAACTTACCTAATTTAATTAGAAGTTGTTCAAAGAAGATCAAACATCATTTGATGAAATTTGTTTGACATTGGGTTGCTTTATCCCAAAAGACGATGAGTTATTTTAGGACTATTTGTAACTTTAAAAACGAAATTAAAAACTACTAGAATGATAATGTGAAAAAATATGGGCTTTCAAAACCTTATGTGACAATACTCTTTGTGACAAAAATAGGTAAGCAAATCTAGGAAATATAATTTAGATCTTATGTGACAATACTCTCTTTGTGACAAAAATAGGTAAGCAAATCTAGGAAATATAATTTAGATTATGATCTTTTGTAGGAAAAAGTACAGCAAATGGATAATCTTCACAAAAATATCAATTTATACAACAAAAAAAGTGGCATCTAGAAATTAGAGAATAAGGAAAGTACACATGTGCCCTTATATATGTGGGAAAGATGTGCCAAGAGACTTTCTATGTGTCTCAAATCTTATAGCTCAATTAGTTGATATTTTTTTTGTGTTCTCGAAATGAGACATTTAGGAATCAAATCTTTTTCCACTAATTGTAAAAAATATGTGGAGGAGAGGTAGGAAATGAATTTTTGGTGGGCTGGAGAAGGTGTTTTCCAGGTGGATAACAGGACAAGCAACGAAATGTGGTGCATTCATGGTGGGCTGGAGTGCGATAAAGCTGCAGCGTACTTCCATTAGCATATAACAATAGTTGATAGCTGCACAGCATCTTCCACCAAGCAGACATGAAATGATGAAACAGAGTCAAACAGTCACTTCTGTCTTCACCATTTTCTGATTGTCAAACTCAGTTTTGGCAAGGAAATGGAAAAATACAACATTTTCATAGTCAGATGGATTAGTAAATATGAGCCACATACAACAATACATAAAAACATTTTCCTGGCCCACTGGGGAGCAAGACTAATGGTTCTACAAA
The DNA here is from genome assembly GCA_907173295.1 of Fagus sylvatica. Lineage (NCBI taxonomy): Eukaryota > Viridiplantae > Streptophyta > Magnoliopsida > Fagales > Fagaceae > Fagus > Fagus sylvatica. Next base: position 11,207,307 of record OU015772.1, on the reverse strand, counting down.
GGAAGCGTCACATCACTGAATCGACCAAAAGAATCACTTATCATGAGCATACATTGGAGTTGTCAGATTGAATCAACTTTGTAATCATAATAGTCATACTTGAAAATTGATTGGTGAACTTAATTAGATAGTTTTTTTTTTTTTTTTTTGTGTAAGTATACTAAACTTTCTCTTGGGCGGTAAGTGGTGGGCAAAGGATTCAAGTAATTGAGTCAATCAGTTTGGATTAAGGCTTAATTTAATTGAGATCCGTATACCACATAGTTTGTACAATCTATCTCATGCTAATATGTCTACTTTCTGTGCTATAGTGTGAAGAAGTTGCTTGACAATATGATTAGGCTTATTAATAATGGACATGGCATTGTGAATGTACGTGCACAGTTTAGTAACTTTAGTTGGAGAAGACAGGAGGGAAAATTCCAAAGTCCAAACCATGAATATACAAGGAACTAGATGGTTATTTTGGAAGTTTTAAATTTTTCGTTATTCTTTCATATAATTTATATTTATATATGCCGTGCAAATATCAAATATGTTGCAAAACTGTTAAAGAAATTATAACCCTTCTGATGATCAACGTTATTTTTCTCATAACAGTGCTGAAAAGCCCATGGAGACTGATCATCACTTGTATGAATTTGGGGCTGTGGAATATCACATCCAGGTACAAGTACAACCCTCAGCACTCTTAATGTACATTTACTTTGGTATATTTTAGTCAATCTGTGTTTAACATCCAATTTTCTGTTCTTTTACCAATAAGAAAGTAGTGATACTTTGCAACAAATACAAATCCGCAACCATTTTCATAACACACTGGTGTCTTGCTATTAACACCATTTCACATGGGTCCATCGACGGAGCCACTAGTTGCTATAGCTCACCCAACTTTTTTTTTTTAAATTTTTTTTATAACTAGTCATATATTTTTTAAATTTAGTCCAACCCAAATTAAGCTATTAGCAACAGCACACCCTTTAAACCCTCTTATCCCACTCAAAATATTAATTAATACTTTCAACCCACCTTAAAATATTTCCTGATTCCGTTTCTGCCTAGATCCATCACTAAAGTTGCAAAATATCTGAATAAATCAGGTAAAAAGAAATTTGTGAATTTGTTGTGTATTTATAAACTTATCCTTTTTTTTTTTCTTTTTTTATCCAAATTTCAGTTGATGCATCAAGAAATTATTTCATTATGCATAGAACTTTTCTAGCTGCAAATACCAATAATAAGGATCACACATCTTTGAGCAATACTAAGGCAATAAAATGAAATTTTCAAAAACCAATTTTAGTGGGAGAAGAGGCAGACATTTTTGGGGGGTGAAAAATGATTGCGCATGCTTCATTTTGGTTTTAAAGTTTGAACAGATCATTTAAGAAATATTCTGATGGTTACACTCCAACTGTTGAACAGTGTTCAGCATCAGATCCACATCACATCTACTTGTCAATATCCACACCACTACTATCCCAAGGTACACTGCTAATATCGCATGGGCTATCCCATCACACTAGAGAGATGGTGAAGGGAGTCAATTCTGATGTTGTGGAGATTGTTGAACCACCAAAAGAAGGATACCAGCTTACTCTAAGACTTAACATACATAAGATTCCACGTGGCAAAGGTTTGGTAATCCTTAACTTTCATAGGATTCCACGTGACACATGTTTGGTATTCCTTTACATCACTTCCTTAATAGACAAAAAGATTCCTGGAACTTGGATAGATACTGTCTTTACTATTTAGTATTTACAACTTAATGTTGAATTTTTTTTTTTTTGAATTTAAGAGCAAGGACTTTGATAATACTATGAATGGGGACTACTATGCATTTGTTGTGGCTTGGTTGCCAAAACAAATAGAAATTAAAGACTTCGAATTTTAATAATTACTATTTGGTTGTTTTTCAATGGTATTCTACCTTTTAATCCTCTCAGCAATCATGCAGAGCATAAAGATGAAATGGTATGCTACTAGACACCATCTACTCAAACTAAAGTGTAGTAAGTAGCAGTGTAGTAACTAGTTTGAGTAGTTAATGTGCACTAAATGGTAGACAGATTAGGACACTAAATGTTTGTACACTAACTACACTATTTGGTTTTAACCTGTTCAAATGAATCAGTGTAGTAAGATTGGATATATTAGCATTTGAACAGTTTAACAAAAAGGATATGATGAACTGGGTTATTAACTTATTCGGCATTGAGATGAAGTTGAAATAAACCAAAGATTAATAAACTGCTACTTGCTACACTAAAGGAGAGAAATAAGCATAAGCTTTTACAATCTGAATTGAGGGAGCAAACATTTTCAAACAAAATCTAAGACAGAAAGAAGGAGAGCACACACCTCCTGTGCATCAAGCTGAAAAATTAAAGCTTCAAGAGAAATATAGTTTAATTAGTATGGTTGCCACCTTGCTAATATTGCAATTTCAGGATCTGGGAATGAAGTCTAAGCATGCAGAAATAATAAGCTAGTTGATGAAAACTGACCTATCTCCTAAAATCCTGCAAAAAAAAAAAAAAAAACTTCAGTAAAGCATCATTCACGGAAGTGAATGCTAACAGTGAAATTTTAATGAGTGGAGTTGAAAAGTAGTTGATTGCATGATTGTTTATTCAGTAATAAAGGAAAAATGTAGCAAAATGCTTAAGCTAAGACTGCAATAATCGTAATTGATTCATGTTTTCTTGTTCTAGACTCTATTAAGGTAATTACAGAGATATCTGCAATACAAGCAGTCATACTAAGTACTCAGCTGAAAGAAATGTTGCAGAATGTCAATTCCCAGGATACATTTCAGGGGATGTACAAACCTATCAAACTAGTCTATCACCCAAGGGAGCCTTTCTTTGTCGTCAGACAGGTAATTCCCATGTGCAATCAAATCTTCCATCCCAAGTTGATTTTGGAATAGCATCATAAATTCTTATACCTTATCCCATGCTACATCTCTACCAATTTTATGTAGCCTAGGCTAATTGCCCATAAAAGAAAATTAGTTGCTAGAGACTTGTAAGGTAACTGCATAAACAACTATCTACTGGTTTGGCCTGTCACAAAGTTCAGCCAAGATTTACATTTCAAATTCACAATAAAATTGAAAAGTTTAAACAGCTTAAAATTTAACTCAAATTTCTTATGCACTTCTATTTGTCTAACTGGAAGTGAATTCATGTGTTTGACAGCCACAAAAAATCATTGCAGTATTCCCAATGCGTTTCAAAGAAAAGTCAGATGTGATTATTGCAACAGCATTCTTTCAGGTTTGTGGCCCATATAGAAATATATATATATATATATATATGTGTGTGTGTGAATGTATATATTGTTAATAATTTTAGCACTTAAATCAGTCTCTTCTATTCTCAGAATGACTGATCTCTTTCTTCTTCTTTTTTGTCATTTATTTTCTTCCTCCAGGAACTAATGGATGTGGGGAGTTCTCAAAAATGGGCCAAAGCACCTCCTTGTGCCTGGTCACCTATTCCTCCTCCAGAACTGAGAGGAGAAACTTTTGAAGATTTGAGCACAAATGGAGGATTTGTCTCCTTCGGTATCTTCTTATTTCTGAATCTCTAATAGAAAAGCAACGAATAGACTGATTATGAACCACATTTTGATATTCATCAACAACAACAACAAAAAATGAACCACATTTTGATAAAATAATTGTATAACCATATGGTCCAATTTTATGAACTTATTAGAAAAAAGAAAGTAATTGTATTACGATCAACACAAATTCACACAAAGACAAATACTCCAGATCTATATCTTTCATCTTGAACACTCCAATGAGAGTACCTTTGATCATGTATCATAAAGACAACTTCATATCAAACTCTAAGCTGCTTCTTAATTTAAGATAACAGCAGCTAAATTTAATCCTTTTAATATAAAGTTTTGAGTATAATCAATCTAATATATTTATGCATAACACTTTTATAGATATTTCTTCACGCCATATTGAGGGTAAAAGACTAGATAAGACTGTATGGAGTCTATTGAACTTCTATGCCTACGTTAACTACCACGTAAAGGTAATATTTCTGTCAAGAATTTGTCCCCCACTGGGCAATCTTTATCTGATTCTTCTTAAAATTGTTAAGCATTGGTCCTCTTACATCTTTGGCTGACAAGATTATTCAAACAGTGCACCAGAGGTTTTATTCATAGAAGGATGAGGAAGCGTTTGGAAAGTTTGGTTGAGGTAACCTAAGTTGAATCAAGTATTCAAGTACTCTAGCTCCACCAATAGCAACAGTTATTTTTTATTTTTCAAAAAAAAAAAAAAATTGTTTGTTTCTCTTTCATGAAGGTAGTTTGCGATTGAAATCAGTCACACTATTTTAAAACAAACTCCAATCAAGTCATTGTCAGACCTCACGAAAGATAATTAGAACCAGGAAGACAGTAACACTGACTCTCTCTATGCAACTTGAAGGTCCTGCAGAAGGCAAGCTCAGAAGAAGAAGAACAACAACAAATTAAAAAAGATAAAGGTATGCTTTAAACTGACACATCTTTATGAAAGACCCAAAAACAAAGGCACCAGTTTTTTGTTTTCCCCAGACAGAGGCATGCATGGTGAGACATGAAATTAGATAAATCTAACAACTCACCCCATGCCATTTAGGAAAGTTACAGTACTTAAAAAATACGGAAATTTTCAAATGATACATACTGGTTCTGTTTAGTGTAAGTCTCCAGCAGACTAGCAGAGTAATAGTGGAACAAAAACAAATAAAATTTTCTAATAATTTTGGTTACAATTGTTATTGTTTGTTTTGATGCAAATGCAGGATGTAAGTTTATGAGAAAAATGGTGTCAAAATCTAAAATCTTCAAACGAAGATGTGGCAACTTAAGCAGGAAGATCAAGAGAGTCCGTTCCCGAATTAAAATCCGTGGATTTGGGCGATTTCATCGACGATGGTTGAGATTCCCAAAGTTTTCTTCTTCAAAGAGATATACCAAATTAGATTAAAGCTTTTTCCATATTTTGTATGTTCCACAAATTAAATTAGTGCCATATATAGGGCTTCTATTACTTCTTTGAATGTAAGAATGGTGTAATTTAAGTGCTTCAATTCATCAATACCAAACGGCCTAATTTCCTAAAACTTTTATGTCTAATTCTATTACACAGAAGTGCTTACCTATGTCTATCTTAAGCTACTTCCCTAAAAAGTCTTTCTTAATTTGCCTTCTCTTTGAAATCTATAAATAAATGGGATACCTTGGTCTTCAAAATAATCAAATATCTTGTCTTTACTTTAGATGATTAAATAATTATTTCCATGTCAATGTTTTGCATACGAAAAGAAGTTTCAACATCTAAATTAGAACCAATAATTATAAATATATATGAAGCATTTCTTGTAATGACGTGCTCAATACCTCAACACTTTAAAGATAGTTCAGCCCATAATTCAAAAAATAATAAAAAAATAAAATAAAAGAGAAAGAAAGAGAAGGGGAGGGGAGTTATGGAATGCTCCAAGCAGTGTAAAAATAAAAATTTCTCAGATATAAAATGAAAACCAGCTTGTTATTCAAATCTGTTAACATTGTGGCAAAAGGTAAAATTTGTAAAGCAGTCAAGCCAATCACATTAACACATGACTGGTCAAGTAAGCTAACACCACAAATCATAATTTTCTAGACAAATATTACCATATGTTTAGATGGAAGGAGATGAAGGGAGAGTAGAGGAGAGGGAAAGAGAAGATGGCTGGAATATATTAAAAATTAGTACATTCCATGAACCTTCCCCTCTACTCTACTCTCCTCTCTCTCTCCTTCCCCCTTTGTCTCAAACATACCCTTTAGCCACCAAAGGATGTGGAACATTAAAAATAGTTGAACTGGCATTCTTGTTCGCTGTGATTTAAACATTAGAAGATTCTTGCAATAGATTATACTAAAGCAGTATCAAAAGGTCAGAAAGTGACTTACAGAAAATTAATTTGCTGCCTCCAAATCTTTGCACACTAGGGAAATTAGGGGAATATCTCCAGCTCCTCAGCAATGCTCCCAGTTTCCAATATCTCATCATCATTCCTTCTACTGAGTGCTTTACTATTTATACTTGACTTTCAGGAAATGTACAAATTAAGAACTGACAATAGCTCCGTTGTATGATATATATCTTCTATACTATTATAAAAAGAGTAGCCACACCTGGTCTCTCTTTTTTTTTCAAAAATATCCTCATTAGAAATGTTCTTACAAGATCAAAATAAAATTGAACAATGATGTTAAAATAGTACAATAACAAAGAAACTTATCTCCTACATCTTTGTGTACTTTTTATCAATTAACTTCCCTCAATCTCTTTCTCCAAAAATAACTCAATTTCTTTGCCAACTTCCCACTAACTCAAATAACTGTCTTCCTTCTCCTTCTTCATTATGCACACCTTGGAACTTTCTTTAGTTTTATTGAATCAAATTTTTGGTCATAACTCTGTTTATAGAATCTTCTATCAAACCAGAACCAGAATTGGAAGAGAATCCATATAGATACAACCACCAACACTTGGCCACCATATGGATGCCAATCAGCTTTGTTCATATAGGAAGCATTGCTCTATCTAAAATTACCTGGATCTTTGAAACTACTCAACCAATCCATTTCAAGTCATGTCATTGATCTCAAATCAGACATCCTACCAAAGACAACATCTACAGTCTTTATCTTTTCTTTCTCTTCTTCTTTTCTTTTAGAGAGGGGAGAGGGGGCGGGGGGGGGTTAAGATCAAGGTCAATACACATGTTTATACTTGTATCCCAAGAAAAATGACTCATGGTAAGCTGAACTGAGGGTAGAGAGCAATATAAAATCCAACAATGAAGCCACGGTTTTTAACCATTATATGCACTCAGACACCGTTTGGTGCACATGACTGGATTAGTTGGATTAGAAAAATTGGATAGGATTGAAAACTATTATTCCTATCTTATGTTTGGTGCAAGTTTGAATAGAGCCCTGTGTGTGTGTGTGTGTGTATTTGTTCTTTTGGCACCCCCAAAAAAAGTGTATATATTTGTTCTTTTGACAAAAAAATAAAATAAATTTCCAGTCTTGTAAACATCAAAATTACTTTTTATGTTTCGCTAACGTCTGAAAACAGCATCCCTTGAGCAAATCCTCCACCCCTTTCATGTCCCCTCTGCACACAATGAACAGCAGCTATGGTTGCATCAACATTCACCGGCATAATGAATTTTCAAACTCATTCTTATAGGGAATCACTTAATAAAATCTTTATAAATGAGGATGGTAATTTGAAAGAAAAAAAAAATGATAATGAAATAAGATAGAGAGCCTGATTGTGGAAAGTAGTTCCCCACTGGCTGTGTTTCTGTTGAACAACTTACTTAATCAAGTATGCAAGATTCAAATGCATGTGTGACTTTGATTCGCACTTAAATGGAAAATTTATAAAGTACTGGTTGTGGACCATTGCCAATTCAGGTTATTTATGGCAGCTTCACCATCAGTATGGCCCTGAAGTTAGAGGAGGAACTGAGCTCGATGCCAAGATATGAAGGAATGGTTTGTTGGTCATGGTGTTGGGGTGTGGATAATTTTCTAAAAAGAAAAGAGTGGCAGTGAGGACAAAGAACAGATTGAAGGAGAGGGTTAGGAGAGAGGTGGAGTCAACAGCAACGCCGACTGGATGGACTGAAGATTAGAGACCTATCCGCCCTAATCCCATGCCTTTTCAGGGGATCAATAATCCCATGATTGAGGATTATTAAATCCAGTCAGACTAATATATTTGGGGATTGTAAAACACCAAACGTGGGATTTTAGACAATTTAATCCCAATCCTAAACATTAAATGAAGTCTTAGGCTCCGTTTGTTTCGGCTGAAAATGTTTTCCGTAAAACGTTTTCAGCATTTGTAGACGTTTGTTGCGATAAAATAAAAGTCAGACAGGTTTTGACTCATACATCTTACTTCTGTTCCCTATGAACAACTGAGTCGACATGGAAATGAAATATCTACATACAAAAGACAGAAAAACACACCCCTATTCCTACATGGCAACGAATGATTTATTACTGCATTTTGTTTCCATAAAATACAATTATCAGAACAAGAAAGAATATAAATTTGGCTTTAAAAGTGACAGTTATATTAATCATGTGCTTCTCTTCCCACTGAAAATAATAATAATTCAGAACACCATTACAATAAATACGTGGAGAAGATAACAAGAGAAATATTAAGAAACGATAACAATTTCTCATAAAATTCTAGAAGAATAACCTCCATAGATGGGCTTAGCACTGCAACTTGCATGCTTTCGGTTAATGCCTTAAAATTCAAATACATAACATATTCTAAAATATGTTTCTACAATACAAGATATCTATGTTGGCAAATTAAATTACTCCAAAAATTACTATAAGAACCAGAGTTATATACAAAAACACATATAGAAAGCTCTGTTTCTGCGCTTAGAGGTAAAGACTTTGCATCTACAATAAATTTAATTGGTAAATTACGCACCCAGTGGATTTTAACCTACAACCTGACCCTCCCACCCATTTTTGTAGCAGGAGGAAGTGCTATTTGAGCCAGAACTCATTGGCATCTAGAAAATATATATGAGATGAAGAGCAGGACCCATTTTTGTGTCACACAACTTGTACAATATGAAATTAGGAGCATCTAAACTATTCATTACCACCAATATCTTCATCCTCACCTTCTGAATTACAGAAACAAATACTACAGGTAACAAGAAAAAGCCATTGGAAAGATAAAAGGCATCATTCCAATGGATACGGGTTCTCTTAATCGGGTTTTCAAAACAAATTCAATAACAAAAGGGCCTTAATTATGAAGTCAGATAGGAGCTGAAAAACGGTTACAGAACCTAGGGCAAACTAAAGAGTTGTTGTCCTTAACCTTGTTAAAAATATTCCCATAACGATAACCAGTCATCATAAATATGCACATATAAAGAAACTCAATGCAATTCAATGAGCCCTACAAGAATAACATTGCAAACAACCAACATTATCCAAAAAAACCATGACTATAATTAATAGTAAACATGTACTTCATTTTTCATCAAAGTCAAGAAACAATTTTTTGGTGTGCAACAAGTTAACAAAAGAGTTAAAACACTACCTACCGATAAAGAATGAATAAGCCACACTAGCCTCCATAAAAACAAATTGCTTTGTACCATAAATACAATAAAATCAAGAATAAAATAAGCCATACATTTCATTCCATCTCAAGCTCAGGAAGCGAACGCATCGGCATTGTCTCGGATTGAAGCTCAGCTAGCAATGGCCCACTAGCCTCACCACACCTCAAATTCCGGTTACTTGACAACAACCCAAACAACACAAAAGTGACAAGCAAGACCAAAATTGCATGCACAGTAAACAATAAATTCATCAAAGCAACACCCCTCAAACCATCCTCCTCAAGATCACATTGCAAATCAGCATCACCTTTAGCTGGCAAAATCGACATTTTTCGACACCCTTTTAAACCAAATGAATCAGTGTACAAAGACAAACCCGTTTGCAAAACCCAAGTACCCTTAAAAACCAATCCAGAAGATAACAAGAACTCAGCGAAAAAAGCACAAGGCTTTACCGATAAATAGAAGCAAGAAGCAGCACAGAGAAGCGTCAAAGCACCTAACAAATCATAGACAGAGGCAGAGACACCCGTGGTTCCTTTCCCTATCACTGAATACTCAATGAGAAATGAAATTCCAGCGAATACGAATACAAACCCTTCGTTGATGAGGAAAGGGTCGGTTTGTTCACGAGAAATGATGAGAATGAGAAATACCCAGAAGAGAAAAAGCGTGAGTGATTGGTGGAAGAATGAGAATCGGTAAGTGGGGTGACCGGAGAAAGTCAAAAAGATGAAGAATTCAGAGAAAGAAGCAATGGGGAGAGCGAGGATGAGAGTGTAGAAATCGAGGTTTTTCCATTTGGGTTCGGAAAAGTACCATGGTTTAGAGCGGTAGAGAGATGGGTTTTTCAGGTAGAGAGAAGAGGAGAAGAGGAGGCGCCGGAGGCCGACCGGGATGAGGAAGAGGAAGGCCGAGAAATGGGTTGCTAGTGATGCCATACTCTGTTTTCTCTGTTTTGTGGGTGTTTGACCGATCTGTTTCTTTTTTTTTCTTTCAAGACTTGTTCTGTTTATGCAATTATATTTTCTGCAGGAATTTTTTTATTATTCTCACCATTTGGCATGCAGATTTATTGCATATTAATACTATGCTACATGCACAGCATTTGGTGTGTGTTTAAACTTATTATACAATGTAGTTATGTTCCCCGACACACCCCAATTAATTTGATTAAGCTACGGTTCTTATTCACAGTACTTGGTATAAATTGCACTACTATAGCAAATCCACTTTCTTAATTGAAATCTGTTGCCACAAATCCCGGAAAAAAATATGCTTCCTCTTCTTTTTTTTGTGTGTGTGGTTCATGTCCGATCTGATCTGATAATTATGGAACCTAGAGCGATACAAAAAAATGAGGCATTCTCATTAATAAACATAAAATATAAAATAAAAATATAAAAACATTTTACAAGTTTTAAATAGGATTATGTTATCATTTTTGTTATGCATTTCAAAATTATAAGGGCTTTAAAAAGTTTTGAGACGAGACTTAAAGTGGTCATACACCTCGCACATGCCCTGTCTAGAGTCACCCTTGGTGTGGTTTATCAGAATTGGGATTGCTCAATAAGAAAGTGACAACCAAATATATCATTAGGAAATTACTTCATAGTTTATACAAGTGGACCTCTACATCTCATGCGTGCAAATGTCCAACCACCAAACTTGAGAAATTATTCTCCACCAGGTAACCACGTGTCCACCATTCCAATAATTAAATGACACGTGTGATAATTAATACAGTAGCTGGGGTTATTTGGTCATTTTAAAAGTATGGGGTTAATGGTTAAAAGTTGACTGTATTAATTATCAAACTGCTGTATAATTATCAAACGTGTCATTTAATTATTGGAATGGTGACGGGTGAACCACGTCACCTGGTAGACTGAATAATTTCTCCACCAAACTTAAGTGGTCTATGTATGAGACATTAATTGCATAACTGAATTAATTGTGCCTTTAGGTTAAACAGAAATAAAAATAAAAAAAAAAAAATATGCATGCATGCATGCAAATGTCCAACCACCAAACTTAGGTGGTCTATGTATGAGACACCAATTGCATAACTGAATTAATTGGGCTTTTAGGTTAAACAGAATTATAAAATGAAAAAATATATACATTAATTTACTCTTGGTGAACCAAGGCGTACAAAATCTGGAAAACAGACTGACAAAATACATAGAACTAATTAATTTATCAAAAAATATATATAGAACTAATTAAGAGTAACATTGATCATCACTTCAGCCTTAGGTTTTAATGCAACATGATCACAATCATGAATCATCCAATCAAGTAAGATCTTTCCCATTTCAGTTTGCAATTATTTGCATGTTATTTGCTTTTCAAAGCCTTTTTTGTTTTTTTAGGATTTATCCCACTCATAAAGGAGACAACTTATTGGAGGTGGAAAAGGAAATATGAGACGCACCATTTTTCCACATTGACACATCTAACTTGCATCAAACACGGTTTTAAGAATCAAAATTAAAACTGTTCTCAGAACCTTCCTATATCAATATCAGACTCATCAAATGTTGAAACTTCGCATTTTTTTTTCATCGCACGTTGCTGACCATGTTAGTAATAGCCCACCTGCCTCCTACAACCACAAGCATGTTCTTCACATGCAGGTAGTAGGAACTAGAGATGTAAGATGCAACTTTGCAATGGGTACCTAATTTGCAACAATCAAGGTCAAGAGTCAGAACCTTGTAGTCCTCCTTTATTTTGCACCGTCTAACACAATTAAATTGTATGCTTCCTAATTGATTTTGAACGGTTTGTAAAAGGGTAGCTAATGCCTAATGGGCCCAGACGAAAGAGAGAACCGCTAATTCTAAAGTTGTAGATTCAGACCTCCAAATAAATGGGGACCATAAAGTAATAAGACTGTACAAGTCATATTTGTGTTGTAAGAAAACTAAAACTAAAATCCAAGCCACCAGTATGTGTGGCTCCTGATGGTTCCACAGCTCTCTGTCACATTACCAACCAATAAAAAACCAAAGGCTCTCAAATTTACACCAAGATATCCCCTCCTTCACAAGCACATAAAGCCCATCAACAACATCTCTCACAAGTTCTAAGTTCTAACAAGCAAGAAAAAGAGTATCCAATTTTCTCTGGAAACTACTGGGTGCTTTTGTGTATTCTTTTCAATGGCCACTTCAATTTCTGCGACTGGGTTTAAGGGAGGTTTGTGTTCCTCCTTCCATGGCAGCTGGGGAACTACTATTGTTGGTGAAGATTACGCCATGCTAGCCAAATCAGTGCCAAACCATGTTCGAGTTGGAAAGCCCTTAAGAGCACAACCTATGATGAGGAACATCAATGAAGGAAAGGGTCTCTTTGCGCCAATTGTTGTTGTTACTCGTGACATAATTGGCAAGAAGCGCTTCAATCAGCTTAGAGGAAAAGCAATTGCTTTACACTCGCAGGTACCACTCCTTCACACATTCATATTTGATTAATTATGTTTGAATAGCAAATAAACAAACAAATATCTATGTAACTCTTGCTGCTTGTTATATTCACCAATTTACTAATTTTTTTTTAGATGAATATACTTTGTTTTTTCTATTTTCTAGGCTTTTTGAAAGGCAGGTAGATTAGTTGTATGCATGATATGATGATGTAATTTTTGCTTATTATTAATTACTATTATATGAGTTCAGGTGATTACTGAGTTCTGCAAGTCAATAGGAGCAGATGCAAAGCAAAGACAAGGTTTGATCCGACTGGCCAAGAAGAATGGAGAAAGATTAGGATTTCTTGCATAATGGAAAATTGGATATATTTTGTTCAGTCATGAGAAATGTATAAGTTCATAGTTCCTTAGATTTGGCATGTAAACAGATCACTATCTCATTATATGCAATTCTCACTTTTCAGTTAGCTGTAATATTTCTTCAATTGTCAGAATAAAAAGTCACAGGGATTGCCTATCAGTAATCAAATTTAATTTATACGGGGAATTTATACAGAGTTGGCACATATTTTTAGATTTGTTTTCCCCTTCGTTGGCAGCAATGCACAATCAGTCTCTTCGTAGAGGCAGTATGCAACATTTATTCTAAGAGCATTCCCAGTGGAGCTGTTAAAATGCAATTTTTGTTAAAATAGATGCTACTGTAGCTAAAAAAATATAAAAATGCTTCCCAACCGGTCTTCTATAATAGAGTTTTATTTTACATAAAGCTACAGTAACGTGTAAAAATACACATTAATTGTAGCTTTGTGTATTTATTAAAATAACATTTCTTCACTCTTCTCTCTCCACTTTCTCTCTCCCCGAACTGCTTTTTCTCTTCTCCTCTGTCACGGCAGCAACCTCCTCTGGTTTGATGGTTTGATGGTTTCTCGCAAACCTGATCCCATTTGTAGTCTTGCATCATCGCTGGATCAAGCAACGAGAGAACCCCTGCGAGCCGTTGTGGCACCCATCGTTGGCTGTGAACTCCCACCACGATGCCGCCAACTTAAGTAGCAAAAAATCTCTCTCCGTCTCGATTTGCTCTTTTTCTCTTCCAAGTTGCCACATTCTGTCTCTCCATCTGCTTCCATTTTGTTTCCTCTTGATCTACACTCTATGAATCTGTGATTTGCCGCCGGCGTGGGTTGGGTTTGGGCGTGGGTTGCTGGGTTGGGTTTGGGAGGGGATGGGTAGTGTCGAAGGGGAGGGGATGGGTACGGGGATGGGTAGAAAAATGGTTTTGGTAAAAAAAAGTTTTTCTAAAAAAATTATAATATTATTTTAATAAGATATTTTGTAAAGTAGAGAATGGGATGTAGAGTGTTATGTAAAAATGAGTTTGTATAATAGAAAAGATGCTTTTTGGAGATGTAAAATAGAGAATACACCCAAAATGGGTTGGGAATGCTCTAAGAGTGGATATTTAGACATATTCTAAAAGTAATCTCTTCGTAGTGCCTACAAGAGTACACAGATATTTTTTCCCATAACATATGCAGCAGATACAGCCCTATATGACAAATGCAGATCAAAATCAACAATACCCAGTCGGCTTTTCTCAAGTCTCCATAGTAGGAACAGCAGCAAAATGCAATATCTATTATCATTCTGTTGCAACTTTAAGTAGAGGGCTTTCATCAAAAAAAAAAGAAGAAAAACTTTTAAGTAGAGGGCAGAGTATGACAAAACAGCCAGTTATAGGAATGAAAATTTTCCAAAAAACAAATTATGAAGAATATTATAGTACATCCCTCAAGCCTATCTCACTCAAAAATTATAAATCTATGCTTGTCTTTCGTTGATTGTAACAAAGATAACATAGTCTTCATCCCAATTCCACAACTGAGAGAAAACCGCACAGCAAATAATTGCATGATCACACATTGTATCGACTTTTGGCTGATCTTTCCCTTTTGGAATCATCCTGTAATGATCAAGGCAATCAGAGATATAAATACACACACACAGACATTCATTTGCCAAAAATAAAATAACACTACAAAAAAACTTACATGGAAACCGTAAGTGATTTTATCAGTGATGTCAATGATCTCCTTCCACTTCCTCCCAATGCTCATCTACATTATTTAAAAGTAAAAATAAAAATGTATAAGACACTATATTATCACATGCCAGGTCGAACATTTAAAATAATAATCCATAATTTCAGCATATAATAGCAACAGACACTATATTCCAAGGACATAGGGAAAAATTCAGTTCGTTAGGGCAAAAACACAAAGTTTCTTGGAGCCAATTATGGTTCAAGCAAAGAGCAACTAAGGGGAGACACCAACTTCAAACTATAGCAAGAAAAAAAAAAAATCATTTTGTTAGTGCAAACATTCAAGTTGCTATTAATCAGACTGATGCATCCAAAAGAATGTACAAAACTATGTATTGTATGATTTGATGTAAAACATATAAACAACAAAAACAAGTAGAGAGAATGCTTGATAATTGCATAGTGACTTGTAAGAAGGCATAGCATCTCTCAAATGGCTACCCGCAACAGAACTGATGCAGAACAGATTTGCAAAAATAAGAAACTGAAAACCCAAAGCTTTACCACCTAAGGGTGCTTAGAATCACCACCAAGCTGTAGAGACAAAGCTCTAATAAAAAAATTTAGACTAAACTACACTTTTGACCCTTAAAGTTTGAGGTTGTTTTCATTTTGATCCCTTAAGTTTGAGATTTTTCATTTTGGTCTACCAAGTTTGATACCATTTTCAAAATAGTCCCTTAAGTTTGAGATTTTTTATTTTGATCCATTAAATTTGATTCCATTTTCAAGATGGTCATTCACTTCCATCCTATGTTTTCATTTTGGTCCATCAATTTTGATTCTATTTTCACATCAAAAGGACCATTTTAAAAACAAAATCAAACTTAATGGACCAAAATAAAAAATCTCAAGCTTAAGGAACCATTTTGAAAACTAATCAAATTTGGCGGACCAAAATGAAATATCTATTTAGAGATCAAAATGAAAACAACCTTAAACTTTAAGGATCAAAAGTGTAACTTAGTCAAATTTTTATTCAAAATTTGTTGTCTCAAACCATTCATGGAGCCTCTTTTTAATAGGCTTCAGGAATTTCAAGGATTACATTAAAACACAATTAAATTCCAAGAAATTTTCAATCATAATAAAAGCTAAATTCAAAAATAAAATAAAATCTACTATCTCAACATAAGAAACTGAAATAATAAATTGTAAAATAATTTTGGCTATGTTCCCTACATCATTCTCCCTTAGTTGGAGAAAACACAATCTCGAGTTTTGAAGTGCTTAAGGATAAGAACTTGTGCACTAGAGACTTGCACCAACTCTATGAAGCACTTCTGCCAGCACTAAGAAGAAAGAAGCCCTCTACTCCACCACATCATTAAATTCATCTGAATGATAAAATCAATGGTTGGAATCAGTATTGCAAATGTTACAGCCTCCTTATCTTGATCCTCAGGGAACACCATTGTATCAGGCCTTTTCACTTCATGCACTGCGAAGGATTTATGAGTAACAGATGCACCATACTCATTCTTCACAACATGTGTATTGTGGACCCTCTAATTCTTGGCTCTCTTGTTTCACTTTCTCCTCATCAAGTAGTGACTCTTCAACACGCTATATTAGGTCAACCACACATGATTTAGGTTATCTTAAGTCTACATTTTTTTTTTTGATAAGTAATAAAATTTTATTAAAAAGAACAAGTCTACATTTGTTGGCACTTTATTTCCTTTTTAACACTAGGTTTGGTGGTACTTGATGTTCCTTAATTAACAAGATTTCATTACCAACCCTATTGTCTCCTGTATGTGAAATTGTGGTTTCATTGCTACTAGTCATCCTTCGGAAGGAAATAACCATTGACTTAATCTTTTCAGTCAAGTCGTGAATGGCTTTCAAGATGGCTTCCACTAATACCGGAGTGGGCTTAGAACTAGAAGCTGTGGAACACTCATCTTTTCCTTTTCAAAAAATGCAACATAGCCAGTAGCAGGTTTATTCCAGTCTCAAACTGATGCTTTGATTTGAAAAGTCACCCTAATAGGATTGGGACAAGTATTTCTCTTGATGGGATTGAGGAACATATTTTTCTCTGAGTTTTTCTTTCATTTATTCCCAATCAGTTATGGTAGGCTTGTTTTTTCTAAGGTTAAGGTTTTCAATACTGCACCAATAATTTAAGCTCTACCTATGAGCTTCTTGTGGCAAACTTAACTTTCTTGTCCGATAAACCAACTTGCTCAAAGAATTGGTCCATCTCATGTCACCAATTAGGTCTTTCGAACATAACCATCGTGCACTAATATAATAACCTTCAACAAATTGTAATAAGACTTAGCTTGCTGACCTGGGCTAGGCTAATTCCTAGCATATGCCGACCTAGATAAGTCTTGAGTCTGGCTGAAGAAGAAAAGCTAGTGGGACCAAGTATTGTCAGTAGTGGGCCAATGAATGTGAATAAGTGGTGACAATCCGATCCAACTTATTTGAGCAGTTGGGTGGAACTTAAACTAAAGGGCCTCCTCGTGTTGGGACTCCGATGGGCTTAGTGGCACATGGTTGACAAAGTCTAACTCCCATGCTAACAACAATTCAATTTTTTTCTCTACCATGACTGATTTCAACTAAACCCACACTTAAACAATCTCAGCTCCCCTAGATGGAACTCCTTTGGGTCAACCTCAACGACGACGTAGTGGTGTGGCTTGATGGCAACACAAGGCAAGCGAGGTGGATGTCCTTTCCAATATGGCCACCACGATGCAGTGTCTGTGGTACAAGGACGAAGGAATCAATGCAATTGACGAGGACTCAAAGATCAGTGACGTGGTTACAGGGTCAAGCCTTCCCATCTCATTGCAACCTCATTTGGAGGTGGAAGCTCCAAATTGAGATTGATTGACCCTCGGTAGAGAACTTTAGGTTCTTGAGTGTTTGTGGGTTTTACGATCTCAACAAAGATCTTTTGATGGCTGGGGAAGATAAGATTTGAGATTTGGGTGGGGGTGGGGGTGGTCAGTATTTGTGGTTGATGGCCGATTAGGCATCAGTGTGGCAGAGTGAGTAGTAAGGAAGGAGAAGATCATAGGGTAAAGGGGTTATGGGCATGGGTTTGGACTAATATGGGTAGGGTGGGTTTGGAATAATATGGGCCGGGGTGATTCGTGTTGTGGGTAGGGTGATCTTTTTTATGGGTTTAACTTGGTGATGGTGGGTGTGGGTTCAATGGTGGCTGTCACAATTTTGGGAAGTGACAGGGATTTGTGTGTGTGTGACCGAGATGGTGGTTAGGGGCTCAATTTTGATGATGATTTTTTTTGTTCAGGTTATAGGCTTGATTTGATTGGGGTGATGGAATCTGGTCGTGGGGTTGTGGTTGAGTGGGGGTTTTGGGTGGTTGGCATGGGTGACACGATTCTATGAGATTGAGAGGTTCAAATGGAGTTGGGTTTGGAAAGTGGTATACGTTGTGTCTTTGTTGTTTAGGGACTGGATTTTGCGGATTGGATTGGAGTTACACTCTGATACCAACTTAATTCAAAACAGGTTTGCAAAAATAAAAAACAAAATAAGGAAACAGAAAATCCTAGGGTTCACCACCCAAGGGTGCTTGTAATCACCACCAAGCTGTAGAGAAACATCTCTATTCAAAATGTATGTCTCAAACCATTCTTATAACCTCTTTTTAATTGGCTTCAGTGATTACATTAAGACACAATTACATCCCAAGATAAAACCCAAATTCAAAATGAAATTTAGTTCAAAATTCAAAAATAAAATCCGTATCCCAAAATAAAAATTGGAAATAATTTTGGCTACACTCCCTGCATCATTAGATCAAGTAAATTTGTTTCCCTGAAGATTTAACGCTGAAACTACCCTCCAAAATGATTCTAACATTAAAAGTATAGCAATGGTGCTATTTTTACAACACCTTAAACAGAATCTCTTTTTATATCTTTGCACACAATGTCTCCTATGAAATCAGGCATAATTTATATGTGAACCACCAAAAACTTAACAAATACTATGCAGAAAACACCCATTTCAATTGCAATGTAAAACACTTAAAAGAGCATTTAGCATTGGTAGTCAAGCCACCAATTTTTCCACATAATCAAATAAAAAATAAAGAGGAATTTTTTTTATTGGTAAGTTTACACATGCACCCAATGAGTTTTGAACTCACAACCTTACCCCTCCATCTTTTCTAACGGAGGAGGGGGTGCAGTTTGAGCTAGAACTCATTGACAAAAGATAAAGAGGAATCTTAAGTCTTAGCATGTTGAGCACATCAATAAACACTAAAGGCAGGAAGATAAGATTTCACATATGAATATAGTCACATATAATGCAATATCAACCTTCTCTTTGAAGGTCGCACCATGCAGCAACATAAAACTTCCCATACACAGAAACAGAGAAGACAATTACTATAAATGCGTTGTCCATAATCATCTTGTTTAAACAGAGAGAATAATCAAAATTTTCACAAGCACAAGGGTTTTTTTTTAATAGATGCATTCATGTTCACAAACACACAAAAACACATGATTAATAAGATGCAAAAACACTGCCTTGATGGATCATCTATTCAGCAGAAGGTGCCTATAATGCATGCTTGAAAGTAATTAAAGTCAACGTTAAATTTGATTCCTTGAATTTGAACTTAAACCTGGGTTGCTTCATTTGTTGCTGTCTTGGTCCATAATGCTAATTTGTCCTGCCTCGGGCGCACACTCGCAACAACACCACAAATCTCATCAGCCTCATCGAATTGCTCTCCAATCAAAGCCATCAACTGTCCAATAAAAAAACCCATCAATTACCACAAACACCCACAAGTTCTATACAAACAAGACCAAATAAATTCCCACAGAATGAAAATTAGAGGAACAGTCAGAATTTTACAGTTTCAAGCCACATGGTATCAAGGTTAGCCTTTCTGCTGCTGATGACAGACCACTTTCCTCCAACAGCACACTCGGGATCTTCCCATTTGGGTTCAATCCCAGCTTTGAACAAGTGAAAATCAGCATTTGCAGGCAACTTGCTGGGCTTGAATATCTGATCATACAAACTGCACAAAGAGTTCGCATTTTAATTTAACTTGAATGAAAAGAATCAAGTCTCAAATTCTTTTGAACAGAGTTTACCTTCAAACTGAATTCTCCTCCAACCCACTATGTGGCGGCTTATAACACTATCCACATGTACTTTTAGTTACAAGAGTCATTTAATGAGTCACATAACTTGTTTAAATAATGTTGGAAGAAGATTCTAAGATTCTTCCAAACGTGTTTGGAGGCAAACTCTATTCAATTCTTTTTACTTTGGTCAATATGAACATAATTAAGACTAAGAAATCATTACAATTGCAATACATCCCAAAAAACAATATTGAAATAATGGAGCAAGAGAGCTAGTTGAAGAAATTTGAGAACATGGATCAAATTAACCAGAGCTAGAAACACCAGAATACACAAGCCATCATTGTTGTGGATCTAAAAAATAAAAAAGCCTAGCAATATTACACTTGTTAACAAAAGAAACGAAAGAGGAATTATAGTAATGAATAAATTGGGTAAAGAGACATAGAAAGTTAGAAAGGTACCACCAGAAATCTTCAACGGTGTCGAAAGTGTAGACCTTGCGGAGAGAGGTGCCCCAGGCCGCACCTTGCTTGGGTTTGGACTGGTTGTCGAACCAGAAAGTCCACTTCCTCTCCAACTTGTGTGGCTCTTTTGTCAGAACCACAGGTACAGCCTCCGTCTCAGCCGCCGCCGCCGCCGCCGCCGCAGCAGAACCAATTTCTTCAATCGCTACCTCGGTCGCCATATTCCTTATAATTCGCTGTTTTTCTCTTTTCTCAGTGTGCAGGGCGTGTGTAATAAGAAGCCTTGGATATTGAAGGGGCTGAATTCATATTGCCTTTTAGGATCGTGGGCTTTTGTCTTTATTAGGATAATGGCCCATGGCCCAGCATTATTTTTCATTACATATTTGACATGGGACAAATATTATAAGTAAAAATATTGTTTTCGTCCCTCAAATTTTACATGAAATTTGTTTTTCATCCATAAACTATGAAAAAATCTGTTTTTACACATGAATTTCATCCCTGAATTGTTTTTTAAAATGATGAAATTCATCTGTAAAAACAAACTTTTTCAAAATTCAAAGACGAAAAACGAAACTTCATGTAAAGTTTAAGGAATAAAAACAATAGTTTAACCAATATTATAACACTAGAGACAGGCCCACAGTGTGATGTATTTAAGCAATCCTCATATACGAAACCCAAAAGGAAAAATGCAATCCTAACATGCTTTTCATGTAAAAGTCAAAGTAATTCTTGAACCAAAACCAAGTAGCGACTTATCTATTCACCACCCACACCCAACTACTCCCAAAATTGTCATTCACATGTAAAACATTGTGACATTCACAGTAGATTAGGAAATCGGTTCTTTAACTAGATGAGATGAGTGTCTAACACCTTCTCACTTCATAAAGTAGTTGGAGGGATATAATTTTCCTTTTAATGAGAAAAGGAATTTCATTAAAACTAAAGAAGCTCCTAGACGCCAAATGTTGGACTTGGGTTACAAAACTTTTGCATGCACTTGCCACAACAGTTTCTTACATTGATGAGCTGGTAGTTTGCATACTTGCCACGCAAATAGCTGAGACTTGTTTGTCTGTGGTTGTGTCCCCTTTCCACACGAGTACACCACCAAAATTTGTTTAAAATGCGACTACTTACATTATAGCTAAGCCACAAGGAAGAACTAAGAAGAGAAGGGAAACCTTGCAAGCAATTAAAGAGTTAATTTGAGGTGATCGAAAAGAGATATGGCTGCTCTGAAGGAGAGAGAAGCAGTGGCAACAGAGGCTCGTTATGCACCAGTGACTTTTGAGAGAGAGGTCCGGGATGACTTGTGTACATGCCCATTTTTTAACTAATAATTTAAATGGGCTCCCAAATAAAATGCTTGGGCTTAATTAGCCCTTTAATAAGCCCGGCCCGATAGAAATACCTTAAACAACCCCTAATAGGATACTTGGGCTTAAGTGACCATCTAAATAAAATAACCCAATTGGCCCAACCTATTTAAATATGCCCAATGATACCCATGGAATCCTTGGGGCTCAATTAATTAACCCAATGAGCCCAGCCCAATAAAGCATCCTAAACAACTTTTAAATAAATCATTTGGGCTCATCATTAAGGTGCCTTAATACCATTATAAAAGCCCACAACCCGAAAACACATGGCCCAGCCTTAGACAGTGCCTAAAAAGCCATGTAGACCTATTTTAAGTGCCTTGGCACTATTCACAAGTCCAAAAGAGATCTACCAAAAGCCTACGGTCCAAAATTTACTTACAATACAAATATGGAGTCCAAACACCATTGAATTAGTAGAGGAAAGCAGCTGGAACCCAAACACTGATCAGCCCAGCACCCAAAACAGCTGAAGACAGCCAATCCGTGGGCCCCATGAGGTCTGAGTCAAGCTGACAGAAGAAAGGTTACATGTCTGCTGCTGGCAGGACCTGCATTATGTCCTATTATTACCAAAAGAAGGAAGGCAGCAGCAAGCAATCCTCTCCAACGTGACAAGAGCTGCCAACCCACCATTTTCAAATTATACAAGCTTCCACAGCCTATCCCAGCTATCCAATCCACCGGAAACTATAATTTCCAGCACTGTTCACGCAGCAGATTTCTGCATAACATCTCCAAGATCACTGACAGCAACCGAAATGCATGGGAAGTGAAGCAGTACTATAGAGAATCCACAACCATGTCCATCTCAGTCCCAAAAGGACTCAGGGAGTAGCTCCCACGGCCCAGACCCGTGAGGAAGCTACTCTCCTTATGTTGACCCGACTTGAGGAGTGTGGTTTGGTGGAGGGGAGTCAGTTCCGAGACTTAGGTGACCATGGATTACTGTCATTAAGTCTGCTGGGAGACTCAACGATGGATTCATGGGTGCCAAGACACATGAGACATGCATGGACAAAACCATACACAAAAACCCACCAACAAGAGGCAATGAGTGCCTCTGACAAGCCATTTCGGGGAAGGAGAAAACCTTACCCTGACACCAGAAAAAGGCTCTAATCATTTCACTTATACCATACTCTTCTTGACAAAACAAGTCATAGAAGACTAACACAAAAAGTTAATAGGCTTAAGGGAATGATAACCTCGGTTTTCCCAAGAGATTAAGCCACACTAATCATTCTATATATGGAGAATTGACTGCATTCTCAAGGCATCAGATCCATCCAGACCCATTAGCTTCAGCCAGACCAAGAACAACCCTTCCAATAACTCAAGAAATTACCACAATTAAAACCCAAGAGAAAGGATTTTCTCTTAGGATTCTCCAAGGGAAGAACCTCTGAAAGAGGATGTTTCTGAAATCCATTTTCAACTTAGAAATACCAATTAAAACCCAGAAATACAGCCCCCATCCGAAAGGATTAGGATTTATCATTAAAATCTCACTTTATTCCCGGAAAGCTCTCCTGGCAGATGTCTGGGCAGAATTTCCTGAAATGCCTTATAAGGACCACCAATGGTTCTCTACTATTAATTTAGCTCCACAAAAGGCCTAAACACATTCTCCCCTGACCCTCATGCATGTCTCATCGGAGGTGACTCTCTCCCAACAAGTCAACCTTCTTTTTTGGCTTTCAACAGAATTTGTTACTGTCTAAAAGCTCTTCTGGCAGATGTCATCAGCAGCACAGAAAATCCGTGTTTAAAGCTTGAGGAGATCGAAAGCTACGTCGTTTTAAGTCCGATTCAACTGAGAAACAGCGAGAGGCTCGGCCCAAGACTGTTCCTTTGGATTTCTTATCGGTAATGACGTTTTGATTGAACTTCCCTTGATCTTTGTTCATGTTATTTTGGGCTTTAGTGATTTTAGCTTCTGAATATTCTTGAGAAGTGTCCCACTAGCCCTTGGGCCAGAACCTTAGGCTCCTCGGTTGAGTTTTGGGTTCGGCTACCCCGTTTCTCTATATCAAAGTCCATGTCGTGATCGCCCTCGGCACGCCACGTGGCATTGTTATAAAAACACCCCTCACATTTCTGGCGACTCCACTGGGGAGTCGAGATTAACACTTCCAAGAAGGAAAAAACAGAGCTCGAAGAGCCATGCCTCCTAAACCTCGTCAGAGAAGAAAGCAAAGGGAAGTTTCAGCCCACATGGAACACTCCCAAGCCGAATCTGCAGTCAATGTGCAAGGGCAGGATCAACCGCAACCACCCCCAAGCAATCACAACCAGGAGGTACCACCAACAAACCTGCTGCTGGAACTGATACAGAGCTTGCAGCAGAACCAGAGTGAGCTGGCAGAAGCCATCAAACAGCTCAAAGGAAAGGATGCTGGCACAAAGACTCCTCCTCAAAACGAAGATGGAGACCAGGAAAAGCCTCATGAAGATTCAGGATCACACCAAAAGGAGGCTACCTTTGTTACAATGTCTGATGTAGCAGACCTCCTCAAGCAAGAAAGGGAAAAGAACCCAAAGGAGCCTCGGCTCTTTGTAAGAAAGCCTCCCTATCCTGCTGAGTTGTTAAAACAGCCTTACCCCGAGAAGTATGTAGCCCCAACCTTCTCGCGTTTTGATGGCCGAAAGGGGAGTGCACTTGTCCACATCAGTAAGTTTGTAGACTCAATGGGGGCTTATGCCGGAAATGGTGATCTATGCCTTCGAGAATTTTCAAAGTCTCTTGATGATAGAGCCTACACATGGTACACCACTTTGCCCCCCGGATCTGTGAAAGTTTGGGAAGATATGGTTGAGCTGTTCTGCGGAAAATATTTTCAGGCGGAAGAGAAAATTACGCTTGTCAACCTCCACACTACCAAGCAAGCAAACGGGGAAGACTTGCTCCGCTACATACATCGTTTTCGCGACATATCTCTGGATTGCTATGCCAACTATGAAGAAGGTGAACTAGTGGGGGTCTGCATAGATAACATGCTGCCAGAATTTCGAGCTCACCTTGAAAACCTTGACATCTCAAGATTTGGACAGCTGCTCCAAAAGGCTCGAAAAACAGCATTATCAGTCAAACCTCATACTGAAAAGCCTAGAGAAAAGAAGAACCCACCACAAGTTCTCACGGTGTCAACTGTGAACAGCAAGCGGAGGAAGTCGAATGAGAGGTCTTTTGACGAAGCGCCACCCCCGGTTCCTTGTACCCTAGAAGAGATGAAAGCCATTCTTGACAAATGGGTGGCAGATGGCATTATTAAGCTTCCAGAAGCTCAGAAAAAAGCAACTGAAGAAGATAAAAAGAATCCAAAATTCTGTTATTTCCATCGATATGTCCACCACTCTACAGCAGATTGTTGGACCCTTAGGAGAAAATTCCATGAGAAAATTCAAGATGGGACCTTGGAATTACCTCAAGTACAGCAGAAGGTGCATACTGATCCCTTCCCTAAGCATAAAAGTGGGGCTGTTGTTTCAGTCGTTATTCATGGGAGTACTAGCGACGTGAATGCTGATGAGTCTGCCACGGCAAGCACTGCCATGACACCTACAGCCATCAAGACTCTGCAGAGGAATCCCAGGTTTCGGTCCCTCTTCAATCAATTAGGATTGAATCCAGAAGCTCGCACGGCAGCTACTGAGGCCATCATGGCCATAGCAGCAGATTCTGGAGCTCACTGCTTTACGGCAGAAACTCATGCCAGCCGGGCTTTTCTGGAAACAACCAATGCAGTCACATTTACAGATGAGGATATGGAAGTTCAGTATCCAGATCACCGGCGTCCTCTTTACCTTGCAGCCACGATCAATGAGGTGCAAGTGAGACGTGCCTTGGTAGATAATGGCTCTTGCATCAACCTAATTCCTTTAAGTACAATCCAAGCAGCAGAAATCCCTCAAAAGAAGATTCAAGGAGCACCTATGGAGATAAAAGGCTTCGGTGGTGTAGGTGAATATACTAAGGGGCACATCCAACTTGTTCTAAAGGTTGGTCCCATTGTGGCTTTCACACGGTTCCATGTTGTGGACTCCGTGGTCCCCTACCATGTCTTATTGGGAAGACCTTGGTTGCATAAACACCAGCTCATCCCTTCCACCTACCACCAATGTGTTAAAGGAAGGCTCAATGGGAAGCCCATCCGCATAGCCGCCAATTCCGCGCCCTTTGATCAATCCGAGTCCCATTTCGTTGAGGCAGCCTTGTATGATGAAATCACTCCAGCAGGAGAAGCGTCGCTTGCCAAACCTATTGGAATTCCACTGCCCAAGTGGGAAGAAATAAAGGACGCCCCTGGGGCAGATTTGAGAGATCTGCTGGAACAGAAAAAGAAGCGTAAAGCAGAAGCTAGCACAAGCGAGAGCCAGCCACAATGTGTACGTGTCCGCTTACCCGACGGGCGCACTGTTTACCGCTTGTGAAGGCGCGCGGGGGCCAATTGTCCCCAACAAGAGGCCCCCGAACCAGAGGAGGGAATTCTGCAGCCCTCCTGCCTCGCAGTAAATGAAGCAAGTGCACCAGAACCTGCAGATGCAGCAGAACCGGTTGCAGCAGACTCCAAAATTTCTGCAGAAGAAGAACTTGAGGTAATCAATCTGAAGTTCTGATCCTAATGTAAATAGGCCTGTTTCTATTAGTGCATCATTATCAGTTGAAGAAAGAATGTATTTAGTGGAACTATTAAAGGAATATCAAGATGTTTTTGCTTGGCAATATAATGAAATGCCCGGGATAGATCCGAAACTGGTTGCACATTCTTTGAATGTTGAACCGGGCACTAAGCCAGTGGTACAGCCTATGAGGACCTTCCATCCAGAAGTTGAAGCCCAAATTACCCAAGAGGTCAAGAAGTTGCTTTCGGCTGGTTTCATTAAACCAATACAGCACCCACGGTGGCTGTCTAACATAGTTCCTGTGAAGAAAAAGAATGGCCAGATTCGGTGTTGCGTAGGATTTCCGTAATCTCAACAAAGCATGTCCTAAGGATGAATTTCCGCTGCCTAACATGGACCTCCTGATTGACTCAGCTGCTGGGCATGCAATGTTTTCCTTTATGGATGGTTTTAGCGGTTATAATCAAATCTGTATGTCTCCGAGGGACGCTGAGAAGACTGCATTTCGCACGCCTATTGGGAATTTCTACTACACCGTCATGCCATTTGGGCTCAAGAATGCCGGAGCCACATATCAAAGAACCATGACAGCAATGTTCCATGATATGATGCACC
Organism: Fagus sylvatica; assembly: GCA_907173295.1. Taxonomy (NCBI): domain Eukaryota; kingdom Viridiplantae; phylum Streptophyta; class Magnoliopsida; order Fagales; family Fagaceae; genus Fagus; species Fagus sylvatica. Next base: position 11,180,360 of record OU015772.1, on the reverse strand, counting down.
GTGAAATTGAAGATTATGTCGATGACATTGTGGTGAAGTCCAAGACACGGAGAGATCATTTTGGTGTTTTGAAGAAGGTGTTCGAAAGGTGCCGCTTGTACAAACTCAAGATGAATCCTCTCAAATGCGCGTTCGGAGTTTCAGCTGGCAAATTTCTGGGTTTCCTAGTACATCAGCGTGGTATCGATGTTGATCCAACAAGAGCATCTGCTATAGCCACCATGAAGCCACCGACCACACATAAGGAGCTGAAGAGTTTCTTAGGCAAGCTGTCATACATAAGAAGGTTTATTCCTGGACTTGCTGCAGTAACTTCTGCTTTCTCCCCACTCTTGAAGAAGGGAGCCTCATTCCGTTGGTCTACCGAATGCCAAGAAGCCTTCGAAAAGGTACAAAACATCATGACCAAACTCCCTACCGTTCGTGCACCTATTTCTGGAAAATCTCTCCGACTCTACTTGGCCTCGAATAGTCAAGCGATTGGGGCTTTGATAGCTCAAGAAGACGGTAACGGGGTTGAACAACCCATCTACTACGTGAGCCGCACTCTTAAAGATGCAGAGAGCCGGTACTCGGGGGCTGAGCGATCTTGCTTAGCTCTGATTTATGCTTCCCAAAAGCTCCGACACTACTTCCTAGCTCACAAGGTCCAGTTAATGACAAAGTCTCATCCCATCAGGAGCCTGCTGCATCGGTCAGTACTATCTGGCAGATTAGCACAATGGCTTCTGCAGCTGTCACAATATGAGATTATTGCTGAAACACCAACCGCTGTCAAGAGCCAAGCCATTGCTGATCTATTAGCTCAATTTCCTGGAGAAGATAACTCACTCATTACGGATGAAGTACCCGGGGAGATCAATGAAGTATTCCTGACAGGCTTGGCAGACTCTGTTTGGACCTTAAGATTTGATGGCTCCTCAACTGCTACATCAGCAGGGGCTGGCATGGTTCTTTACAAGGATGATGGGGAAGCTGTAACAAAATCTTTCAAGTTTGATTTTCCTTGTTCCAATAATGCAGCTGAGTATGAGGCTTACCTGGCCGGATTAGCAATAGCATATGAAATGGGAATCAAGCACTTACGCGTTATAGGCGATTCTAACTTGGTGGTATGTCAAGCTCGAGGAGAATTCTCACTCAAGGAACCATCATTGGCACCTTATAGAGCTCTGGCACAGAAATTCGAGGCAAGGTTTAGCACCTTCGAGATAGAGCATGCCCAAAGAAATGAGAACCGCTATGCGGATGCCTTAGCTACTTTGGGATCTCAAATGGCCTTCGAGGGTGAAGAAATGGATGTTACCATCTGCAAGAAAGCGAAGCCTATCACTGAATCATTGAGAAAGGAGTTTGAAGAGCTGTCTCAAGACCAAGAAGACTGGCGAGCACCAATCAAAGCCAAGCTTGTGTCTCCTGCTGATACGGCAGATTTAAAAGAAATCAAGGATTACACCTTGATATCTGGAGATCTCTATAGAAGGCTGCCTGGAGGAGTTTTGGCTCGCTGCATCAGCCTTGAAGAAGCAAAAGAAAGGTTAACTAAAATCCATGAGACAACTTGTGGAGACGGAGGTGCTGTCAGCCTTTACCGCAGACTTCAACGGCTGGGGTATTTCTGGCCAAGCATGAGCGCAGAAGCAGCAGAAATACAAAACCAATGCCCAATTTGCCAGTTCCATCACAGCAACGAAGAGGTATGTGCCACTTTTGTCTCAGCTGATTGGCGCACGCCGTTTTTGGAATACTTGCTTGAAAGGATCTTGCCATCAAATCCCAAGGAGGTTTATCGCCTTAAAAGGCTGTCCTCGAGGTATTTTGTGGAAGGAGGGACTCTTTTTCGAAAAGGCTTTCATGGAGAGCCACTTAGATGCCTTAGCCTCTCGGAATCCCAAATGGTCATGAAAGAAACTCATGCGGGAGAATGTGGGGAACACCAAGGGAAAAAGAGGCTCTACCAATGCTTGCTTACACTCGGATACTACTGGCCTACAATGAAGAAAGACGCGGCTGATTTTGTGAAGACATGCCATACTTGCCAAGTCCAAGCTAACCTGATCCATACTCACCCAACTAGCCTCCAAAACATGGCTACCCCTTGGCCGTTTCATACTTGGGGGCTAGATCTCATAGGCCCCATCAATCCGGCTTCCGGTGGTTGCATTTGGATTCTTGTAGCTACCGAGTACTTTACAAAGTGGGTGGAAGCTATCCCTCTCCGAAAGGCGACAGGTGCTGCAGTCTCGAACTTCATCCGAGAGCATATAATCACTCGTTTTGGCATACCATACAAGCTCATCACCGATAATGGTACTCCATTTGTGAACAAAGATGTACGGGAAGTGCTAGAGCATTACCGAGTCAAGCATCGACGTTCTACACCGTATTATCCTCAAGGTAATGGGCAAGCTGAGGCCACGAACAGGATGTTGCTGCGAATCTTGAGCAAAATGGTGTTTGATTATGGGAACGACTGGAAAGCCCATCTGGCAGATGTCCTCTGGGCATACCGAAGTTCACCTAAGACAGCAACAGGCTTTACACCTTTCTCACTTGTTTATGGTACTGATACCATTTCCCCGAACTGAACTGGTTGTACCTAGCCCACGAGTAATGCAAGGGAGTGAGTTAGGAAACGGATGCTACTATGTGTGCTGAAGCACGTATGGCAGATCTGGAAGGACTCGATGAGGCAAGGGATTTGGCTAAGGCAAAAGCTCAAAGAAACTATCAAAAGATGGCCAATGTATACAGCAAAGCCCTTCGAGTTCGGATTTTTGCGGAGGGACAAATGGTCTTAAAGGCTGCGGAATTCGTAAGGAGAAACCTACCATCTCCGTCCAAGTTCTCTCCTAATTGGGACGGGCCATACATTATCCGAGAAGCGCATGGAAGTGGTTACTACAGGCTGTCTAAGCCTGATGGAACTACCTTGGCAGATCCTATCAATGGAAAATGGCTGAAACACTATTACTCGTAAGATGCATTACAGCAGATTTTGCATTATGTATCTTTCTTCTTTTGAAATGGCTTTTGAAGCACTTTGTGCTAGGCTAAGAGTAATAGAAGTTAAAATGCTCTTCTTTTGTATTGCAAAATATGTCAACTTTCTTTTGTACAATGTAATCCAAGCAAGTAAAGTTGACACAATTCCACATTTCATTGTCCATAAGCAAATGTATTTAACAAATAAGTGCTAAAAAAAAAAAAGCCAAAGTAACATCAAGTTTCATTGTCAAAGCCTATATACGGCTAACATATTACAAAAGAACAACAAAACAGAGAAAGAAAGAAAAGTGCAGAAGGTGATGTGCTCAAGACAGCAAGCCGTGGAGGGCTGACTCAGTACGAGCTTCTGCAGAAGCCCTTCTGGCAGAAGCCAAGTCCCATGGGCTCGGTGCAACAGCATTCAAGGCATCCCTCAAAGCAGCAACACGGACCTCTGCCTCTCTCAGCTCAACCAAGACCCTCCTGCTAAATATGTCACGAGCCAACCTCCTTAGATAGTCAAGAATAAAGCCAAATTTGAAACCGCCTTCGATTGCCTCTTGAACTACGGCTTTCCATTCAAGGATATGCACTTCAGTGATATCTCCAAGCCTGGTATGCTCCATATGAGCGAGCACACAACATAGGAGAGTCAGTAAAGAACTCCCTACATGCACACCACGGCTGAAATACGATGAGCAGCTGCCGTACTTTCCCCACAGGGCCTGCAAGAACCGGATTCCTCCTCGAGGTACCCGAAAGACTTCAAAGTCAGCTTTTGCATCATCAAAGGTCCAGAAATGCTCAGCATGGCGGGAACTGAATGACGTACGCTCAAATTCTCGGAAGAAGGCATCCATATCAGCAAGAACAGAAGTTCTTGAAGTTACAGGTCTTGCAGCAGACATCGGCCCTGGCTGACCCCTAACAGCAAACTCCACTGCTGCAGCCTGCAGTCTTCCTCCTTCCTCTATAACAATTCCATGACTGCTCCTAGCTGCAGAAAAATGAGAAGAGGAGGAAAGATTCAGTTAAGCAGGCATAATTGTGCGAAAGCCAAAGTGAAGAAAGTAAACAAGTAAGTAAAACGTTTATTAGTACTCCTTTACTAAAAAGCTATACTAACTGCAGCTTGCTCTCAAGACGGTTTGACTAAGTCATTCGGGGGGAACAACAACTGAGCATTAACTCAGGTTCACCCAACGGGGAACAACAACTGGGCATTAACCCAGGTTCACCCAACGGAGGACGACAAATGGGCATTAACCCATGTCCACCGGTTTACCTAATGGACCTAATGGTGAGCAACAACTGGGCATTAACCCAGGTTCACCAAAGGGAGGACAACAAACGGGCATTAACCCGTGTCCACCGAGCTCAGCCAATTAGGCCCGGATGGTGAACAACAACTGGGCATTAACCCAGGTTCATCGGAAGGGGGACGACAAATGGGAATCAACCCATGTCCATTGAGCTCACATATTGTACCAGATGGAGAACAACAACCGGGCATTAACCCGGGTTCGCCGGATGGAGGACAACAAATGGGAATCAACCCATGTCCATACACAATGGGAGACAACAAATGGGAATCAACCCATGTCCACCAAACTCATTTTATCGG
>OU015772.1:11135872-11175648 GCA_907173295.1 Fagus sylvatica | reverse complement strand
AACCACGGGTGTCTCTGCCTCTGTCTATGATTTGTTAGGTGCTTTGACGCTTCTCTGTGCTGCTTCTTGCTTCTATTTATCGGTAAAGCCTTGTGCTTTTTTCGCTGAGTTCTTGTTATCTTCTGGATTGGTTTTTAAGGGTACTTGGGTTTTGCAAACGGGTTTGTCTTTGTACACTGATTCATTTGGTTTAAAAGGGTGTCGAAAAATGTCGATTTTGCCAGCTAAAGGTGATGCTGATTTGCAATGTGATCTTGAGGAGGATGGTTTGAGGGGTGTTGCTTTGATGAATTTGTTGTTTACTGGGCATGCAATTTTGGTCTTGCTTGTCACTTTTGTGTTGTTTGGGTTGTTGTCAAGTAACCGGAATTTGAGGTGTGGTGAGGCTAGTGGGCCATTGCTAGCTGAGCTTCAATCCGAGACAATGCCGATGCGTTCGCTTCCTGAGCTTGAGATGGAATGAAATGTATGGCTTATTTTATTCTTGATTTTATTGTATTTATGGTACAAAGCAATTTGTTTTTATGGAGGCTAGTGTGGCTTATTCATTCTTTATCGGTAGGTAGTGTTTTAACTCTTTTGTTAACTTGTTGCACACCAAAAAATTGTTTCTTGACTTTGATGAAAAATGAAGTACATGTTTACTATTAATTATAGTCATGGTTTTTTTGGATAATGTTGGTTGTTTGCAATGTTATTCTTGTAGGGCTCATTGAATTGCATTGAGTATGTGCATATTTATGATGACTTGTCATCGTTATGTGAATATTTTTAACAAGGTTAAGGACAACAACTCTTTAGTTTGCCCTAGGTTCTGTAACTGTTTTTCAGCTCCTATCTGACTTCATAATTAAGGCCCTTTTGTTATTGAATTTGTTTTGAAAACCCAAGTAAGAGAACCCGTATCCATTGGAATGATGCCTTTTATCTTTCCAATGGCTTTTTCTTGTTACCTGTAGTATTTGTTTCTGTAATTCAGAAAGTGAGGATGAAGATATTTGTGGTAATGAATAGTTTAGATGCTCCTAGTTTCATATTGTACAAGTTGTGTGACACAAAAATGGGTCCTGCTCTTCATCTCATATATATTTTCTAGATGCCAATGAGTTCTGGCTCAAATAGCACTTCCTCCTGCTACAAAAATGGGTGGGAGGGTCAGGTTGTAGGTTAAAATCCACTGGGTGCGTAATTTACCAATTAAATTTATTGTAGATGCAAAGTCTTTACCTCTAAGCGCAGAAACAGAGCTTTCTATATGTGTTTTTGTATATAACTCTGGTTCTTATAGTAATTTTTGGAGTAATTTAATTTGCCAACATAGATATCTTGTATTGTAGAAACATATTTTAGAATATGTTATGTATTTGAATTTTAAGGCATTAACCGAAAGCATGCAAGTTGCAGTGCTAAGCCCATCTATGGAGGTTATTCTTCTAGAATTTTATGAGAAATTGTTATCGTTTCTTAATATTTCTCTTGTTATCTTCTCCACGTATTTATTGTAATGGTGTTCTGAATTATTATTATTTTCAGTGGGAAGAGAAGCACATGATTAATATAACTGTCACTTTTAAAGCCAAATTTATATTCTTTCTTGTTCTGATAATTGTATTTTATGGAAACAAAATGCAGTAATAAATCATTCGTTGCCATGTAGGAATAGGGGCGTGTTTTTCTGTCTTTTGTATGTAGATATTTCATTTCCATGTCGACTCAGTTGTTCATAGGGAACAGAAGTAAGATGTATGAGTCAACCTGTCTGTTATCATCCTTTTTCTCTAAGGCTCCGTTTGTTTCGACGTAAAACATTCTCCACCGTAAAATATTTGTAAATGAAAATGATCTCAGGGAAAATGATTGTTTTTTCAGTGTTTGTTTGCACTTAGGAAAATAGTCCCGAAAATATTTTACAATGTTTGGTGCAACGTAAAATGAAAAAAAACACACGCGTAAAACACACCCCAGCACCACCGGAATCACACCCCAGCACCACCACTGCCAGCCAACCACCCAAACCCACCCCCACTCCCACCCCGAATCCCACCCCACACCCACCCCGAGTCCCACCGCGCCGCCCTCAACCACGAGCTCACCGACCCATCACCCGCAAACCCAGCAAACCCGCAACCCAGCAAACCCGAAAACCCACAAACCCACAACCACGAGTCCCACCGCGCCGCGCCGCCCTCAACCACGAGTCACCGACCCATCACCAGCAAACCCGCAAACCCACAACCACCAGCAAACCCGAAACCCAGATCTCACCGACCCATCACCAGCAACCCAAAACCGGCACACCTACCAGCAACCCATCACCAGATCTGGTAAAAAAAAAAAAAAACCGAAACCCAGATCTCACCGTGGGGGCTTACCGTGGGCAGATCGGTGCAGGGAGGGGAGCAAAGAGAGAGAAAGAGAGCAGAACGGGCAGGGGGTGGCTGGCTGGGGACGGTGGGACGGCAGAGAGTGAGAGTGAGGTCGAGAGCAGAGAGAAGAGAGTGAGGTCGAGAGCTGTGGTCTGTGGAGTGAGGTCGAGAGCGTGTTTTGGAGGAAAATGGTTTACGGAAATTTTTTCCGTAAACCGTTTTCCTTTTTTTCCAAAGCGTTTTACGGTCAAATAACAAATGTTTTACCTTTGACTTTTATTTTACGTCGCAACAAACGTCTACAAATGCTGAAAACGTTTTACGGAAAACATTTTCAGCCGAAACAAACGGAGCCTAAGACTTCATTTAATGTTTAGGATTGGGATTAAATTGTCTAAAATCCCACGTTTGGTGTTTTACAATCCCCAAATATATTAGTCTGACTGGATTTAATAATCCTCAATCATGGGATTATTGATCCCCTGAAAAGGCATGGGATTAGGGCGGATAGGTCTCTAATCTTCTGTCCATCCAGTCGGCGTTGCTGTTGACTCCACCTCTCTCCTAACCTCTCCTTCAATCTGTTCTTTGTCCTCACTGCCACTCTTTTCTTTTTAGAAAATTATCCACACCCCAACACCATGACCAACAAACCATTCCTTCATATCTTGGCATCGAGCTCAGTTCCTCCTCTAACTTCAGGGCCATACTGATGGTGAAGCTGCCATAAATAACCTGAATTGGCAATGGTCCACAACCAGTACTTTATAAATTTTCCATTTAAGTGCGAATCAAAGTCACACATGCATTTGAATCTTGCATACTTGATTAAGTAAGTTGTTCAACAGAAACACAGCCAGTGGGGAACTACTTTCCACAATCAGGCTCTCTATCTTTTTCATTATCATTTTTTTTTTCTTTCAAATTACCATCCTCATTTATAAAGATTTTATTAAGTGATTCCCTATAAGAATGAGTTTGAAAATTCATTATGCCGGTGAATGTTGATGCAACCATAGCTGCTGTTCATTGTGTGCAGAGGGGACATGAAAGGGGTGGAGGATTTGCTCAAGGGATGCTGTTTTCAGACGTTAGCGAAACATAAAAAGTAATTTTGATGTTTACAAGACTGGAAATTTATTTTATTTTTTTGTCAAAAGAACAAATATATACACTTTTTTTGGGGGTGCCAAAAGAACAAATACACACACACACACACACAGGGCTCTATTCAAACTTGCACCAAACATAAGATAGGAATAATAGTTTTCAATCCTATCCAATTTTTCTAATCCAACTAATCCAGTCGTGCACCAAACGGTGTCTGAGTGCATATAATAGTTAAAAACCGTGGCTTCATTGTTGGATTTTATATTGCTCTCTACCCTCAGTTCAGCTTACCATGTGTCATTTTTCTTGGGATACAAGTATAAACATGTGTATTGACCTTGATCTTAACCCCCCCCCGCCCCCTCTCCCCTCTCTAAAAGAAAAGAAGAAGAGAAAGAAAAGATAAAGACTGTAGATGTTGTCTTTGGTAGGATGTCTGATTTGAGATCAATGACATGACTTGAAATGGATTGGTTGAGTAGTTTCAAAGATCCAGGTAATTTTAGATAGAGCAATGCTTCCTATATGAACAAAGCTGATTGGCATCCATATGGTGGCCAAGTGTTGGTGGTTGTATCTATATGGATTCTCTTCCAATTCTGGCTCTGGTTTGATAGAAGATTCTATAAACAGAGTTATGACCAAAAAGTTGATTCAATAAAAACTAAAGAAAGTTCCAAGGTGTGCATAATGAAGAAGGAGAAGGAAGACAGTTATTTGAGTTAGTGGGAAGTTGGCAAAGAAATTGAGTTATTTTTGGAGAAAGAGATTGAGGGAAGTTAATTGATAAAAAGTACACAAAGATGTAGGAGATGAGTTTCTTTGTTATTGTACTATTTTAACATCATTGTTCAATTTTATTTTGATCTTGTAAGAACATTTCTAATGAGGATATTTTTGAAAAAAAAAGAGAGACCAGGTGTGGCTACTCTTTTTATAATAGTATAGAAGATATATATCATACAACGGAGCTATTGTCAGTTCTTAATTTGTACATTTCCTGAAAGTCAAGTATAAATAGGAAAGCACTCAGTAGAAGGAATGATGATGAGATATTGGAAACTGGGAGCATTGCTGAGGAGCTGGAGATATTCCCCTAATTTCCCTAGTGTGCAAAGATTTGGAGGCAGCAAATTAATTTTCTGTAAGTCACTTTCTGACCTTTTGATACTGCTTTAGTATAATCTATTGCAAGAATCTTCTAATGTTTAAATCACAGCGAACAAGAATGCCAGTTCAACTATTTCTTAATGTTCCACATCCTTTGGTGGCTAAAGGGTATGTTTGAGACAAAGGGGGAAGGAGAGAGAGAGGAGAGTAGAGTAGAGGGGAAGGTTCATGGAATGTACTAATTTTTAATATATTCCAGCCATCTTCTCTTTCCCTCTCCTCTACTCTCCCTTCATCTCCTTCCATCTAAACATATGGTAATATTTGTCTAGAAAATTATGATTTGTGGTGTTAGCTTACTTGACCAGTCATGTGTTAATGTGATTGGCTTGACTGCTTTACAAATTTTACCTTTTGCCACAATGTTAACAGATTTGAATAACAAGCTGGTTTTCATTTTATATCTGAGAAATTTTTATTTTTACACTGCTTGGAGCATTCCATAACTCCCCTCCCCTTCTCTTTCTTTCTCTTTTATTTTATTTTTTTATTATTTTTTGAATTATGGGCTGAACTATCTTTAAAGTGTTGAGGTATTGAGCACGTCATTACAAGAAATGCTTCATATATATTTATAATTATTGGTTCTAATTTAGATGTTGAAACTTCTTTTCGTATGCAAAACATTGACATGGAAATAATTATTTAATCATCTAAAGTAAAGACAAGATATTTGATTATTTTGAAGACCAAGGTATCCCATTTATTTATAGATTTCAAAGAGAAGGCAAATTAAGAAAGACTTTTTAGGGAAGTAGCTTAAGATAGACATAGGAAGCACTTCTGTGTAATAGAATTAGACATAAAAGTTTTAGGAAATTAGGCCGTTTGGTATTGATGAATTGAAGCACTTAAATTACACCATTCTTACATTCAAAGAAGTAATAGAAGCCCATATATGGCACTAATTTAATTTGTGGAACATACAAAATATGGAAAAAGCTTTAATCTAATTTGGTATATCTCTTTGAAGAAGAAAACTTTGGGAATCTCAACCATCGTCGACGAAATCGCCCAAATCCACGGATTTTAATTCGGGAACGGACTCTCTTGATCTTCCTGCTTAAGTTGCCACATCTTCGTTTGAAGATTTTAGATTTTGACACCATCTTTCTCATAAACTTACATCCTGCATTTGCATCAAAACAAACAATAACAATTGTAACCAAAATTATTAGAAAAATTATTTGTTTTTGTTCCACTATTACTCTGCTAGTCTGCTGGAGACTTATACTAAACAGAACCAGTATGTATCATTTGAAAATTTCCGTATTTTTTAAGTACTGTAACTTTCCTAAATGGCATGGGGTGAGTTGTTAGATTTATCTAATTTCATGTCTCAACTTTTACATCAAACAGAATCTAAAGACCATGCATGCCTCCGTCTGGGGAAAACAAAAACTGGTGCCTTTGTTTTTGGGTCTTTCATAAAGATGTGTCAGTTTAAAGCATACCTTTATCTTTTTTAATTTGTTGTTGTTGTTCTTCTTCTGAGCTTGCCTTCTGCAGGACCTTCAAGTTGCATAGAGAGAGTCAGTGTTACTGTCTTCCTGGTTCTAATTATCTTTCGTGAGGTCTGACAATGACTTGATTGGAGTTTGTTTTAAAATAGTGTGACTGATTTCAATCGCAAACTACCTTCATGAAAGAGAAACAAACAATTTTTTTTTTTTTGAAAAATAAAAAATAACTGTTGCTATTGGTGGAGCTAGAGTACTTGAATACTTGATTCAACTTAGGTTACCTCAACCAAACTTTCCAAACGCTTCCTCATCCTTCTATGAATAAAACCTCTGGTGCACTGTTTGAATAATCTTGTCAGCCAAAGATGTAAGAGGACCAATGCTTAACAATTTTAAGAAGAATCAGATAAAGATTGCCCAGTGGGGGACAAATTCTTGACAGAAATATTACCTTTACGTGGTAGTTAACGTAGGCATAGAAGTTCAATAGACTCCATACAGTCTTATCTAGTCTTTTACCCTCAATATGGCGTGAAGAAATATCTATAAAAGTGTTATGCATAAATATATTAGATTGATTATACTCAAAACTTTATATTAAAAGGATTAAATTTAGCTGCTGTTATCTTAAATTAAGAAGCAGCTTAGAGTTTGATATGAAGTTGTCTTTATGATACATGATCAAAGGTACTCTCATTGGAGTGTTCAAGATGAAAGATATAGATCTGGAGTATTTGTCTTTGTGTGAATTTGTGTTGATCGTAATACAATTACTTTCTTTTTTCTAATAAGTTCATAAAATTGGACCATATGGTTATACAATTATTTTATCAAAATGTGGTTCATTTTTTGTTGTTGTTGTTGATGAATATCAAAATGTGGTTCATAATCAGTCTATTCGTTGCTTTTCTATTAGAGATTCAGAAATAAGAAGATACCGAAGGAGACAAATCCTCCATTTGTGCTCAAATCTTCAAAAGTTTCTCCTCTCAGTTCTGGAGGAGGAATAGGTGACCAGGCACAAGGAGGTGCTTTGGCCCATTTTTGAGAACTCCCCACATCCATTAGTTCCTGGAGGAAGAAAATAAATGACAAAAAAGAAGAAGAAAGAGATCAGTCATTCTGAGAATAGAAGAGACTGATTTAAGTGCTAAAATTATTAACAATATATACATTCACACACACACATATATATATATATATATATATTTATATATGGGCCACAAACCTGAAAGAATGCTGTTGCAATAATCACATCTGACTTTTCTTTGAAACGCATTGGGAATACTGCAATGATTTTTTGTGGCTGTCAAACACATGAATTCACTTCCAGTTAGACAAATAGAAGTGCATAAGAAATTTGAGTTAAATTTTAAGCTGTTTAAACTTTTCAATTTTATTGTGAATTTGAAATGTAAATCTTGGCTGAACTTTGTGACAGGCCAAACCAGTAGATAGTTGTTTATGCAGTTACCTTACAAGTCTCTAGCAACTAATTTTCTTTTATGGGCAATTAGCCTAGGCTACATAAAATTGGTAGAGATGTAGCATGGGATAAGGTATAAGAATTTATGATGCTATTCCAAAATCAACTTGGGATGGAAGATTTGATTGCACATGGGAATTACCTGTCTGACGACAAAGAAAGGCTCCCTTGGGTGATAGACTAGTTTGATAGGTTTGTACATCCCCTGAAATGTATCCTGGGAATTGACATTCTGCAACATTTCTTTCAGCTGAGTACTTAGTATGACTGCTTGTATTGCAGATATCTCTGTAATTACCTTAATAGAGTCTAGAACAAGAAAACATGAATCAATTACGATTATTGCAGTCTTAGCTTAAGCATTTTGCTACATTTTTCCTTTATTACTGAATAAACAATCATGCAATCAACTACTTTTCAACTCCACTCATTAAAATTTCACTGTTAGCATTCACTTCCGTGAATGATGCTTTACTGAAGTTTTTTTTTTTTTTTTTTTTTACTTTCTTTGCAGGATTATTAGGAGATAGGTCAGTTTTCATCAACTAGCTTATTATTTCTGCATGCTTAGACTTCATTCCCAGATCCTGAAATTGCAATATTAGCAAGGTGGCAACCATACTAATTAAACTATATTTCTCTTGAAGCTTTAATTTTTCAGCTTGATGCACAGGAGGTGTGTGCTCTCCTTCTTTCTGTCTTAGATTTTGTTTGAAAATGTTTGCTCCCTCAATTCAGATTGTAAAAGCTTATGCTTATTTCTCTCCTTTAGTGTAGCAAGTAGCAGTTTATTAATCTTTGGTTTATTTCAACTTCATCTCAATGCCGAATAAGTTAATAACCCAGTTCATCATATCCTTTTTGTTAACCTGTTCAAATGCTAATATATCCAATCTTACTACACTGATTCATTTGAACAGGTTAAGACCAAATAGTGTAGTTAGTGTACAAACATTTAGTGTCCTAATCTGTCTACCATTTAGTGCACACTAACTACTCAAACTAGTTACTACACTGCTACTTACTACACTTTAGTTTGAGTAGATGGTGTCTAGACTCTAGTAGTATACCATTTCATCTTTATGCTCTGCATGATTGCTGAGAGGATTAAAAGGTAGAATACCATTGCAAAACAACCAAATAGTAATTATTAAAATTCGAAGTCTTTAATTTCTATTTGTTTTGGCAACCAAGCCACAACAAATGCATAGTAGTCCCCATTCATAGTATTATCAAAGTCCTTGCTCTTAAATTCAAAAAAAAAAAAATTCAACATTAAGTTGTAAATACTAAATAGTAAAGACAGTATCTATCCAAGTTCCAGGAATCTTTTTGTCTATTAAGGAAGTGATGTAAAGGAATACCAAACATGTGTCACGTGGAATCCTATGAAAGTTAAGGATTACCAAACCTTTGCCACGTGGAATCTTATGTAATGTTAAGTCTTAGAGTAATCTGGTATCCTTCTTTTGGTGGTTCAACAATCTCCACAACATCAGAATTGACTCCCTTCACCATCTCTCTAGTGTGATGGGATAGCCCATGCGATATTAGCAGAGTACCTTGGGATAGTAGTGGTGTGGATATTGACAAGTAGATGTGATGTGGATCTGATGCTGAACTCTGTTCAGTAGTTGGAGTGTAATCGTCAGAACATTTCTTAAATGATCTGTTCAAACTTTAAAAGCAAAATGAAGCATGCGCAATCATTTTTCACCCCCCAAAAATGTCTGCCTCTTCTCCCACTAAAATTGGTTTCTGAAAATTTCATTTTATTACCTTAGTCTTGCTCAAAGATGTGTGATCCTTATTGTTGGTATTTGGAGCTAGAAAAGTTCTATGCATAATGAAATAATTTCTTGATGTATCAACTGAAATTAGGTAAAAAAAGAAGAAAAGTTTGTAGATATGTAACACATTCACAATTTTCTTTTTACCGATTTATTCAGATGTCTTGCAACTTTGGATTCATATAAAATTGATATTAGTGATGGATCTAGACAGAAATGGACTAGACAAAAACGAAATTAGGAAATTATTTTAAGGTGAGCTGAAAGTATTAATTAATATTTTGAGTGGGATAATAGGGTGTAAAGGGTGTGCTGTTGCTAATAGCTTAATTTGGGTTGGGCTAAATTTAAAAAATATATGACTAATTAAAAAAAAAAGTTGGGTGAGCTATAGCAACTTGTGGCTCCGTCGATGGACCCATGTGAAATGGTGTTGATGGCAAGACACCAGTGTGTTATGAAAATGGTTGCGGATTTGTATTTGTTGCAAAGAATCACTCCTTATTGATAAAAGAACAGAAGATTGGATGTTAAACACAGATTGACTAAAATATACCAAAGTAAATGTACATTAAGAGTGCTGAGGGTTGTACTTGTACCTGGATGTGATATTCCACAGCCCCAAATTCATACAAGTGATGATCAGTCTCCATGGGCTTTTCAGCACTGTTATGAGAAAAATAACGTTGATCATCAGAAGGGTTATAATTTCTTTAACAGTTTTGCAACATATTTGATATTTGCACGGCATATATAAATATAAATTATATGAAAGAATAACGAAAAATTTAAAACTTCCAAAATAACCATCTAGTTCCTTGTATATTCATGGTTTGGACTTTGGAATTTTCCCTCCTGTCTTCTCCAACTAAAGTTACTAAACTGTGCACGTACATTCACAATGCCATGTCCATTATTAATAAGCCTAATCATATTGTCAAGCAACTTCTTCACACTATAGCACAGAAAGTAGACATATTAGCATGAGATAGATTGTACAAACTATGTGGTATACGGATCTCAATTAAATTAAGCCTTAATCCAAACTGATTGACTCAATTACTTGAATCCTTTGCCCACCACTTACCGCCCAAGAGAAAGTTTAGTATACTTACACAAAAAAAAAAAAAAAAAAAAAAAAAAAAAACTATCTAATTAAGTTCACCAATCAATTTTCAAGTATGACTATTATGATTACAAAGTTGATTCAATCTGACAACTCCAATGTATGCTCATGATAAGTGATTCTTTTGGTCGATTCAGTGATGTGACGCTTCCTTTGTAGAACCATTAGTCTTGCTCCCCAGTGGGCCAGGAAAATGTTTTTATGTATTGTTGTATGTGGCTCATATTTACTAATCCATCTGACTATGAAAATGTTGTATTTTTCCATTTCCTTGCCAAAACTGAGTTTGACAATCAGAAAATGGTGAAGACAGAAGTGACTGTTTGACTCTGTTTCATCATTTCATGTCTGCTTAGTGGAAGATGCTGTGCAGCTATCAACTATTGTTATATGCTAATGGAAGTACGCTGCAGCTTTATCGCACTCCAGCCCACCATGAATGCACCACATTTCGTTGCTTGTCCTGTTATCCACCTGGAAAACACCTTCTCCAGCCCACCAAAAATTCATTTCCTACCTCTCCTCCACATATTTTTTACAATTCAATAGTGGAAAAAGATTTGATTCCTAAATATCTCATTTCGAGAACACAAAAAAATACCAACTAATTGAGCTATAAGATTTGAGACACATAGAAAGTCTCTTGGCACATCTTTCCCACATATATAAGGGCACATGTGTACTTTCCTTATTCTCTAATTTCTAGATGCCACTTTTTTTGTTGTATAAATTGATATTTTTGTGAAGATTATCCATTTGCTGTACTTTTTCCTACAAAAGATCATAATCTAAATTATATTTCCTAGATTTGCTTACCTATTTTTGTCACAAAGAGAGTATTGTCACATAAGGTTTTGAAAGCCCATATTTTTTCACATTATCATTCTAGTAGTTTTTAATTTCGTTTTTAAAGTTACAAATAGTCCTAAAATAACTCATCGTCTTTTGGGATAAAGCAACCCAATGTCAAACAAATTTCATCAAATGATGTTTGATCTTCTTTGAACAACTTCTAATTAAATTAGTTTAAGATTTTTTTTTTCTTCTACAAATTATCTAATTTGACCTTTTTATTAATACTTATAAAGTAAACATTATTTTGTAATGTTTATAAATTAAACAAATATCATATTCATATAAATATTGTTTATCAAACTTTTCACATGCATTGCATGAGTTAGCAACTAGTTAAATAATAAAAGTTATCTCCTAGTTGTGGTTGCATCAAGTACACAGTATATAGTCTCTCTATCTAAACCTATTTGCCTTTTTAATGTGACATGGATAGTCTTTTTGTCCACTTATTTTATATAGTTAAGACTCTTTATCCTGACTAACCAAAAAGTCCTCATTGCAAAATAATTATTAAGCTAATTGTATTTTAGGCGAGATTCTATTATCAAAATTTCAAAATGTTTAAATTATTATATTATTTAAACACTAAAATTTAAAATGATTTAGAAAGAAATTTAATTACACAATGATTGGCTTCCATTATAGGACTTAAGGTATTTAATTTTTATTATTAACTATCTTATTGTTCAAAACTTTGTAAATTTTTTTTTTATTTACATATTAATTTTAATTAAACCATACATCATAACATAATTAAAACATTTAGTTGGTGTGACATTGATGAATGTCACACCAATTAAACTTTTTTTATTTACTTTACATTTTATGTTATTGTTAAAAAAAATTTAATTAAATGTTTACAAATTGGTGTAACATTGATTGTGATGGTGCCACATCAATAACATAAAAAAAATTTAATTATTTGTTTTTCTTGTATTAAAAGTTGACACATTAGTTTATAAGACCAAGATAGTAAAATTTATAGTATCACTAACATGTTAACATCACTCTTAAAAGATGTTCTAAATAAAAAATAAAATAAAAATCATTTTTTCTAGCCAGAAAACAAACGATGAAGAGAATTGGACTTTGAATTATGATACGTGTTAGGAACAACATGGTTAAGAGGACTTTTCAATAGATAAATTGTTCTTACCGGTATAGTTTGAGCAGGATATCCTTCAATGCCGGAGAAGCTCTTTCCAAGCATGCCATCCTCTCAGAAATGCCTGCCTCTTACTCTTTCTCTCCACAAATGGATGAAAGTGGAAGTGAACTGAGATTGAATATTGCTTGCACCCTATCTATTTTAATTTTGGAGGTTATGAACTTTGAGTAGAATGTAAGTTCAATGTTGCAATCATGATTAGCAACATTTGAAGCAAGTCATATTTTTCTTTAATATTTTTGTCTTTCATTTGGGTAAAAAGCACGCTAAAGTGAGAGCCTGGCTGCTATATCCTCTTCTTGCTAGATTTTACTTAAATCCCATTAAAAAGACCAGTATCGATCTTGTCATATGTTGATGTGAACAATGTGACATTCCTTTGACAAACTGTCATATTTTTGGCCATCATGTTTTGCAAACGTAATAGCTGGAATGATCTTAGCCCAAAAAAAAAAACAAAAACTGGAATGAAAATATCCACTCCAAGACAATTTTCAAGCCTAAACGTGCCCCACTTTATTGTTCGGAAACGTCTTTATTGAATTTGGCAATAAAATCTAAAGCAAAGTAAAGCAAAGTAAGCACTTAGGTTGTATGCATATATATATCCTTCTGAACTTTGCCTTTCTAAGATCTATACTATATACTGAACATACAAGGACAAATTAATGTAGGGTAAAACCCTTTAATTTTTGTTAATATTAAATAGGAGAAGTCGAATCCCAAATACTAATCCCACACAGGAGGCAGTAATGCCATTTGGTTTGGTCACAAGGCCACCGGAGGTAACACCAAAATTGGATCTCCATTGTCCATTCTCATACTACAGTAGTAAACAAATTTTTCTGTTTGCAATTTTCGTCACAACTCTGAAGTGGCAGACTATGAGTGGTTAACCATTATTTACATATTAACTCACCACTTTTTCTCCACTACTCATAGTTTGACACTTCAGAATTATGAAAAAAAAAAAAATTGTGGCATAAATGTTGTGTCCCTAGAATTTTTCTTATTCAAGAGTTAAGTAGAGTTGGAGTCTTGTTAGTTGGGTGGAAAGTATCGTACGATACACGATACGTATTGAATCGAATACAAAAAAAAGAAAAAAGAAAAAAAAAAGGTTATCGTAAATGTGTATTGGACATGTTCATAAATTATACGATATACACATGTGTATCATATGAATCATAGCGTATTGGACAAAACATAGACATATGGGTTTAAATTGAGTTTTTGCTAAACCATTTGCTTGGAATTGAGTCCAACAAATTGTTGGACTTGTTTTCAATACAAAATTTTTGGGCTACATGTTTTGATTAGGAAATATGACGAATATGATAAGGAATTTATTTATTTATTTATTTATTTTTCAGTTTATATATCATGTATTATCACTTTTACATTTGATTAATTTGAATTGGATGTTATATATTTCCATTTGATTTATTTAGTTAGTTTTGTTAAATATATTGCATAAGTGATGATTAAATTAGTAATTATTTGAATATCTTCAGTTTATAATAAATATATATGTATAATAATTTAATAATAATAAAAATAATAATAATAATAATAATAATAATAATCTTATAAATGTTTTACATTTTAAGATACACGATATAAAAAATTAAAAATCAATTCATAATACAATTTACGTTTTGACAATTATGAATGAGATTTTGACCTAGGTCATTATCTATATTTAATACAGAAAATATTATAAAATTGAGAAGAGAAAACAACCGCATAAATGAGTCATATAAGATGACAAACTTAGTTCTATTATTTAAAAACGATGATATGACGGATGATTGTTAGGATTGGAGGCATGTATGTTTGATGTGGAGTTGTGGACTTTTATATAATGTTAAATAAATTCAATAAATTTGACACTGTTGTGAAATAAAGATATATATAACAAGAGAAAATGATTCTGAAAATGGGAATATATTATGAGAATTCTCTTTGTATCAAGTGGTCATCCATAATATATTGTAAACTTTCTGAATTGATATCTGCTCAATTCTCATATTCTCTCTCATTACAATACTATAACTCTCACATATTTATAGGCATAAGATGTTTGTCTTTTAGGTAGTAAACTTGCTGTGTGTGAATTCGTAGGAGGAAACAAAGTCATGCTCTCATTAAATGGTGAGCACTTTGTCTAGCAATTCACCTTCGATTAATGTGAATAATTTATTTTGTAGGAGGAGACAGAGTCGTGCTCTTATTAAATGGTGAGCAAGCTTTGTCTCTAGCAATTCACCTTTCGATGAATGTGAATAATTGCATTTACCTAACATCACATGGAAAATAATCCCATGTGATGCACCATATATGTGGCCAAATACAAGCCACTTTCTTCATAGTGTTTTCAACATTTACAACACTCCCCCTTTGATGACCACTTCACTAAGAATATGTCTCATTAAAACTTTGCCAAGGAAAAACTCAGTGGGATAAAAACCAGTGGCTAAGGAAAAAGATTAAAGTATTCTTATGAATCTTTAAGTGCTTTTGGGTTGCCTCATTAAAACTTTGCAAAGGAAAAACCCAGTGAGAAAAAACCTTAGCAAAAGAAAAATAGTACAATCAGCACATATCTTTTAGAGTATTTACTCCCTCTCATGATCTTCAATTGTCAATGAAAAGATCCTTGACGCATGCCAATATTATGAACAATCTCCTTGAATGTCGTAGTTGGCTAAGTTGTCACTTGATCGTATCTGCTTGACATCAATATCACTGCTCTTCTGGAGCTTATGTGTATAAAAGAATTTTAGGTGAGATGTGTTTGTTTCATGAATTGCTACATCTTTGTTTGCTTGATAAATCTTCATGCAATAACAGTGTTGTCACAAGTGAATAGTATTCTATTTCTGATCGTCATTGGTATGGATCAGAAAGATATCATGCGTCTGTATTTCCCATTAACTGTGGATTTGATTTATAAGTTCAAGTGTAATTTGCAAAATACATCAGAGTATCAATTGCACTAATATATGGTACTTCAAGACCAAGAATTTCTTCATCCTCTTCTTGAGGGCGAAAATGGTCCTTCTTAACATCAAGTGACCAATCAACCATTGGAGTATTCAAAGGATAAGTTTTATTCATATGAAAGTGCTTCAAGACTTCCTCTGTGTATATTGACTGGTGAACAAGAATTCCAGTGTTCAACTTGCAAGTCAAGACAAAATTTTTGTTTTACACAGATTTTTCACCTCAAACTCATTTTTTAAATAATTGGTGGTTTTGTGAACTCTTCAGGAGTTTCCACAACATATACCGCAATAGTAGCAAACCGGGACTCTCTTTCCTTAATGCATGGACAAATATGGATTTTTCTTAAATCTTGCTTTAAATAAATATTCGTTAAGACAATTGTACCACATGCACCCAGATTGTTTTAAACCATATAAGAATTTTTGTTACTTAGTAGAGTATATCCTTCAAGGATTATATGCTTCAGGCATTTCATATCCTTCGGGGATTATGTGCTTCAAGCATTCCATATCCTTCAGAGATTTTAAATTATATGTTTCATGCATTCCATATCCTTCAGGGATTTTAAATTATATGCTTCAAGAATCTTTATTACTTAGTAGAATATATCCTTCAGGGATTATATGCTTTAGGCATTTCATATCCTTTAGGGACATTCAATGATTCATATAAATATGCGCATATCCAATTTTTTTGTAACTACCAAGCTAATCAAAATTCTGAATGAAATTGTATCAATTACAGGAGCATATATTTCTTTATAATTAATACTAGATTTCTGCAAGAAACCTTATTACATAAGTCGTATTTTGTATTTCATAATTTCATTAAATTTTCATACAAATATCCACTTGTATTTAAACAGGCATTACACCTTTAGGTGTATGAACTACAGGTCCAAATATTTCATATTTTGCTCATGAGTTTAGCTATATTTGAATTCCACATTGACCAATCATTTCTATGTCGACACTTTTCGATGGTTTGTGGTTTAAATTCACCATCATTATTTCGGGTAATATTAAGAGCAAATATATTGTCTACAACAAATTTATTTTTATCCCATATTTCTCATGTATTTAAATAATATATTGAGATCTCGTAATTTCAGGTACCTTTTTCTCTTCAAGAGATTCCTATTCAGGGGATAACTTTTCAAGAGTTTCCTCTTCAGGAGGTTTATTTTCAGGAGATATGTGTGCACAATTTTTTTGGATAGATTAATTACCTTGTTGCCTGTTTCATGGGTATAACCTCTTCAGGGGCTGCGACTTGCTTTTCTTGTGTTTTCCTTTTCTAGGAAATCTTAGCACTGACAAATCTTTCACGCTCCAAGTGTGTCTTAGATACATTTACTGCTATATCAATTAATTTATCTTCAGGGAATTCAATCCCTATTGAGGTATTAGTAGCTAGAAAATGAGATTTCAAATTTTCTTATTGTTAGTGAACACATGTAATAATTGGTTTGTAATACCTTACAAACAAATAATTTTTTGAACTTACAGTTCACATTGATTTGTGTAAGGATCAAGATAAGATAGTTTTGTCATGCTTCTGGCAACGAATTTTCTCCCCCTAATGGTGGGGAGACTATTTCAAAATTATCATGATTGTATACAATAAAATTCATATCAAAATATAATCAACCAAATATCATAAATTCAAAACATGTAAACACATAATCAAGATACAATCATTACTATTATTACAACAAGGAAATTAGATCAATTTGAGATATGATGTTCCTTGCTGTGTTCTTGAAGTGTAGATTAATTAAGCAATCAAGAAAGGATATGGGTGAACACCCATATACAAGTAGCTCTCTGTCTCTTCTGTCATACAAAGTCGCGGGAGTATTAAGAGTGTATGCCAGAAATCTTTTCAGTGACTTAGGGGATGAGAAATATACTTTACCTAAGAAATATGATAAAAAATAATCTTGCTTCGTAGGAATTTGATAAAAAAATAATCTTGCTTCTGTCTGAGAACATTAAATTGTTAATTTTATGAATCAGTTTGTAGTTTGTGATGTTGCATCCTTTTAGAGTATAATCAGAAGAATTGATGACAGAATAAGATTTGAGAGGTGCGATATGCAATGGAGAAGAGAAGCAAATTTATAGGATAGACACACTGGTGAATGAATGGTTCAGAAGGCGCTACATGTTTGGCTTATCCAATCACCCACGCTAGATACACCAATGATTCAGGAAGTTTGAAAAATGATAGATACTTTTTCAAAAAAAAATCTTGTCGACACATCGAGTCCTGAGTTAGTGTCTTTTTTCATATACGTCGAATCTCGAATTTCAAAAAACGTTGAAATTTGATGAAAATGTGTTTCGGGAATCGGATGACAGGTAATTGCACAGACTGTTTTTATTTCATTCAAAAATCTGAAGTTTATTTATCACACTCTGGTTTTCGATGAACTTCATTAATCATTTTTTAAAAATTATATTTTAATCTCTCATTAGATTTTCTAGGATGGCTTCCTCTTCTTTTCAAAACAACCATAATGCATTTAATCTAAATGTTGTGCCTAGTATTGAGCTAGAGGTCTGGTGTCCATACTTCTTATCACCGAATGGCCCTGTCACGGTAATTGATTTCATGATGCTAAGTGGTACAATTGCAATGGCAATAGCTGCGAATCTCCTTACTTCGAAGGATGGAAGAGTATTAGTTGGGAGAACAGATCCTCAAATCATTAAAGACTCAATGACACTCACTATTCAATGTGTTGCCTCTGTTTCTAATATGAGACGACGTTTGCATGTTAAAAATCATGAAGTTTGAGTGCTGCGCTCCCAAATTACCATTTTGCAGCTGTTGCTCAAAAACAACAAGCATAAACTAGGGGAGCTTAAATAGGAAAATAAAGGGTTGAAGAATCTCGTGGATTCTTATGCTAATGATTTAGTAGCATGGTCCACAGAATAGGGTAAGACCACAACCAAGCTTCAAAAGCAGTACGAGAGGCTACTAGTTGAGGTAAAAGAATTGGTTTCTCGCCCAATTCCTCAAAAAATATAGTGGCCTCATTTTCTAATAAAATCATGTTTGTTAATGATGAACTTATTTCACCTTTCATGCATGGACATACACACATGCATACATATAACTGGGCATACAACCTAGTGTTCAAAATTAAATGGATAAATATAAAATCTATCCCAAGAGAATTAATTTAATCGGATTACTTTACTCATACCATGTTCTCTATGAATTGTATAGGAATGATCTTCTTGGAGAAGTTTCATGAGTATGTCAGCCCATTGATGTACTTAACAAATTCAAGTACAACATACCTATCTTTTGCACATGATCTTTAAGAAGATGGTATTAAATCTCAATATATGCAATTTAACGAGATTCTTAAAACATAACAAAATGTAATAATATGATCAAGAAGAATATGTTAACTGGTACAGATATTCATCCAACAATCAAATTATTAATTATCCATTTGTATCCTAGAAGAAATCAGATGAGTGACATCCATTTTATTTAGGATATCAAAATAACTCATGTGATCTTTTGGATCAGTCTGATCTTTTGGATCAACAAAATTTATTATTAATAATTTCACTTCAGGTGATAATGTATAATATTCCTTTTTGAGAGAATATTTGAGTACATCCTTCTTGATTTTGTTCATACCACTTCTATGTCCACGACCCTTATTTTTCTTTAATTATCAAATGAGGTTTCATTCACTTCAAGGAATGGTATATAACTGGTCGGATAGAACTTGTGGATTTTTAGCAAAATCTTATTATTTTGTTTAACTAATAGAAGGCAATATATTAGTTCAGAGTTCTTCTTGAACTTACGTTCTTGATATTGCTACTTCAGGAGCACTTTTGAGACATGATATATAATATATGATTTTCCTTTTTCCAACATGTCTTCTTCAGAGATTTTCCCTCACATAATTTTAATTGTGAGCTGATTTAGAAAGTGCAAAATTTTATTCACTTACACCTTTTAAAATTTTGCAACTTCAAGTGCATTAAGTGTAAAGTTGTATTCACTTGCACTTTTATAATTTTGCAACTTCAAGTGCATCCATGTAAGGTGCAGCTTCTGGTGCATCCATATCTCTCTCTTAAATTATTTCATAAAATTAAGAGATCATTTATTATAAGCAACTCAGTCCTTTTAATCCATCATAGAGATGATGATGAATAAAAATCATTACTTTTGCGTGATCCTACTGGAATGCGTGATTGTCATCTTAACTGGCTTAAAGTAATAAAATAAGAGTAATGAAATTGCTTAATTTATAATTGACCATATTTGATAATATCATTAGATATAATATCTTTAACATAAAATCCATAAGCAAATATTAAAAATTGTTGGTGATAGATCAAAATGATAACATATAAGTAAGATAATAAAATTATCAATTTTTAAGAATAAAAGTTACAGACTACAGTGGGTTGGAGACAAAGTAAGAACAACTCATTTCTTAGGATTTAGTTAGAGTTTCGTGCTGATAACGTGTTGTGAAATAAAAATATAGATAACAAGAGAAAATAATTCTGAAGATGAGAATATATTATGAGAACTCTCTTTGTATCATGTGGTCATCCACAATATATTGTAAACTTTAAGAATTGATATATGCTCAATTCTCATATTCTCTCTCATTACAATACTATAACTCTCACATATTTATTGGTATAAGATGCTTGTCTTTTAGGTAGTAAACTTATTGTGTGTAAATTTGTAGGAGGAGACAAAGTCGTGCTCTCATTAAATGGTAAGCACGCTTTGTTTCTAGCAATTCACATTTCGGTAAATGTGAATAATTGCATTCACCTAACATCACATGGGAAATAATCCCATGTGATGCACCATATATGTGGCCAAATACAAGCCACTTTCTTCACAGTGTTTTCAACATTTACAACAGACGCTATCATATATGCAAAATGAGGGTATATTATATCTTTCCACCTGTGGTGATTCTTACCACCATTAACAATTGATGCTTATTAATCATGTGACTCTTTAAAATTATTTGAAGAAGTTACATTCATTAAATTAAATAAACCATATGACTTAATGTACACATGAATGATCATTTAAAGAGGAACAATTTATATTACAGGCACAATAATTTCACAAAAATACCGAATTGATGGATTTTTACTAGCTCTCATCTAGACCCACCCCTTATATCACTTTATTATTTATAAATCACACCTTATATGTTAGTATCGTGGATTGGGTTCATTATGAACAAAAAAAGTTATTTATTTATTTATTTTTTTCCATGTAAGAAAAGTAGATTATATATATATATATATTTATATAATTTTTCATACAAGTGAAACATCAAAATTCTTTTCAAAGCCTTTAAGAACACAATTAAATACCAACAAACAAACACTTTTCACTAACTCCTTGAGTATTGTAGTATTTCTGTAATATGAGTGTAAAACAATGTATTGACTATGTTTTTTTAGTAAGATGATAATTGATTTTTTATATAGGTGAGTTTTGCATTCTTTCCTCCACCTCCAAATACCCTAAAAAAATTTAGTCAATAAAAATCTAAGCCAATTGAAACCTTAAGTTGTTTCATTAAAAACTAATATTTAATTGATACTTAAATATTAATAAAAATATATTTAAATTTATCGCCTTAGGTTTCAAAATGTATTGAGCCGAGTAGGCCAATTTCTCACTAACGAGGTTAGATGAAGATCATTTATTTAATTCAATGTTCTATTGAAGCCCAAAACGTGGATATAAGAAGTTACTTTCGGCCGAGTCGAATTCTTAAGAAGAAAAAATGATTACATATAAAACTTTTCTCATATGGGAGTGGATCCTAAAAGTATGAGACTCACTCCAATGTAAAAAGAGTGTTATAAAAAAATATTTTATGTAACTGTTACATGTAACATCCCATTACATAATATACCAGCTTAGCTTAGGATGTTACATGTGATGCAACCTCTTTTAACTAGAGGATTGAGGGGTGAATTGAGTCATGATCTAGCCATTTATAGCTTTTCGTCCCTTTTCTCTATATTCTATTTCGACATAAAGAGCATACAACTTACCAAAAAGAAAAGGACACGGCAAGCTAGATACTTACCAAAAAGACACAGCATCCTGTCGAGTTTATATGTTGATATTTGATAAGCAATCCCTTTTATTTGGGGCATGTTTGATAAGCCAAGTCATGCTAAGGATAACAGCCACAGATAAGCCAATCATGCTAAGGAAAACAGCCACTTATTCCCCCCCACCCAAAAATAAAAAGTATATCAATTTTCATTGTGAAAGAATAATACAATATTGTACTTAAAAAAAAAAAAATTTAAATTAAATATTCCAAGGACAAAATCGAAAAGAAGAACTTCAAAACTCAAATGTATTTTTATTGAATACTTGAGTAATGAGTACTATCACACCCGAGACACTACCTTGACACAGATAGCTGGAGCTGGGCCTAGAAAATATCATATGAAATGCAAGCTAGTCTTATATCTTATAAGTTATAACCTTGCCCGAAATTCTCCTTTATTTTTCTAATGAAAAAATATATATATATTTATTTATTTTCGTTTGATATTTGACTCCTGCTTCATCCTATGAATTCAATCTGATGAGATTTATCTTTTAACTTCTTCATCACTATTCAATACTTGTAGAATGAAAATACCATTACCATCAATTTGAACAAACTTTGCGTAATCAAACTAAGAGTTTAAGACTCTTAAGATTCAACTAGGAATCACTCAATTTCAATCTATTTTCCAATCATTTTTATTTTTTATTTTTTATTTTTTATCAGTAGCTATTCTCCAATCATAATTTAGGTATACGTATGATTCAACTAAACATTTGATTTTTTATTGACTTCTTCTTATATATCTTGCTACATAAATTTTTTAAACTTTACATTTTTTCCTCGTCATCACTATAATATATATTTTTAATTTGATTTTTAGAGTTACAAATAGTATTAAACTATGTTAGTTTAAGTTAATTACCAATCATCATCTTTTAACCGATATTTTGACTACTCCCCACTTTCTAATCATTCCCATTGTACAAACATATATATATTTTTTTTAATAAAGATTCCACTATCGTTTATCTTTAAATAATAAAAAAAATTATATTAAACCAAGATATTCTTGACTTTTGCTTTCATTAGCTTTCTTCTTGTGACAATGAGTTTACGTTAGGTTTGATCTTATCTAATTAAATTACACAAGTTCATTTTTTTTTTATAAATTTTCTATTTAATTCAATTAGACAAGTTCATATATAAATATTTTATTGTTGTTGCGTTGTACATAGTGCATGCCAATTATAACACATAAATTGAAGACATCTTAATTATAAGTCATGAACATCGTAGATTAAGATTACACATCACCCAATTTCGTCACAAAACCTCTCGTCATGACTTATGAGTTATGACTTATGCCTTATGACTCATTACTACAAACCAAGCCACAGTAAGTAAGGCTCAGTTAAAAGACTTCAATAACGAGAATAACTAACAGTACTCCATCAGCCTCTCTCAGCCGTCCGATCAGAATCATTCTACTGACACAATTTCAAAAAATTCCTACTCCATCTATAACTACCACAAATTTCTTTTTTCTTTTTAAAATTTTTAATTATCCACGCCACTCACCAATCAGAAAAGTGAACGCTCTCTGTTTTTTTTTTTTTATTTCCCTGTTTTAATTAATATTTAAGAATAAAATTATTAATCCCCTCAAAATCAGGTATTGTTTTTATCTAAATCTTAATCCAATCAGATTGTTTTACTCTCTCACAGATCTCTGATCTGTCCCATTGTCTCATTCATTTGTTGTATAGTATTCATTCTGAAACTATAATTTTCTGTCATTTTCTCGGCAAACTTTTGCGCTTTTTTTGTTTTTGCTTTTCTCTCTGTCTCAGTGATGGTCTTATCTTTTAAGTTTCGAATGTTATTTGATTTGTAATTTTCTCCATTCTTTGATTTCGTCGTTGTAAACATAAGCTGCACATGAGCGTTGACCATGTCTCTGCATTGAAAAACCAAACAAAAAAAAACTTTAATTTATAGCCAGAACCAACTCCAAAATTTGAATCTTTTGGTCTAGGGCCTGCGAATTCATGATTTTCAGGCAATTGGGTGAATTGGGTTTCTTTTGTTTTGTTGAAAGGTGAATTGGGTTGCTGATGAATTACGAAAAGTCTCTGAATTTTGGATCAAAGATTGGTCCTTTACTCTGTTTTAATCAGAACTGATTGGCAAAGAATTTGGGTTGTAAGTTTTGCGGATAGTGTAACTTTTTGATGGAAACGGATGCTAAGGACGTCAATGGATGCAAAAGTGAGGTCCCGGCTACTATAGTGTCTCCAAAGGTTGAGGATCACCATGTTAATGGAGAGGAGGATAGTGAGTCTAATTCATTGCTGCCGCCTCGGCGAGACGGGATGTCGAGGAAGACAGAGAAGAAGACGCCGCGAAAGGTGCAGTGGAACGATAAGAATGGGAATAAGCTTGCTGAGGTTTTGGAATTCGATCCGAGGTAATATACTCGCTGATTCGTGTACTTAAATATACATGGTTTTTGACAAAAGTTCATGAATTTTGATGTTTTGGTTGTTGTTGTTGTTTTGTGATTTGGTTTAATTTCGTGAGTTGGTTTGGAAACTTTATTTTTAGCACTAGAGCTAGCAGTTGCAGCCTAAGATTCTGTGAGCAGCCAAGCCATGAGTGATGACTTGTTATGGCCAGAAAGAACAATAATTTTGTTTGATCATGCAAAATTGTCGATTGTTGTTACCGAGTTGGTACCAGTAATAGACATTAATTTCATAATATTGTACATATTTCTGGTAATGAAATGCAGTTTGAGGATTGGGTTGATCAATTGTAGTATGAGCAAAGCTTGACCTATTTGCAGTTATATGCTGTTTTTGCTTCCTAGTCTGGTCCAATAATGGAAAGATCAGCCTAGCAGCAGGATGATAGTTAGGACTGGCAACATAGTTAATAAATATAGTAACTTTGAGAATAACCCTTAGTCTAAACCTTGATTTGATGTTGTGTCATAATTAGACTACCAATGTTCTTATTATGTATGATCCAATATAAAACCAATGTAGGCTCTTTGAATTCAACTAAAGTTTAGAATCATCTATATTTTCAAAGTATTGACTTGGACCAAAATGCATTATAATTATTTTACCAACTAAACAATCCATGAAGAAGAATTCTGTTTTGTCATTGTATTGTGGTAAGCTGCTCTAGGCAGTACATTGACTTTGTAGTTTGATCTTTAGGACAAAAAAAAACTTTGGAGCATTTTATTGATCATTTGTGTATATGTAAGCTACACTTGCTGTGCTCAGCCTTTTTTATGCACTTATTTGCTGTCCACAGGCCCATCGTTTTACTGTGGTAAAAATCATGAGTTTGGCGTGAGACTTCATTTTGATATTCTTTAACTTATTTGTTTATATACTTAGTCTGTGTTACTTGGTGGTTCATCTATTTATTGGGAATTTCTTTTTGGTGGATTTGAATATGACTATAGCTTCATTGTGGTGTCATTATGTGCGTAAGTACACACACCATATACTGGCTTCAGGTTATATTACTTGACTGGATTTAGATCATGTAAGATATTTCATTAGTTGAATATAGATCCCCATTTTTGGTCCATTGTAACACAAGAAAGTCTCTGTTTGATCTTTTCAGGCTCATTTTCTTATGATCTTTCTTTGTCTAATTTCTTCTGTGCTTTTAATCTGGCAACAAATTTAGTTATTATGGAAATAAGTTTGTTGAGAAAGTGCTGCATTAGTGTTTTCAAAGGATAGTATGCAATGTGGAGACAGGCTTTGTAAGTGAATGTGGCTGATGATAGAATTAACTTGCTAGAAGATTTAGAATTATACTTTGTGATAAAAAATAAAATAAAAAATGTTCGTAGATAGGAGCTCAATTCAGTATATCGAGATCGATGTGGTTGGGCTGTGAAAGGTTGAGCTAGAGTCATGGTGTTATGAAGTGTTGTCAAGTCCCACATCACCGGGGTGCCCATGGGTTGTGCACTTTATAATTCACGGGCAATCCTCCACTTACAAGAGTTTTTTTGAGTGGAGTTAGACCCATTTGTCTTTCTTCTTGAAGAGCAAAAAAGAGATGCATCAGGGTTTTGGAACTTTATGGTTTACAAACTCATCATAATTATTGATTCTGTCCTTACACACAAAGCTTTTGTGCTTTCCCAAAAGTATAATTGACAGAATGTAACTCTCTTGTTCTTGTATATAGGTATTAGAGTGCTTTTCCACCACTCACTAGGCTTTTTTTTTTCTTTCTTTTTTTTAATACAAAGATCTTATTAAAAAGGTTTGTTAACCATCCTACACTCACGTCACCCAAACACCTCCAAATTTCAATGGGAATTAATCAGGTCCCATTGTTTTTCCCGTTTTCTTTCTTTTTCTGTTTTGATGAATCAGTAAGTATTATTAATGAAACTAAAAGAAACAGAGTACCAATTGCCCCAAAGGGCTAAAAAGACTCAACTATCAGAGATAGAACACTCAAAGCTCTAAGCCACTGAAGACAACACAAAACCAACCTGACTAGAAAAAAGCAAAACTATCTAATGACAGCTGACTAAACAAGAACTGGCATCAAGCCAAGAGATTTTAACTTCCAGTCAACAAGCAGCTTGAATACAAGACTGCAAAACAGAACCAAACTACCTTACTGATTTTTACACAGTTCTGCAGAATTAATCCCCCATTTGCAACACATAATTCTAGTGAGGATAGAATCAGAAATAATGCTTTTGCATTCTATTCTGCCATTGACATCTCTCTTGATATCTCTAACAATTTGCTCCTCAGTTATAAATTATATTATTCCTTGAGTGGATGATAGCATTTCGCTGCTGCCAAATATGGTACACAGCAGCCCACCATGCCAGTTTACAAATGACAGCCCTGCTGTTGGTACCTTTCAGATGGTTAGTGGCCCATTCGACTAGATACAGCCATTCTCCCAAATCCTTTTTGTGAAAGAGCATTATTTTCCTGTTACGCCATTTACTTCCGTTATCCTAATTTTTCGAAAAAACCTACAGTTTCTATCCTCAATTGGGTTATTCAGTTTAGTCCTCTTGTATGGTTTCCATTAAAAAGTTTTCTAAAATAACTTTTTCATCTCTCTTCAATCTTCTCCTTTACTAACTATCTTTGATCTTCATCTTTAATGCACTTGACACAATTCAAGTCTCTTGTTTTCATTTCCTTGTCTTAGCAAGTTTATAAATATTCTTTTCTCCATCCTTCGTCCAAACTTACAATATAATTCATCATAATCCTTAAATATGGCCTTTTGGACAGCCTTTCTTGTTTCGCTTTTTGCCACTTTATAATTTTCATAAGTGGCATTGTCTCTACATCTAGATAGGCTTTTATAGCTCTCTCTCTCTCTCTCTCTCTCTCTCTCTCTCTCTTTAATCTAATTGCTGCTTTAACCTCCTCATTCAACCATCAAGTCTCCTTAGTTTGTTGCTTACATCCTTTAGATTCTCCAAAAATACTTCTTTAGCTACTCTTTTAATATAACTAGCCATTTCATTCCACATCTTATTAACATTTTTGACTAGACCTCACTTACCTTCTTTGATCATTTTATCTTTAAAAACAACTTGTTTCTCTCCCTTCAAATCCTACCACCTAATTATTGGGGTTCTCTGTCTAATATATCTTCTTTTTAATCTTCTAATACCAATATCTAGTACCACCAACTTATGTTGAGTGGTTACGCTGTCTGTTTTTATGAAATTACAATCTTTAGAACGTCTACTATCAACTTTTCAAGTAGTAAGAAAGCAATTTGACTAACGTTTGTCCCACTGTTGAAGGTAATTAAGTGCGAATCCCCTTTCTTGAACCAAGTGTTCGTTAATATCAAATCATATGCCGTTGTCTATTGCAAAGTTTAGAAAAGCTTCTCATAATTCATTCCTAACTCCATACCCTGACCTCCATTAACTCTTTCAAACTCCTACTATCTTTTCCAACATGACCATTCAGGTCTCCTCCAATAAAAATCTTTTCCCCACTTTAAAAAAAATTCCATAGAAATTTTGGGTTGGGTTGTTTTTGTCACTCCACTTTTCACTGTGTTTGATTCTTTCTGCAAGATGGTGGATGTTTCTTTTAGGAAGGCTGGGGCAAATGCAGCAAAAGTTGAGAAGGAAATAGGAATCTTATCATATTTCTATTATGTTGTAGTTTGGATTGCCCCATATGATCCCTCAAAAGGATGGGACTTACATCCAACTTTTTAGGGCATGCGGAATTACGTTTTGAAGAACCAAAAATGATGTTTTCACATGGTTTTTATGTATACCCAGGTGCTACTGATGGCAATAACTTATCACTATTACAATATCCATTCATCGTTACTTACGGCTTATGTCGAGGAGATGAGTACCTACCTAATACTGTCACATCTCTAGCATGTATTGATCATGTCTCAAAGAAACTGATGAAACGTTTCACTGAAAACAACCCTTGGATTAGCACACTTTACCTTAATAGTTCATAGTTTAGATGAATATAAGTTTTTATTTTTATTTTTTATTTTAAATCTACAATTTGAGATTGATTTATTGCCTTTGGAGATAATTTAGTTTTCATGCATCCTAACATGTAAAGTAGTTTCTGCAAGAAACTGGTGCAAAAGAAATCATTGAAAACAATCCTTGGTTTAACATATAACTCTTCTCTGCTGCTAAAGTCTATTTTCCAATCTGCTTCTTTGCCTTTAGAACTAAATCAGAACTAGGCAGTATCTATTCCCTAAGTACTCCAGTTTAAGTTGTAAAAGAAAATTATGAAATATAACCATAGAATTTATCTTATGATTTACTTCTGTTTCACATAATTGTTTGTAGATTTTTGTTTACAAGTGTCACTCATTCCCAGTTCCCTGTTTGTGCCTGCAGTGATGCAAGTGACTCTGATGACGAGGATTCAGATTCTTGCATCTGTAGCATAATGTAGATATCATTCAGTAAACCAAATGTCAGAAAATGGCTGCTGGATAAATTTATGAGGAATTCTCTCCAACTTTTGATGATTATAGTATAAATTGGCCTCCTCTCATCTTGCTGTTGTAAGGATGGACCAAAGGTCGAAGACCAGTCTCATGTTTGGCATGATTTATGTGCTATTCATTATAAGTGAAGTCCAAATCATTTCTTAGGTGAGATTTTGGTGAGTTTCTTATAAGAGTATGCAGACTGAATGATCACCTTCCGTGATGGAATCAGATGAGGAATTGCTTCTGTGATTTGTAATATATTTAATATAATCGAGCTTTTCAATGCTTTGCCATGTACATTGAAATGTATTGTATATACACCCAAATGAATATTTTGAACAAGTTTAAAAAAGCAGCAGGTGCCTCAATTCAATTTACTTCTGTTTTCCTGTTTCTCTTTTCCCCGAAAACTTAGATTTTTCGTAATGCAAGACATGATTGTCACTGCATCTACATGATCTGTCTGCTGAGACACAATGCTCTTTCTTAATTGCGTCCCTTAGTGCAGTTAAAGGGGATTATATATTTATATGGTTATATCTCCTGTGAACTTAAGACTTACCAAAAAGGTCTTTGGCCCATGCCTAATGAATCCAAAATTTGAATTGCCGTTTATGTTGTTCCTGAGAGAAGCCTAACGTGCTAAGTATCTTAGAAAATGTTAAATGTATAAATTTTTTTCATTCAGTGCCTCTTGGAGAAATAAGAAAAAGAACATGGGTCTAGATATTGAACTTTTTAAGCCTCTATGAAACTCTAAAATTTATTTTAATTACAAAGACAATTTATCAATTTTTTTTTTTGAGCCACTTATTTGGAGTGGTGATAGAAATTCCTAACTAACCTAATTTAAGTGTGTGTGTGAGGACTCGAACCCACATCCTCAAAGAGGGATGAGGATCAAGAGGGGAGGGGGACACCACTAGGCTACTGCCTAGTGGATAGATAATTTATCAAATTGAAGCTAGGGAATCTTGAATGACTCCATGGCTATCCAATAGTCTAC
This sequence comes from Fagus sylvatica, assembly GCA_907173295.1. Classification (NCBI taxonomy): domain Eukaryota; kingdom Viridiplantae; phylum Streptophyta; class Magnoliopsida; order Fagales; family Fagaceae; genus Fagus; species Fagus sylvatica. The sequence goes on along the minus strand of OU015772.1, from coordinate 11,145,985 downwards.
CATACACCTTGCATATGCTAAATATCTTCATCTAGAACATATACCTCCATAATTGAGCATTTCTTGTACCATACGCTGCATTATTAGTCAGACTTTAACACCTTCTCCAACCACATGGTCCACTCACTAATAAGCATAACAATCAACAAACACAACAGTGACTAAGAAAACCAATTTAAAGGGTCATCACTAGGTTGGTATGTTTATCCGAATTAGTACTTCCGAATATGACAGTTCTTTTATGCAGGATCATAGTTTCCACTAAGGGATCCTTTCAACTTTACAACCAGGTTATCAGTATCTAACTCATTAATGGAATTACCAAATCCACCGAAGGTGGTGAAAATGCAAATCCATGGAAGGTGTATTAGATTTGAATTCAAATTTGAATTATTTAAGATTGAATTTGATAAGTTTTAAAAGATTATTTATTTATTTTTAAGTTATTTCGGGAAGAAACAATTGACTCCTGCCTCTTCTCTTAATTAAACTGGACAATTATTTATACCAATACTTTGTAAAATCACTCAGTCTGCAATATTTTTATAAAATCAGGATGTGAGAATGATAATAAAATCCCTGAAATTGAATAGTTCCATTCATTATCAATCCCTTACTCAAACAATAAGATGACAAAAGACAGCTAACGCCCACCTCCGACTTGATAGAACAAAAACTATACAACAAAATCATCATTCACAAAAGAATCAGAGAAGAATCAAGGAATCAGAAACAAAAACACAAACACAAACAACACCCCAGATTGTTCACACCCTTTCTCAATAGCCAAGAAAGATAAGAAAAACTAGATTTGGCTGTACTTCTATGGTAATCTTCGTCTTTGTACCAAAATTAGTTACCAATTGTCCTTTCATAACCCCTGCGGACCTGAAATATGAAATTCTGCAGGCGTTTAATTTGCAGACTTCTAAAATCGCTCCGCCTTCTCTTTTTCTCTATGAATTTGACCCGTCCAACATATTTTTCATCACTGACACGGTCTTAAGAGCAATGGGTTGTGGTCTCAGACCTATTGGACTTTGGTAAAACTAACCAGTTTGAAAGGCTGGCATCAACAGCAATCTCTTGCATTAGAGGCTGCTTGGACTGACTTCGATTTGAGAAAGGCAATGTATCTAAAATTGGCTTTGAACTAATGGAAATGGGTGGTTCTTTCTTTAATTCTATGTTCTCCTTCCTCTGGTGCTTAACCGGTGCTGATATGGCTTTGACTGCTTTCCATTGCGTGAGATTTTCAATTGGGTTTAGCACAGAATGCACATATTGGCTCCTATCTCGAGCATTTTGATGCAACCCAACTGACTTTAATTCTCTAACGTTTGAAGCAGCAGGTGGCATTACATTGATTTTATCCTTAGCCAACTGAGTCAAAGAAACTCTTTCCTCTTCTTGGCTTTGATCATGATGAATATCATTGTTGCCATAATCTTCATTTTCATCACTGTCATCGTTGTCATCAATGTCGTTGTCGTAATCATCATCATCCAAATCAATTTCCTCGTATGCTAATTCATCATCATCCTCGTCATAGTTGTATGTGCAATTTTGGTACCTATAATTTGAGGGGTACGAGCCCATTGCAAGTGCTGTTGAAAACAGGCCTCGTTTGGCTGTTTCTTCTCCTTTCTTTTTCTTGTCTCCCTCTTCATCACTCTCCAGTAAAGTATAATCAGTAGGAATTGGCTCATAGGTCTGGACATTTAAATTAAAGCTAACTTTCTTCCTGATTTTGAAGCTGGATTGCTCCTTAGGCTTGTCTCTAAGAAACAAACACAACAAGGAGAATAACATTATCTAACATATATATCACAAATGAAATGAGAGAGAGAGAGAGAGAGAGAGAGAGAGAGAGAATCAATGTCTAACCTGAACTCAGAATTTGAGCAAATGGGGTCTTCTGTAATGTAAAGATTTACAGGCACAGAGGAATCCAAAGGCTTATAACTTCCATGTCTCTGCAACAAAATGCAAAACATAAACTTGTTCAACAATATAACGCAACTAATAAAAAAAGAAAAGAAAAAAAGAGTTTGCTTGGTCTCCAGCTAAAACCTTATTGTTAGCTACTCTGCGCCTTTTTTTCTTGGTAAAACCAAAACAAGCAAGAAAACACCCCATTGCAGCAGCACTATGCTTCTGCTAAGTTCAGAAAGAGTGAGGAATGTTGTAGTTCAGAAGGTCTTCATGGTTTTGAGTCAGTACCAGCGAGAGTGTGTGAAATGGGGGGTCATGGATATAAATTCTGGTACTTGGCTCCAACGAATTTTGAAAATAGAAACGTTGGAGTTTAATGATGATGATGATGGATGAGGTGTGAGGTGGGTGCACGAGTTTATTATAAAAAAGAAAAGGGACAAACAGCTTTGTCTGTCTCAGTCTAAGTCTGAGATCTGCATTGTAAAAAAAAAAAAAAATTGCGGCTCTAATTCTTTTGCCCGTTACTATATACTCTTCTTTTGTTCTTTATTGATTGGGCATGTGAGCTGTGTGAGTTTATTGAGCAGTGTTTATTTATGCTTTAAGCAAGTGTTGGCCCACTTAGGTCAGGTCACAAGTTGGAGCCAGAACTTATTCAATGGTCCGGTGGGAAAATTTTCAATGTAACACAACGGTATTGAACTTTCGACTCACGGGCGGCTGCATGCATTTTGAAGTCTGAGGTAATTGTGTCATATTTATTATATTTTGAGGGAGACTATTTTAGGTAATGATGAATTTTGAACAAAGTTTGGATTTTTAGTGATAAGAGATAGAGTTTATTTAATCTTTCTATTTGTGTGAGTGGAAGACTAAGACATTAAGAGTTTTATTAAACTTACACACAAGAATGCATAAACCACAAAAAGAAAGAATTTTATTTATTGGCTAATAGATGGGTTTAATTATAATTCCTACGTAGAATCATAAACAAATAATAGACATCCCAAATTTTCCTCTATTTGCTTTTTTTCTTATTTTAATAAGCACTTAGGGCTTTCTCCCACATTGCCTAGTCAAAAGAGTGGGTACTGTTTGGACTCTATGAAGCAACGCCAATGGTCCTTGTGATCTAGTGGCACCTCCTCGCATCTCCCATGAGAGACATTTAGGACTCTATCCTCAGTTCCTCACAGTGGGGTTGCTTGTATCATCAAACAAAAATACAAATAGGTGTTAAAGTCTAATTTTTCAAAGCCTAAACATAAAAAAGACCAGCAAAACGGCCTTCATATATTTAGGCCCAAAAACTATCAAAAGCCCAATTGCTCAAGATTGGCCCAAATGCCGAGAAGGCAAACTGATGGGCCCATACCATCAAGTGCTTATTGGGTCAAAGCATCCAATGAGAACTTTACACCTCATTGGGTAAAAACTAAAAATGGAAGATCTCAAATGTTAGATCCATCTCTAAAGGCTAGCGAGTTACGCACGCATAAGGGGGATCAAGACATTATGTGAAAGGGGGGTCCCAACTCACGTTGGATTCAGAATGGGAAAACTCTCACACCCATTTCACTTAGGAAAACTCCAATACTCATTGTCTCTAATTCAACACGTTCATCTTTGACACTTTGGCTTGTACCAACTTGGCTACACTTTCTCTACCTTCCACTCACTCATTTTCTTCTTTACTATTATACTTTTGTATGGATTATCATACATTTCTTGCTTTGCATTGTGTTTGCAAACATTTTTGGTTGTAGCATGAAGATGCAACAATGGTGAGTCGCAAGTTTATTAAAAAAAAAAAAGAAAAAAAAAGGGTGAGTCGCAAGTCTAATCACAAAAGGGAATGTCAGATCTTTCCAATACTTTGCAAAGTGAAACTAGGTGTTTGTTTCAACCACTGGCAGAGCCAGCACACGTGCCCACCCTCAAATTTGTTTTTAAACCAAAATTACCATATTGGACTGTTACACTTTGTAAAAAGTGGGGTTAACTTTGTAATTGTGCCCACCCTTAAATCTATTTTTATAAGAAAATTACCGTATTCAGCCTTACACTGCATGAACAATGGGGTCATCTTTGTAATTTTAGCAGCATAGAAAAGAGGCTTTCAGTACTTGCACTGGCCCACACTAAATTTGGGATTGTCTCTGTGTGCACCTTGACCTATAGCAGAGGGAGATGTGCAAATGAAGCACAATATTAAATACATCATATAAGAGACAAGCAACACCAAAACGTAGAGAAAGAGAGTGGGAGGGAATTAGGTGTGTACTCAATCCAAAATCCACATGAAAGAGAAGAGGAAGCTCGTGTGATGCTCTTCTACTCACAAATTTTAATCCACATGAAAGAGAAGAGGAAGCTCGTGTGATGCTCTTCTACTCACAGATTTTTTGATGATTCTTTTCATCTTTAATAAATTAAAATAGTAAAGAAATAAAAGAAAAAAAAAAATAATGCCTCCCAAAAATTTGTCGAAGTTTTGCACAGCAGGTGAGAAAACAACCCCCTTTTTTTTTTTCCAACAAATTCTCATTTTTAACTAATCTAAGAATTTAGGTCATAATTAAATATACAAAAATATATAAATTGCGGTAATTCTAAAGCGATACGTTTGTATTTATCGATGCCAAAACATATTCCTTTTGGTCTTAGATTTGGTTTACATTTTGAGATTTGTTATACTGATATGGTTATCTGCTACTTTTTATTTATATATACAATGTATATCAGTTTTTGGCCTTTTTTATATTGATGAATAATTGAATATATTATTATCAAACTATATGTATCCAAATATATAATCAAAGTTTGAGATCAACATGTGTCCACCCCAAATTAAATTTATGGCTCCGCCCCTGATTTCAACCCAATAATTCCACGTGGCAGTAGCTACATGACTTGTCTCCAACATCCTTATCTTGTATTGTTGAGTTCTTATTAGTGTTGGCTTATTGCGGAAAATATGAGATTGTCATGGATGGGTAGAGTTGCTGCTAAACATCCAAGACTATTGTCAAATGAGTGATACCCAACATTTGGACTAGTCAAGTTGTTGCGGAGCGAGCATGGATCTTATTGAACGAATCATGTTGCTACTAAATGGGTCGCTTCACTTCTAAATGAATGTTTCGTTAAATGAATCAAGGCCATAGCTAAACCACCCACCATGAGTCGCTAGATGCCATTCACAAACCTTGAAGTAAAACAAGAAATGCATTAATTAGAATTAGCGCCAAGGTGCACCTAAACTAAGATTCTCAAACACCTTTTTTGTCAATTTATGCAAATTACTTCTAATGTAGGGCATCTAGCAGAAGAGTTCATGGAACAATTTGAGCGCTTGAAGACTAAACGTGCAACCCAACGTCCTTGATTTTACAACTACCTTAAATGTGTCATAACTTTTGATCCAAGAAGAGTTATGGACCCCACAAGATATGTTTGGAATGCTCAAGAAGATTTTAAGATGAAGATTTGGATCTATTAGTCCGTAGGACTGATAGTCCGGAGGATTAACCCCCAAATTCGCGCGTTTAGAGGTTATTTTTCGAGCTGTTATAATTTACTACTTAATTTTAGAATTTATTTATCATCTTTCGTAATTTCTTGTTTTAAGCCAATTAGGGTATTCTTTAAATAGTATAAGTACAAGTTCTAACAGACCTAATATGATTATTTAGTCGTCAATAAAATTTATTTCTTTTCACTGGTGGATTTCAATTCTTTGAATATTGACACAGTTCATATTCTTAATTTTATTACGCTTTATTATGTGTCACTTCTCACACATGCTTCTATGTTCGGTTGTTTTTTTTTTTTTTAATGTTATTACTTTTCCTGTACTATTTCAATCGCTTAAATCTTCTAAGTTTGGCACCAACATTTTGTTACAAGTGCTTTACATAAGTTTCCCTACATTGTTTAGGCATGATTGTCATAAATTAATACAAATTGCATTTTTCACCAAGGGAAAAAACAATAACCTTCCTGGAGCACCCAACAATAAAGGAATTTTGGACTTGACTAACACTTTCAGGAACTTGAGCTTGAAAGCCGAGTCAATCAATACTTGACGCCTGGCAAGGCGAAAAAAATAGCCTCGACAATAGGCGAAGAGAAGGGATTGTTAGAATTTTTTATAATTTACAATAAAAATAGGGTAAACTACATTATTGGTCCCTAACGTTTACCCAAGTTGCGCGTTTGGTCCCTAACGTTTAAAATGGGCAGAAATGGTCCCTAACGTTTCAAAACGATGCACCATTGGTCCTTCCGTTAGTCTCTGTTAACAACTTAGTGTATACGTGGCTAACGAAATTATGATGTGGACAATTTTTAATTAACATGTATTTTTTTTTAATGACAACTAGGATATGACATGGCATACCCATTTTAAAACAATCCAACCCAAAAAAATTAACCCAATCCAAATAAAAAAAACCCACCCAAATTAAAATTAACTCACCTCACCCAAATCAAATTAACCCTAAAATTAAATTCTAATTCTCTGCCTCTCTTTTGTTATTTCACCAACTTCAACGACGAACGAATCCACCAAATTATTCCCAAACTATCAACCACGTAGAATTGGCCCTTATATACAATAATATCATCATACCTAATACCCAGATCACCTATGAGTGTATATTTCTCGTCCCCACATTTTGCAAAGCCTAATTTTCCATTAGTATTGACGAACAAAACTGCACAGTCATTTACATTAGTCCGAGCCGACTTGGGAAACTTCAATACTTTATTATTGATATTAAGTCTGGGGTATTGACATTTAAGCGTATAGACTTTAGTAAATTCGAGAACCTGAAAATCCAATAAATTCAGGGACTTCATCTTGTACCAATTTCGGTGTCCATCTAAAAGACGCAATTTGCCTGAATTTGAATCTTCAACCTTGATCAACAAGATTCCCTCATCAGGGGTTGGGGGATTTAGGCTTTGTAGAGAATAGATAGTACTTTCGCAGAGATAAGCTGTTGCTCGCTTTGACCTTAACAGTTTGGCAGGGTAAAGCAAGTAAGGGTAAAGGTGAGGGAAGCAAGGAGAGTTGAAGGGAAGGCAGGGAGGGATAGAGGAGCGCCAGGAATTCCAGACCTTGCGGAATCGTAGAACATCGATGCGGGTGTCCAAGCTTTGTAGGACAAGAGAATTAGAATTTAATTTTAGGGTTAATTTGATTTGGGTGAGGTGGGTTAATTTTAATTTCGGTGGGTTTTTTTTATTTGGATTGGGTTAATTTTTTTTTGGTTGGGTTGTTTTTAAATGGGTATGCCATGTCATATCCTAGTTGTCATTAAAAAAAAAAGTATATGTCAATTAAAAATTGTCCACGTCATAATTCCGTTAGCCACGTATACACTAAGTTAACGGAAACTAACGGAAGGACCAATGGTGCATCGTTTTGAAATGTTGGGGACCATTTCTGCCCATTTTAAACGTTAGAAACCAAACACGCAACTAAACGTTAGGGACCAATAGTGTAGTTTACCCATAAAAATATCTGAAAAGAATAGTACCTAATATACAATTTCTTTTTAAAATGTTTTATTCAAGAAGGATGTTATTTTTACTTGTACTCCATTTTTTTTGGCACAAAATGTTTTCTTGAGCCAGAATAATGACTTATTTTCTTAGATTTAGTTGCAATTTTGAAAATAATGCCGAAAACATTTTAAGTCATTTGACTCGTATGCAAAATCATTAAAGTTTCATGCTGGCCCGATGGTGGCAGAGGTGATGGTGGTGGCAATGTTTAGAGGGTAGTGTAGTGTTGGTGACAGAGGCAATAGCGGTGGCAGCATTTTTTTTTATATATATATATATATATATATATATATATATATATATATATATATATATATATTATTTATATATAGTATAATGATGGTGGCAATGGTGGGTATATGATACCGGTGGGCGGTGGCAATAGTTGTGGTTTGGTGTGGTGGCAGTAATGGTAATGGTAATGGCCATAGTGGAAACTAGAACGTTGGAGACTAGAATGGTGATTGTGATGGCAAAGTGGTGGTGGTGGTGACAGTACAAATGAATTAAGGGGGGTGAAGATAGAAGTGAACAATAATAATAATAAAAACAAAATTGATTCTCAAGAGCGAAAAATGTTTTCTACCTTTTTTTGGGTTATATTTGATTGATTTCAGAAAACGTTTCTATTGAATAACATTTTCAATCATACAAAACACTGTAAAAACGTAGAAAACATTTGCCTACCTGTGAAAATGATCCTTAATCAAAAAGGTTTAAACATGATTATCAATTTTCCAGTGAGGAGTTACAATGTTTTCTATTTTAATCACTTGGGGAAGTTATAATGGAGTCGCCACTTAGCTTTTACATAAAAACTAAGAAAAAATACCTCTTGTTTATTGAATAAATATATATACAAGATTCTTTGAAAATTGAACAAATTACATAGTTTTGCTCTAGATACAATCTAAACAAGATAAAATTACATGCTTAAATCCTAAATACAATCTAAGAAAAAGTAAAGTACAAGTCTTTGTGTCCTAATGTATGATCTAAAAGAAAGAACAATAAAACAAACAAACTAATTTACTTCCCCTGAAGATTGGGGTTCGTGGGCTAAAGGATTGAGTGGGAAGGTGTTAGGCACTCACTCAATCAACCTGACCTAAATCATCCCTACAGAACTGTTAACCATAGTTCATGACTCGATGCATACAAACCAGACTTGCATTGATGTGACATCATATATGGTACATGCAAAACATAATGAATAAATATGATTAATCATCTAGCAATTGAAAGTATTCATGCCAATATCCCTAACCATACATCTAGACAAACAAATATAACATGTTAAGATTAAAACCAATTAGAAACACACATGACGGAATCAATGGGATGGTATTTTTTGTACAAAAACATGTAGATTATAATAAAACCCAGATTGGTGGTTGGATAGACTAGATCGGATCCCACCTAGGCCAGATCGGTGCCCAAGGAGGCCAAATTGATGCCTAGGTAAAAAATTAGGACCCGATCAATTTTAATCCAAGAGTTTAGCCACTAACCCTTTTGAAAACCGATTTATTCATTGTTTATAACATTTTTAAAGCTATGGTTTTTATCCTAACATGCTCCTAAGTCATATTACAATTTAGGGTAAATTACACCATTCTTTTGGGGAAATTAGACTAGCTAAACTCTAGTTTGGAGAAATGACACTCCACTCTCAAATTTGCAAAATAATTAACACTTTGCCCCTTCTTTATTTATTTATTTTTTGTTTATTTTTTTATAAAATTTTTTAACCAATGCCTAATTAATCAAAGTTGAAAAGAAAAATTATATTCCAATTATTTTAAGTTTTAAGTGGAGAATATTCCTTTAAAAATTAGGGAAAAGGGGGTTGAGTGTTAATCATTTTGCAAATTTGGGAGTGGAGTATCATTTCTCCAAATTAGGGTGTAGTGAGTTTAGTTTCCCTAAAAGAAGGGGGTGTCAGTGTAATTTACCCTACAATTTATTAAATCAAAACATGTGAGAACAAACAAGAATAATATAATCCTAAAATCAAATAAAAACTAACCTAATAATCATACACTCATGGAAACACTGAAATGTTGTAAACAAGAAAAGAAGTACCAGCATATATTTGTGGAAGGAAGCTTCCTGATTCGAGTTGAATAGATCCAACTTGAAAATTGATTCTTGAGAAAAACCATTAAATTTTATTAGAAGGAATTAAAAATGGAATTGAAAGATTGGAAATGGAGATCACAAAAATGTCTTTTGTAATCTTTGGACTTTATTATAAGAACACACTTGTGTTCTTATTAAAAAGTCTAACACTTTGCAAAAATTCTCTTGAATTATGCTTATGATTGCTTTGACTAATTTTTCCAACCCCCTTGTAAAATGAGCCTCATTTTCTATTTATAGCACTAAAATCAGTAACCTTGAGTTTTGGAACCCTTGGAGGATTATTAGGGTTTTAAAATCGTATTGGTGGCATGTACAAGAGTTTGAAGCTCGATAAAATTCTTACCTGGGTACTGACCGGTTCTCAAGTAGATAACTTTGACTTCTATCTTTTTTAATCCACTTCTAGTTGAATTAGAAGTCTTCTATCAACTAAGTTCAGGATTCCTTTATTCTAAA
>OU015772.1:11087936-11135772 GCA_907173295.1 Fagus sylvatica | reverse complement strand
GTGGAAGGTTTGAAAGAACGTGCTAGTTCTATTTCTAAGGTGCGTGATGCTGTGAGGTATGTCAAGTCCTCCCCAAATAGATTTCAAACTTTTTAAGAATTATGTGAAGACTTTAGGGATTGAGTCCAAGAGTCTCTTATGCCTAGATATACCTACTAGGTGGAACTCAACCTATGTGATGTTGGAGAGTGCTGTGAAATTTGAGAAGGTATTCTTAAGGATGGATTTTGAGGATGAAGCTTATAATTCATATTTTTATAAGCAACAAAATAGTGGTGGGCAACAAAAGAGTGGTGTGCCTGGTGGCTTGGGAGCTCCAGATGCGAGTGATTTTCAGGATTGTAGGTTGTTTGTGGGTTTTTTGAAGCTTTTTTATAATGCAACAAAGAAGTTTTCTGGTTCTTTGTATGTTACTTCAAATACATTTTTTGATGAGATTTATATTATTCAATCCAAAATCCTTGACTTGAAGGATTCCTCCAAAGATAACCTTTTGAAACAAATGGCCACAAGTATGCATTTAAAGTTTGAGAAGTATTGGGGGGAGGGGAATAAAATTAATCCCCTTTTGTATGTTGCTGTGGTGCTTGATCCTAGAAAGAAGTTGACATTCTTGAAGTTCTGTTTTTCAAGATTGTATGGGTCAGAGAAGGCTGCTGTGAAGATTGCTAATGTGAGGGATGTTTTAACTAAGTTGTTTGATTATTATGCTTCTATTCATTCTCCAAATGTGGAAGTAGAAAGTGTGAGTGAGAAGAGTACAATGACCACGGATGTAGATATGAGTGAGACTAATCCATATGCATCTATGGACTCAGAATATGATCTTTACTTGGAGGCTGAGCAATCCATGGGGTGTAACAATGAGCTTGACAAATTTTTGGCTGAAAATTGTGAAGGTAGAAAAGATGTGAATTTTGATGTATTGCTTTGGTGGAAGACCAATTCTGGTAGGTATCAAGTGTTGTCTAAGATGGCTCGGGATGTTTTGGCGGTACCTGTTTCTACAGTTGCTTCTGAGTCAGCATTTAGTACAGGAGGCCGTATACTTGATCCATTTCGAAGTTCACTATCTCCTGACATGGTTCAAGTTCTTGTTTGCTCACAAAATTGGCTTAAATCCTCAGTTCCAATCTCTTTACGTAATGCAATGGATGAGGTAGAGTTATTACAGGAAGAATATGACTTTGGTAAGATTTTGAACTTCTTAAAAGTTCTATTGTCTATTTAGTATTAATAATTGTTTCATATATATTAATTGCTCAATATTTGTTTTCTATTTTAGCTTTTCTTGAATCAGAAACAAGTGGCACATCTAGTGTTGGATCATCTTCTTCAGCTTAGTTTTAATTGGTAAGTAATTCATTTAAATATTGATTGGTTCAATTCAAGTATCTATAAAAGAAATATATGTTGATTTTATTGAATATTTTCCCTCTTCATTTGTGATGTAGGAGGAAGATATTGGAGCAAGAGCAAACTTGGATTTTTGAATGTGTGAATGTCCCTTGGAAGCTCTTTTAGGAATTTGAATTCAAACACTTATTTTTAGTTTTAGATTATTTGTATTTTAATTTGTATTTGTATTTGTATTTATATTTGTATTTGTATTTGTTGTTTTGTATGCTTGCTAAATTAGGATAGAATTTAGAATGTATGACTATTTATTTAGCATGCTTGGTAGTTGCTTAGTTGGTAATTTAGGTTAATATGAATTTATAGAAATTAGAATGTATGATTATTTATTTAGCATGCTTGGTAGTTGCCTAGTTGGTTGGCAATTTAGGTTTATATGAAATTGATTTTTTGTATTTGTATTTGTATGTGCTTAGGAATTATTGCATATTTGCATTTATGTTTGGTTTTTTATATATAAGAATGGTTTTAAAAGTTAGCAAATAAGGAGGCCTTAATAGTAAAAAAATGGCTAAAGAAATTAAATTAATAGGCCCAATAACATATAATGGTTGATTTGGCTTTAAAATGGCCCAAAAAAGCCCCAAAAAGTCCAAAACTATGATATGGGCTGAATTTTTAAAATTAACTTGCAGGCCCAAAAAAAATCCAAAAAAGCCCATTTGCAAGCCTATAAACCCGACCACCCGCCCGCCAAACCCGCTCAACCGACCCGCCCGCCCGAACATTTCAACGGACGGATTATCCGTGAGATTATTTTCTACGGACGGACAACGGATTTGTCCAAAACCCGAACCGCCCGACTCGAACCCACCCCTAGTCTAATCACAAAAGGGAATGTCAGATCTTTCCAATACTTTGCAAAGTGAAACTAGGTGTTTGTTTCAACCACTGGCGGAGCCAGCACACGTGCCCACCCTCAAATTTGTTTTTAAACCAAAATTACCATATTGGACTGTTACATTTTGTAAAAAGTGGGGTTAACTTTGTAATTGTGCCCACCCTTAAATCTATTTTTATAAGAAAATTACCGTATTCAGCCTTACACAGCATGAACAAAGGGGTCATCTTTGTAATTTTAGCAGCATAGAAAAGAGGCTTTCAGTACTTGCACTGGCCCACACTAAATTTGGGATTGTCTCTGTGTGCACCTTGACCTATAGCAGAGGGAGATGTGCAAATGAAGCACAATATTAAATACATCATATAAGAGACAAGCAACACCAAAACGTAGAGAAAGAGAGTGGGAGGGAATTAGGTGTGTACTCAATCCAAAATCCACATGAAAGAGAAGAGGAAGCTCGTGTGATGCTCTTCTACTCACAAATTTTAATCCACATGAAAGAGAAGAGGAAGCTCGTGTGATGCTCTTCTACTCACAGATTTTTTGATGATTCTTTTCATCTTTAATAAATTAAAATAGTAAAGAAAAAAAGAAAAAAATAAAATAATGCCTCCCAAAAATTTGTCGAAGTTTTGCACAGCAGGTGAGAAAACAACCCCCTTTTTTTTTTTCCAACAAATTCTCATTTTTAACTAATCTAAGAATTTAGGTCATAATTAAATATACAAAAATATATAAATTGCGGTAATTCTAAAGCGATACGTTTGTATTTATCGATGCCAAAACATATTCCTTTTGGTCTTAGATTTGGTTTACATTTTGAGATTTGTTATACTGATATGGTTATCTGCTACTTTTTATTTATATATACAATGTATATCAGTTTTTGGCCTTTTTTATATTGATGAATAATTGAATATATTATTATCAAACTATATGTATCCAAATATATAATCAAAGTTTGAGATCAACATGTGTCCACCCCAAATTAAATTTATGGCTCCGCCCCTGATTTCAACCCAATAATTCCACGTGGCAGTAGCTACATGACTTGTCTCCAACATCCTTATCTTGTATTGTTGAGTTCTTATTAGTGTTGGCTTATTGCGGAAAATATGAGATTGTCATGGATGGGTAGAGTTGCTGCTAAACATCCAAGACTATTGTCAAATGAGTGATACCCAACATTTGGACTAGTCAAGTTGTTGCGGAGCGAGCATGGATCTTATTGAACGAATCATGTTGCTACTAAATGGGTCGCTTCACTTCTAAATGAATGTTTCGTTAAATGAATCAAGGCCATAGCTAAACCACCCACCATGAGTCGCTAGATGCCATTCACAAACCTTGAAGTAAAACAAGAAATGCATAATTAGAATTAGCGCCAAGGTGCACCTAAACTAAGATTCTCAAACACCTTTTTTGTCAATTTATGCAAATTACTTCTAATGTAGGGCATCTAGCAGAAGAGTTCATGGAACAATTTGAGCGCTTGAAGACTAAACGTGCAACCCAACGTCCTTGATTTTACAACTACCTTAAATGTGTCATAACTTTTGATCCAAGAAGAGTTATGGACCCCACAAGATATGTTTGGAATGCTCAAGAAGATTTTAAGATGAAGATTTGGATCTATTAGTCCGTAGGACTGATAGTCCGGAGGATTAACCCCCAAATTCGCGCGTTTAGAGGTTATTTTTCGAGCTGTTATAATTTACTACTTAATTTTAGAATTTATTTATCATCTTTCGTAATTTCTTGTTTTAAGCCAATTAGGGTATTCTTTAAATAGTATAAGTACAAGTTCTAACAGACCTAATATGATTATTTAGTCGTCAATAAAATTTATTTCTTTTCACTGGTGGATTTCAATTCTTTGAATATTGACACAGTTCATATTCTTAATTTTATTACGCTTTATTATGTGTCACTTCTCTTATGCTTCTATGTTCGGTTTTTTTTTTTTAATGTTATTACTTTTCCTGTACTATTTCAATCGCTTAAATCTTCTAAGTTTGGCACCAACATTTTGTTACAAGTGCTTTACATAAGTTTCCCTACATTGTTTAGGCATGATTGTCATAAATTAATACAAATTGCATTTTTCACCAAGGGAAAAAACAATAACCTTCCTGGAGCACCCAACAATAAAGGAATTTTGGACTTGACTAACACTTTCAGGAACTTGAGCTTGAAAGCCGAGTCAATCAATACTTGACGCCTGGCAAGGCGAAAAAAATAGCCTCGACAATAGGCGAAGAGAAGGGATTGTTAGAATTTTTTATAATTTACAATAAAAATAGGGTAAACTACATTATTGGTCCCTAACGTTTACCCAAGTTGCGCGTTTGGTCCCTAACGTTTAAAATGGGCAGAAATGGTCCCTAACGTTTCAAAACGATGCACCATTGGTCCTTCCGTTAGTCTCTGTTAACTTAGTGTATACGTGGCTAACGAAATTATGATGTGGACAATTTTTAATTAACATGTATTTTTTTTTAATGACAACTAGGATATGACATGGCATACCCATTTTAAAACAATCCAACCCAAAAAAATTAACCCAATCCAAATAAAAAAAACCCACCCAAATTAAAATTAACTCACCTCACCCAAATCAAATTAACCCTAAAATTAAATTCTAATTCTCTGCCTCTCTTTTGTTATTTCACCAACTTCAACGACGAACGAATCCACCAAATTATTCCCAAACTATCAACCACGTAGAATTGGCCCTTATATACAATAATATCATCATACCTAATACCCAGATCACCTATGAGTGTATATTTCTCGTCCCCACATTTTGCAAAGCCTAATTTTCCATTAGTATTGACGAACAAAACTGCACAGTCATTTACATTAGTCCGAGCCGACTTGGGAAACTTCAATACTTTATTATTGATATTAAGTCTGGGGTATTGACATTTAAGCGTATAGACTTTAGTAAATTCGAGAACCTGAAAATCCAATAAATTCAGGGACTTCATCTTGTACCAATTTCGGTGTCCATCTAAAAGACGCAATTTGCCTGAATTTGAATCTTCAACCTTGATCAACAAGATTCCCTCATCAGGGGTTGGGGGATTTAGGCTTTGTAGAGAATAGATAGTACTTTCGCAGAGATAAGCTGTTGCTCGCTTTGACCTTAACAGTTTGGCAGGGTAAAGCAAGTAAGGGTAAAGGTGAGGGAAGCAAGGAGAGTTGAAGGGAAGGCAGGGAGGGATAGAGGAGCGCCAGGAATTCCAGACCTTGCGGAATCGTAGAACATCGATGCGGGTGTCCAAGCTTTGTAGACAGAGAATTAGAATTTAATTTTAGGGTTAATTTGATTTGGGTGAGGTGGGTTAATTTTAATTTTGGTGGGTTTTTTTTATTTGGATTGGGTTAATTTTTTTTTGGTTGGGTTGTTTTTAAATGGGTATGCCATGTCATATCCTAGTTGTCATTAAAAAAAAAAGTATATGTCAATTAAAAATTGTCCACGTCATAATTCCGTTAGCCACGTATACACTAAGTTAACGGAAACTAACGGAAGGACCAATGGTGCATCGTTTTGAAATGTTGGGGACCATTTCTGCCCATTTTAAACGTTAGAAACCAAACACGCAACTAAACGTTAGGGACCAATAGTGTAGTTTACCCATAAAAATATCTGAAAAGAATAGTACCTAATATACAATTTCTTTTTAAAATGTTTTATTCAAGAAGGATGTTATTTTTACTTGTACTCCATTTTTTTTGGCACAAAATGTTTTCTTGAGCCAGAATAATGACTTATTTTCTTAGATTTAGTTGCAATTTTGAAAATAATGCCGAAAACGTTTTAAGTCATTTGACTCGTATGCAAAATCATTAAAGTTTCATGCTGGCCCGATGGTGGCAGAGGTGATGGTGGTGGCAATGTTTAGAGGGTAGTGTAGTGTTGGTGACAGAGGCAATAGCGGTGGCAGCATTTTATACATATATATATATATATATATATATATATATATATATATATATATATATATATATATTTATTATATATAGTATAATGATGGTGGCAATGGTGGGTATATGATACCGGTGGGCGGTGGCAATAGTTGTGGTTTGGTGTGGTGGCAGTAATGGTAATGGTAATGGCCATAGTGGAAACTAGAACGTTGGAGACTAGAATGGTGATTGTGATGGCAAAGTGGTGGTGGTGGTGACAGTACAAATGAATTAAGGGGGGTGAAGATAGAAGTGAACAATAATAATAATAAAAACAAAATTGATTCTCAAGAGCGAAAAATGTTTTCTACCTTTTTTTGGGTTATATTTGATTGATTTCAGAAAACGTTTCTATTGAATAACATTTTCAATCATACAAAACACTGTAAAAACGTAGAAAACATTTGCCTACCTGTGAAAATGATCCTTAATCAAAAAGGTTTAAACATGATTATCAATTTTCCAGTGAGGAGTTACAATGTTTTCTATTTTAATCACTTGGGGAAGTTATAATGGAGTCGCCACTTAGCTTTTACATAAAAACTAAGAAAAAATACCTCTTGTTTATTGAATAAATATATATACAAGATTCTTTGAAAATTGAACAAATTACATAGTTTTGCTCTAGATACAATCTAAACAAGATAAAATTACATGCTTAAATCCTAAATACAATCTAAGAAAAAGTAAAGTACAAGTCTTTGTGTCCTAATGTATGATCTAAAAGAAAGAACAATAAAACAAACAAACTAATTTACTTCCCCTGAAGATTGGGGTTCGTGGGCTAAAGGATTGAGTGGGAAGGTGTTAGGCACTCACTCAATCAACCTGACCTAAATCATCCCTACAGAACTGTTAACCATAGTTCATGACTCGATGCATACAAACCAGACTTGCATTGATGTGACATCATATATGGTACATGCAAAACATAATGAATAAATATGATTAATCATCTAGCAATTGAAAGTATTCATGCCAATATCCCTAACCATACATCTAGACAAACAAATATAACATGTTAAGATTAAAACCAATTAGAAACACACATGACGGAATCAATGGGATGGTATTTTTTGTACAAAAACATGTAGATTATAATAAAACCCAGATTGGTGGTTGGATAGACTAGATCGGATCCCACCTAGGCCAGATCGGTGCCCAAGGAGGCCAAATTGATGCCTAGGTAAAAAATTAGGACCCGATCAATTTTAATCCAAGAGTTTAGCCACTAACCCTTTTGAAAACCGATTTATTCATTGTTTATAACATTTTTAAAGCTATGGTTTTTATCCTAACATGCTCCTAAGTCATATTACAATTTAGGGTAAATTACACCATTCTTTTGGGGAAATTAGACTAGCTAAACTCTAGTTTGGAGAAATGACACTCCACTCTCAAATTTGCAAAATAATTAACACTTTGCCCCTTCTTTATTTATTTATTTTTTGTTTATTTTTTATAAAATTTTTTTAACCAATGCCTAATTAATCAAAGTTGAAAAGAAAAATTATATTCCAATTATTTTAAGTTTTAAGTGGAGAATATTCCTTTAAAAATTAGGGAAAAGGGGGTTGAGTGTTAATCATTTTGCAAATTTGGGAGTGGAGTATCATTTCTCCAAATTAGGGTGTAGTGAGTTTAGTTTCCCTAAAAGAAGGGGGTGTCAGTGTAATTTACCCTACAATTTATTAAATCAAAACATGTGAGAACAAACAAGAATAATATAATCCTAAAATCAAATAAAAACTAACCTAATAATCATACACTCATGGAAACACTGAAATGTTGTAAACAAGAAAAGAAGTACCAGCATATATTTGTGGAAGGAAGCTTCCTGATTCGAGTTGAATAGATCCAACTTGAAAATTGATTCTTGAGAAAAACCATTAAATTTTATTAGAAGGAATTAAAAATGGAATTGAAAGATTGGAAATGGAGATCACAAAAATGTCTTTTGTAATCTTTGGACTTTATTATAAGAACACACTTGTGTTCTTATTAAAAAGTCTAACACTTTGCAAAAATTCTCTTGAATTATGCTTATGATTGCTTTGACTAATTTTTCCAACCCCCTTGTAAAATGAGCCTCATTTTCTATTTATAGCACTAAAATCAGTAACCTTGAGTTTTGGAACCCTTGGAGGATTATTAGGGTTTTAAAATCGTATTGGTGGCATGTACAAGAGTTTGAAGCTCGATAAAATTCTTACCTGGGTACTGACCGGTTCTCAAGTAGATAACTTTGACTTCTATCTTTTTTAATCCACTTCTAGTTGAATTAGAAGTCTTCTATCAACTAAGTTCAGGATTCCTTTATTCTAAATAATTAATTAATAAATAATTTGATAATTATCGGTCATAATAATTATCTATTATATAAAGATTAATTAATTTAAAAATTATCCTTTGAAAATTATTGTGTGCACTAGTACTTACCATATTAGGGTATCCTAACTAATAGAAATTAATTTAAATTTAATCCTTAAGAGGACCAATCAATTATAAATAATCCTATGCATGCATGCTCATGGTAAGCATCATTTTCAACCAATCAAAATTATTTTCTTTATAAAGCCTTGGTTTTTAATCCGATTTTAAATTAAAAAATGCTCTCTCATTCTTAGCTTTGATCAATTAAAATACGAACTTCAATTTGGAATTTTTGGATATGTGAAATTACCATTACCCTTTAGTCACTAAAGTGTAAAAAAGTAAAAATAATGGTTGCAAAATAGGGTCTCAACACTACCAAAACAACAAAGTGTTAGTATTAATAATCCTATAGTTTTAAGAAATAAGTAGGCCTATCAAACACTTCTTCCAACTAGGATACATTCCATGTCCATTGATTACTGACAAAAAATTGGCTTACGAGGACATGACACATTTGTACATTGTTGTTTCGATCTTAGGTTTGGTTTGAAGCCTGGGATCCATGATATCTATGCTCAACCATTTCCTACCCTCATGCAACCTCCCATTTCTAAGATTTAAGGCACATGAGATGCTTTCCTAAGTGTGGGAAGGGTTTGTTAAGGCATCCAGTCTAAAAGCTTAAGCTGATAAGTGGAGAGGTCCAACAAACCCATAGACCCATTACACATTTCAATTCTTTTCAATATGGGATTTAATAATCTCTAACAAGCTACAATGATTACACATAACGATGTAGTAGAATAGCAAGGAGAAGAGCACATCGTTCTCTTTTAGTGATAAAACCCTAGAATTCACAAGGAATAGATAACAATAAAAGATAAATTATTTTTGAAATATTGAGAAAACATAATGATTTGGAGGTTGCAAGTTCAATATAAATACTAAAAACTCCTAGGGCTACTAGGATACCCTTAGGAAACCCTAATTGGTTTTACAGATTTGAAGGCAAATTTTAAGGCTCCATAAAACTTGATTGACAAGTAAAAATATTCTAAAAGAGATCCTAGTTGATATCCTACAATAAAATAACCATAATTTGACTAAAAACATTTAAAATATCTAAAATCAAGGAAATAAAAGCCTTAAACCTAAAATTTCAAAAACTACATGAAAATATCAAAATTATAAATAACAAAAATTAAACTGCATATTTTGTCCTACATCACACAAGCCGCCCCTTAGGCTTGGGTTTGCAAAGGGATTCCCAATTCTTTAAAGTAAGGTAATTACCCTATGTCTTCTCACTATATTACGGTGTTACATTGTGATTGGAATATTACTCTTATATGAGTCTATTATTGACACTAAGTGCTTATTTGGTTCAAGCTTATTTGGCTTTTTGGTAATTACATTTTGCTGAAAGTTTAAAGTATAAGGTTTTAAAAAGTAGTACATAAGCAAAACAAGTAAGTTTAAAACCACACAAATTTCTCAATTGCTAAGATAGCAGCTTGTGATTGGTGTATAATAAAAGTGATGTTAGTAACGATTCCATGCTATATCGGCCACCTCGACAGTTGTGAAATTTATTGTATATAGCATTTCTTATGCAAACTAAGCTATCGGCTTATTTGGTTTTTTAATAATTGCTTTTTATTTAAGGTAGTATACTTAGTTATACATAAAGTAAATAAATGAAAAAGCTTGGTCAAAGAGATAGTAATTTATCATGTATCAATCACATATATAACCATCGTGGAAGATTTTGTGTAGCAAGCACCTTCCACAATAGTCTCCTCTCCTCTCCTCTCTTTGGCTAGGCTACACCAAATCCAAACAAATCACAACCGTCCAAAGTCATTACTTTTGCATCCATAAGCTCATCCCAAACATTTCTAATATTATTCTCCTCGTACGTATTAGACGACCATAAAATAGAACCCTCTCTCTCTCTCTCGACGGCCACAAACCCTTTTTTCCAAATCCCAAACTCCTCAAAGCCAAAACCCCCCTTCCCTCCCTTCACCACCACCCACAAACAAAAACAAAATAAAGTTCCAATTTTGAAGGGGAAGCTACAAAAAGGAACTATTTTTATTGCTAATGGATTCGGATCAGGGGAAGCTATTCATTGGTGGGATATCGTGGGAGACCACGGAGGAGAAGCTCAAGGAGTACTTCGAGAACTATGGGGATGTGGTTCAGACAGTGGTTATGAGGGACAAGGCCACTGGCAGGCCTAGAGGCTTTGGCTTTGTCGTCTTTGCAGATCCTGCCATTCTCGATAGGGTTCTTCAGGATAAGCACACCATTGATGGCAGAACGGTCTGACTCTCACACTAATCCTTCTCAGATTCTCTCCCTTTCTTTTTATTTCTTTCCTTAATAATGGGTTTTTCTTCTTTTTCATGTTTGTATTGGAATGATTCGGCTTATGAGTTTTTCTTTATTTATTGGGTTATTGTGTTTTGCTTCAATTTATATGCTGCAAATGATTATTATTGTTTGTGTAGATTTTCCAGCTTCTTGGTGTTTTTGAATTTTTATGTTCTTGTTGGGAAATGGTGATTTCTATTTAATTTATGCTGCTATTGATATTTGTTGTTGTTGTTGTGTAATTTTTTGAGTTCCTGGGTTTTTGTTATTTTGATGTTTTTATAGGGAAAGTATGGTTGAATTGATTTGTTAGAGTTGCTGCTTTCTATTGCTGTTGGTCTTGGGCTTTTGTTGTTTCTGAATTTTTTTTTTGGGATTTTATTGTTCTGAGTTTAATCATGATGGGGGTAATGTGGTTTCACATTTTGTTTTGTTCGATAGTGTCGTTTTTGAGCTCAAAAATTTTGGGTGTTAATTTTCCATGATTGGCCTATAGGTTTCTTTAGTGTTTTTTAAGGGGAACTTATTAGTTTATATGTTACGGTTGCTGCTTCTATTGTTGTTCTTGTGGTTTTGTTGTTCTAAGTTTAATCATGACAGGGGTAATGTTGTTTCTCAGTTAGTTTTGTTTGGTAAAGTTGTTTTTGAGTTTAATTTTTTTTTGGGTGTTAATTCTTCATAGAAAATGCTTATGTATACATATGTGTTTCACATTTATGGGCTTGGTTTTGCTATGCTGTCATAAACTTTATAGGGTTTGACCTCTGTTGTTGGTATGCCTTCTTTTTGTTTGTTTCTGTTCTTTGGTTGGGGTTAACAGTTGAGCATTCCTTGATGACGTTGCAGGTTTATGATTTCTTTCAACCAAACTCTTAAGTGGGAGTAATGTTGTTTTTTATGATTAAGGGATTGTACTTTGCACTTCCATTTATGTATACTTTGTTTTAAGCTTGTTTAGACTTGATCTGGAAACAGCTTGCAACTGAAGCGTTTTACTGTGTTGGTTCAAAAAAACAAAAGCAAAACATGGAGGAATATTACCAAAGCTCTTTAACTTTGTAATTGCCTTATTAGCCAATGGGGGTTGTAGGATTTAAAAGTATTTGTTATTACTCTGTACGAAGGAGTGACTTGGCCACTTGGGTTTCTAGGATATGAAGTATTTGTCATCGATCTGTACCAAGGAGTGACTTGTGCCCTGCTATGCTATCTGGAAACTTAAAACATAGATGTCATTTTCACGTGCAAATGCCCTTACTCTTCAGTAAAAACAACAATCTTGCACTCCTAGTTAATTATTGCTGATAGATCCATAAATATTTTAGTTCTTAACTTCTTACCCTAGTTCCCTGCTTAATTCAGATCCCTTGGATGTTTGGTGAATGTTGACTGATGCATTTGGTTGTATACTGTTCTGTGGATTTAATTTTGTTTGTTTATGAAAGCTGGAAAGGTAATAAGGTATTCATTTAGCTGGTCCAAATTAGTTGTAATGAGCATTGATCAGAGTTCAGTAATCTAGGTCAAATAATCTTTGCTCATGAGCTTTTGGGTATGAAAGTACTATTAGCTGCAGGTTTTTTGAATTCTATGTTGGTTTCTATCTAAAAACTTCTAAAAATATGTTGATATCTATCTTACAGTGCCACCCTTAGTTTATTCTAATTTTTCCAAATTGTTGACATTTCTGCATGTTTGGAAGGCAGGCATCTTTTGTGCAGCAAAGTCAGTCTCATAGATTGTTTTAGTCTGAGTTGTAGCATCAACCCCTTTACTATATAGTAAACCATCACAGCGTACTGGTTATAATGGTTTGTGCTTTGAGAATGGGATTCACATATAATTATCCAAGTTCGTGGATATTTGGTTGAGCTATGATCTTATTCTTTTCAGTGCTGATTTCGTATGTTTCTCTGTATTAAATTTTTTTGCAGATATCTATAATCAATAAAGAATGTATCTTAATGCACATCCAATAAAAGCAAGTTTGTGTAGTCATACCAGTATTTTTATTTTTTTCTTCTTTGTGTGGGTTGTTTATGTGCTTTGTTACAACAATATAGTGGAAATAATGATCCTTATGGTTGCAATATGAGCCTCTTGTATATTGTTCTCATTTCTAGGTATCTCATTTGTGTGACTATCTGAATTCTGTCCAAGGTTTTGATACTCTTTTGTATATACTTGAAGTGGCTCTTTTTCATGATTTGATGTTAACACTTGCCTCTACTATTTCTTTACTTTAGCATCACATCATAAATACTTGTTTAATGTTTCATCAGGTTGAGGCTAAGAGGGCTTTATCAAGAGAGGAACAGCAAACTTCTGCTAAAGCTGGAAATCCTAATTTTTCCAGAAACTCTGGGGGTGGTGGAACTTTCAGAACCAAGAAGATATTTGTTGGAGGATTGCCTCCCACTTTAAGTGAGGAAGGATTCCGTCAGCATTTTGAGGCGTATGGCCATGTAACTGACGTAGTAGTGATGTATGACCAGAATACTGGGCGCCCTCGTGGGTTTGGGTTTATTACCTTTGACGCTGAAGAGGCTGTTGATAGGGTTTTACACAAAAATTTTCATGATTTGAATGGTAAGCAAGTGGAAGTAAAGCGGGCTCTTCCTAAAGATGCAAATCCTGGTGGTGGTAACCGTACCATGGGTGGTGCAGGTGGTGGTGGTGCAGTTGGTAGTGGTTATCAGAGCTATGGGGTGTCTGGTGGCAACCCAAATTCATATGATGGTCGTATGGATTCCAGTAGGTACATGCAGCCACAGAATACTGGTGGTGGTTTTGCTCCGTATGGTTCTTCTGGGTATAGCACACCTGGCTATGGGTATGGTCCTGCCAGCAATGGCATTGGTTATGGTAGTTACGGTAGTTATGCTGGTGCCAATACCCCATATGGTGGACCTGCTGGTGCGGCATATGGAAACCCCAATGTCGCTAATGCTGGTTATGGAAGTGGTCCACCTGGTGCTCCTAGAAGTTCATGGAGCACTCAATCTCCATCTGGATATGGTGCCATGGGTTATGGCAATACTGCTCCTTGGAGTGCTCAAAGTGGCAGCACTGGTGCTGCCAGTGGTGGCCCAGGGTCAGCACCTGCAGGTCAGTCACCGAGTGCAGCCACTGGGTATGGGAATCAAGGTTATGGCTATGGTGGGTATGGTGGAAGTGATGGGTCTTATGGGAATCCTAGTGGGTATGGTGCAGTTGGGGGGCGTTCTGGGAGTGTCCCAAATAACAACGCTGGTGGTGAACTACAAGGGTCTGGTGGTGGCTACATGGGAAGTGGCTATGGTGATCCAAATGGAAATACCGGATATGGAAATGGAGCATGGAGATCTGACCAATCACAAACTTCTGGAAATTATGGCGCGCCTCAGGTGAATGGTCCTCATGGTGGGCAGGTTGGCTATGGTGGGTATGGCAGTGCTCAGGCCCGAGCTCAACAACAGTAATTATGATGGCTACAAGTCCAACTGGATCTTCATCTTTGTTTCTTTACCATGAGGGTCATATTTGTTTTCCATGCCAAGCAGCAGAGGCAGTGGCGCGAGTTAGATGTCAATTCGCTTTGGGACCGGTTGGATTGCTTGATTCCTAGTAGTTTGCCGTATCTAGTATCTATTTTGCTAGTCTATAATAAGTAGTAATTTTGAGGCGTACTAGATGCTCCTCTTATTTAATATTTGCTTCTGAGTGTAGTCTTAAATTTGGCGTGCTTATAATTCTCTACTAGCTTATCTGGAATTTCTTCTACTTTGTCATAGTGTTTAAGCTATGGTAGCTTCTATAACCTTATTCATGTTGGTTTGATTACATTTGGTTACTTTTGTTGTTGAAATTTTGTTAGTGTTTCTAGTTCTGTTTTTGATTTTTCTGACCAAGAATAGATGCTGTAGGAAATATAGTCAGTAGTTATGCTTGATTTGATCTGACAAGTAGGAATACAGAGATGTAGTGAGGTTTTTTACTAATAGCAGTGGAGCTATGGCCACTTGGGTTGATCACTTCGTAATGGGTAGCGATAATCGTAGTGGTAGTTGACACTTTGACGATGGCATAATCATTTTCCTCCTGTATTTGCCCTTGTGTTGTACAGGAGTGTTGCACGAGGTCTAAAGTGGAGTGAAGTGTCCACTCATGGCTGAACATGAGCTTCATTGTGGGGGCAGGGGGGAGTGTTCAGCGTGGAATGGAATTTGAGGACATTGTTCAGTTGAAATTACAGATTTACCTGAGACAGGTCATTCTCCAGCCTGGCCATGCCAACACTGTCAAATATTGCAGATTCCAGGCATTTCAAGTCATAAATTCCTAATCTTCACTCAGGTGTGGTGGACTGTTGGATTTTGTGAGGTGAGCAGCTTATGGTATGTTGACTTAAGTGGTTAGCTGTGTCTCACTTATAAATTCATTGTGATCTAATTCATTAGGCTGCCTTCTGATTTGGAATACATGATGATGTTTGGAGTGTCGGAGAATTTGTCCTTGTTAAAAACATTTGCCATGAAGTTTCAGTATGAAGTAAAGGACTTCCAATAAATTCTATGGATAGTTGTTTCTAATAATTTAGGCTAAACTAAATCATTTCAAATATTCTTGTCTATTTCTATTATGTGGTATTCCAATAACAGTAGAAAGGTGCGTGCTTTGTCCAACAGAACTTATTGATGCCCTATTTGTTCATCTTTTGCATATTGTTGGCCAGAAACATTGGTCATCATTTTTTGTGATTGGGCAGTTGTTCTGTTAGGTGAAATCAGGATATTCTGATTGTAAGTAGTGTCTTGGTTTGCCATCTTGGCTGTTTATACGAATCGGGTGATGATGTGATATCATTGGATGTGGTAAATGCATCCCTTGATTGTTGTTGCTGGCGACTGGCAAGGCCAACTTGTCCTGGTGGGTTTTTCTTGCTCAATGAGATATTCTCTTTAGATTTTGCAGAAACCTTATGCAATACCGTTATATCCTGAGCTTTCATTGGTAGTATGGAGTGGGAAATGAATTCGATTTAGCAACTGAATTTAAACAAAAGTGATGGCTTTTTGTCCCCTACTAAGTACTAACCAATGGGAAGGATTGATTGTGAGGAAGTAAAGCTTAGGTTTGCTTTCCTTCACTTTTTAGAAAATGTAAAGAAAATTGAGATAAGTTTGCACCTAACGTAGGACCTGTTGCCTAATTCTATGAATAGCAAATTTTCAAACTGAAAAGAGAGAATCTATTCATATTTTTAACCATTAGATTTTTAACTCCAGTGTGGATTCCTGAGAACAATAATAGTTTTACAACATTGCATATTTCTAGACTTTACAAACAAAAAAGCCTAAGCCGAAGTTGCTGTAGATGGATTTAAAAAAAAAAAAAAAAATCTTTTCAAATGCTAAAGTACACCAAAATCCCTTCAAATTTTAGATTTGTAGTTTTGGATTTTATTTATTTATTAATATTAGATAGCCGTCATGGGTCCTTTAGGCCAACTCCTGCCAAAACCATACTGCCTCCGAAATTCGAATGCCAGATAAAGCAAAGGGTTTGTCGTTTTGATAATACTATTTCAAAATTTCAACTCTTTTCTAAAGGAAGAAGCGATAGAATTTGAGTACAATCTTTAGACCATTCCAAGTATTGAATCCATGATTAAATAACCATTCTGAAGCAGCAAACAACGAAGTTAAAGACTTTTATAATAAAACATTATTTTTTGTTGGTCTGACCAAGAACATTTCAGCTAATAAAAGCAAATACATGAACTAGAACCAATTATAGGTTGCGCTGGCATTAGTACTAGTATGAATGATTGATCTCTCCTTCGGGAATAGAATCAGGATCCTGATGGAAACTTTGATATGGATTACCGAGTGCAGTAACATTGCCAGGACGTGAGAATACAACCTACATTGTAGATAGAAGCCAAATATTTATGAGTTCTATTTCCAAGCATCCAATCTAAAAGTAATTTATGCTTTTAAATTTGATGTTTTAAATGTGATTTTACAAGAATCTTCGAATGCTAAATGAAATTAAAGGTCAAATGGAATTGGTTTTGTGGGAGAGGAAGCTTTTGTCTTTTTGAGTGAGGGGGAGAGGGGAAAGGCCAAACGAATGAGGGTTTCTTGGGTTTTTGTTTTTTTTTTTTTTTGGGGGGGGGGGGGATGAGCCTATGGTTATGGTGGTGGTAGTGATGGGAGGAGTGAAGGAGGGAGGGAGGGAATGGAAGTGGTGGTGGGATGAGTGAGGGGGAAGGGGGAGAGGTGGCGGTGGCAGTGGTGCAAGAGAGTGAGGGGAGGGAGGTGGTTGTGGTGGTATATACAAGTTGGTGTTGGAGGTGGTGGTGCAAAAGAGGGAGACAAAGGTGGTGGGGATGAAAGGTGGAGGAATGTGGTGGTGTAAGGAGTGAGGAGGCGGAGGGATGATAGGTGACAGGTGGTAGCGGTAGTGGTAATGGTGTTGGTAATGTGGAGGAAAGGGTGAGAGAGATGGGGAGGATTGAGGAGACACAAGCTTGGTCTAGAAAATATTTTACTTTATCAAATATTTAAAAAAATATGAAAAATATTTTCTCAAAAAATACTTTGGTGGTACTTTACGTAGAAAGAAACAACGGTTTAAACTTGGTAACAATTTACTTGTATAAATGCGTAAACTATCTTGGGAGTTAGAGTATTCCTTTTGGGGTGGGTTTGAGGCTTACACCTATTACTCTATACGGTAATTATCTATTCTTCTCATTTTGCTTAATTATTTAGCAAAAGAAAAAGAAAAACCCTTTAAAGGGTCCCTTGTGGGCTTTGTCCCACGTTGTTAATGAGAGAGTTAGATGTTGATTTTATATGTACCTAAATTTTCTTGGCAGTTAAGAGTACTTATTTTGAAGTGGGCTTGTGACTTACACTTATAAGACTTTTATCTATCATAGTTGTCCATTTCAACCCGTTCCGGTCGGAACAACTGAAATTTCTCGTACCAATATGTAAAGAGGAGTTATTGATTCCACCTCGACCCAAATCTTGGTGCATTGCAGTCATTCCGAACCATTTTAATTAATACTAACGGGTATGCAAATATGTCTAAGTTTTTTTTTTTTTTTTTTTTTTTTTTTTTTTTTTTTATTTTTTTTTTATCAATTCATGGATTTAATAAATAATCTTTCATCTCTAAGATTTCTTGACTAAAAAAATGATATTTTTAATTGGCTAAGTTGGTTAAAGGCAAAGTGCAGGAGATCTAAGTGCAACTATATCAAAGATCAAGGGATGAAAATGCATTTTACCTTTCAAATTTTTTAGCAAACTACTTAAGAAAGTCGAGAAGCATACCTGATAAACTCCAAGTGTACGTGACTGAAAACCAGCTGCACAATAATCAAAGTAATATTCCCACGTCCGTACGAATTTTTCATCAAATCCTAGAGCGAGGATTTTGCTGAACACACAAACATTATTGCCCCGGCATCAAAATACAAAACCTTGTAATTAGCTTGATATCATGATCAGTTTTACAATGTATAATAATCATAAATTTGCCACATAATATTTTCAATTACACATTTCCATAACATCATAATTAGTCTAGAATTAGTTTATGGTTTGTCTATACATTAATGTGTTTATCGTAATACACAAAATACTAGCCAAGAACAACTCAATAGAATGACAAAAGGATATATATGTAGGAAAATTGTTTGTACACACCACTAATTCACACCCCTAATCCACATCACATCTATCATGTCCTCTCAATAAAGATGCCACTCATGCATTCAAAAATTTATTTGAGAAAAGTGGCTGTTTCACTAGTCTAACTACTCATTGATGAAGAAATTATTCGAGTATCAAGAGGCCTCTTTTTCTTTGAGAAGAGAAGTGACAAAATAACATGATTAATTTTTTTACCTCCGGTTGGCCATAAATTTTTTTCTCCAACATTTGAGTGTTTGGTAGTAATGAATCCCTATGTTCTCCACGTGCTCCACACTGCATTTACAATAATTTCTAGTAATTTTATAGAGAAATAAATAGTAAAAATCAGAAGTAACACCAAACAATAAATTAATACCAGAGTCTGGATGCAACAGCCATGGCTGATGTTATCCTGCTTAATGAAGGTACGCATGCCACCAGGAAATATATATTCCTTTATAAAATCCGAACTCCGCCTGTACTCGTCGTAACGTTCATCTGGTATCGATGAAAACTAATAAGAGAAACCAACTTGAATGGTTAGGATATTGAAATGGGTGAATATTGTTGCACATTACATCATTTAATGTGGACATAAATCTATAAATTATGGACATAAATATTCACATATTGTGTTCATTACTTGGTGTGCATTTAAATTGTAATTAAACTCATAAAAGAGTTATAAATATAAATACCAAGACATTATAATAAAACTGGGAAAGAGATGGGACACCATTGTTTAATTACCTGCAGAACAAGAAGCCCGTCTTCTGCTAATAATGATTCACAACAACCAAAAAACTCTTCCATATATTCATGGCCGACATGTTCTATCATCTCACTGAAAAATTATATCAAAGATGATCATGTAATGTTTAATGTTAGGAACCATGCATTAAGGTCGATCGGATTAAAAATTTGGTGGTGAAGGAACTCACCAGGATATAATTCTGTCATATTTGTAGGTATCGGGCAATTGGCGGTAGTCACAAAGAAGAAATTTTATGCGGTCCTGCCAGTAAACTTGATTAAAATTTAGAATTAAGAAATTACATGACCTTAAGAAAAATAATAATTTCATAAGGTTGACCTTCCAGATAAAGTGCATGATACTATGATAGTACTAAGTTCAGGTGCATGATAGTATTGAAATAGTAAATGCACCATGACAGCACCAAATTACCAATACATTATTGCAATTAGTAGCTAGATAAAGGGATATATTAGGTCTCTACATAGATGTATAGTTATCTATATTTGATATCTTTTGCTTTATTTATGGCTAAGACTATTGAGACTCAATAACCTTCTAATTATAATGAGATGTCTCTTAATTGTGATTTTGTTCTTTGGAGTTTGGAATATTGCTATGAGCGAGAAAATTGCATTTCTTAATAAAAATCAAACTTGGGAGCTGGTAAAACCCACCTACGGACCAAAATATTGTTGGTGTATATGAGTCTTAAAAGAAAAAGGAAAGAACCTCTAAAGTTGAAGTGCCTGAAGTTTAAGGTAAAATTATAGTTGCAAATTAAAGGATTATAATAAGAGAGAAGTTATAGGCCTCGATGAACTATTATCTTATATCATGAAACATAATTCTACTCATATTTTATTTTCCGTGATTGCTTTCTTTGACTTAAAAGTCAAATTTTTTATTTTTATTTTTTTACTTTATTTTAATATATGTGGTAAGCTTGAGGAATAAATTTATATACATCAACCTGAGGAGTTTTACAATTTATAAAAAAGAATATCATATTTGTTTTTTGAAGAATCATGAAATGGTTTGAAGCAAAACCCCCTAGATAATTGAACAAGTGCCTTGATATTTTCATGATTAGGCACGAGTATTGTAGAAGTGACTATAATAGTTATGTGTATCACTTGAAGCACTTAGATGGTTCTTGTCTATTTGTTGCTATTTTTTAAAATGACATACGCATGACTAATAACCTTGTTAAGATAAATAGGTTGAAGACTTATTTTAGATGTAAGTTTGATAATAAGAATTTGGGGGCAATTAAGAAGATTTCGATATTATGAAAATTTATAGGGGTCAACAAGTGTACAAGTAATTTTTATCATGGAAATATTACATTGAAAAAGTGGTTGAACACTTCGTTGTACAACAATTCGATCTAGTGCTCCATTAATTAAATGCACATTTCAAATTTTAGTAGGCATTTTCGATATTTTAGTAGTGGTATTATAGATGTTGGCTTAATATATAATTCCTTAGGTACATTAGCTTTGAATTCTAATAATATTAATAATGTTTGTGTTTTATTAGATTTGTGAATTCAATTGATGCTAATCATGATGGTTAATATATTATAGGGCTTCTATTTTTAATTTATTAGATTTTGGATTAATCATTGGTGATTTTTTATTTATTTTTTGGATTTATCATGATGGTGATTAAGCTAAGAAGATATCTGTAATAACAAGTTATGTTTTTACACTTTTTGGTTATGCCATCAATTAGAATGTGAATTTACAAAAAGTTGCTTTGTTTGAAGCAAAGTATATGATAGAGACAAAAGTAATTAATAAAGCTATTTGGTTGAGAAGTTATTTATGCGACTTTGGTTTACGTTAATGTAGATTGTTGTGTTTTGTGATAGTTATATATTTGACTAAAAATTAAATGTATCATCTAGGGTTCAACTAACACTCCTTAGTATATATTCTAACAGAAACATCTAGGGTTTAAATTCTTCTCCCCCAACCCAACTATTGTATTATTAAAAAAAAAACTACAATAAATAATCTAGTGAATATGATGACTTAATTGCTTAGATTCTTTTGCTCAAAATTCATTTCATGCACTGTTTAAAAGTAATTGTTTTGTTTTGTTTCTTGCTTTTTTAAGTCATTGATGGCCATTAAGAGCTTTAATTGAGGTGATGGAGGAGTTTTATGTTCCAATTCATACCTAGCTGACTTGATTTGGGCCCACCTATATTGTCAACTTTTTATTTTTGAATGGCCTATTGCCCACTTTTTAGTTGAATTGAGAATTCCAAATTATCGACTCCTAATGGCATTAGAAATATCAATGCCGGCTTGTATTCAACTTGAGCTTTTGTTTTCTTCTCCTTTCCTTGAATACCACAAGAAGGGAAAATAGATCTATAAATTATTTGCAATGCACATGTAGACACAAATTTTGATGGTTGGCTTAATCAATAAAAATTAATTATGATCAATTGGACGAATGTAAACACATTATAGAATTTTGATGCTCTACAATCCATTTTATATTTGACTTCAATAAAACAAAGATCACAATCCTCTTCACCTGCCTCCGTTTCATGATTCAATTTTAATTTTTATGATTTTTTATGGTTTTAATTATGTGGTGCCATGTTATTAAAATTCTATTCCACCAAATATGAAATGATAATTGATTTGAAATAATGTGACACTATATTTAGCTTTTAGATTTAATGATATATTCCACGTGTGTGTGTATATATATATATATGTATATATATATATATATATATATATATATATATATATATATATATACTTTTAAAGCTTTTAAAGAAAATGTTATTCATCAAATTAGTACCTGGAAGCCCAGCATCTTTCACTTTGTTTATGGCATAGTTGAGCTGCTCTTTAGAGAGAGTGATGCCAGTGTATTTGCATCCAGTTTGTTTGACAACTTCAATAGCAAAGCTTCCCCAACCACACCCAATATCAAGAACTTCATGCTTCTTATCAATTCTTTGCCTAAAAGTTAATTGAAAAAAAAAAGGAATAGTTTAGAGCAAGAAAATCTTAAAAAATTTGACACAATCCAATAGAAAAGTCTCACCTTTTCAATCAAAATAGACATTTTTCTCAGCTGCGCAACCTTCAAGTCCTCATCTTCCTTCTAAGAAATATTGTCATAAAGGTGATTTTAAGTTAAATCTAAAGCTTTAAAGGAAGAAATTAATGCATTGTTTAACATTAAATCATCAAAAGGTTTTGATCCTGACCTTAAATACAGCGGAGGAGTATGTCATTGTTTCGTCCAAGAATAGAGCAAAAAGTTCATTACTCTAGAAACGCACCAAAACGAATTATAAGATTATGCTTGCTATCAATTAAATCACTAACCAGGTTTGAATATTATCATTCTAAACAT
This sequence comes from Fagus sylvatica, assembly GCA_907173295.1. Classification (NCBI taxonomy): domain Eukaryota; kingdom Viridiplantae; phylum Streptophyta; class Magnoliopsida; order Fagales; family Fagaceae; genus Fagus; species Fagus sylvatica. The sequence continues at coordinate 11,112,944 of OU015772.1, read as the reverse complement.
ATAGTGTCAAAGTGTACATAGCCTAAGCCTAACTCATTATCACGACCAGCTATTATACAGACTGATGATCAGGTACCCTAAAACAGTTTGAAAAAGTATCCCACAATGCATCCAATAAAGTCCTAATTGGTTAAGCGAGAACCCAAATTGGTATCTTTTCACACCTTTGGCGGACTCCTATATGATGTAAACGGCAAAAATACCACCATTTGTCATATTAATATAAACTCATTTGATCCATGATGAACAATATCACCAATTTATTACTGTAATATCATGAACAAGCCAATATATATGTTTACAAATTGCGAAAACTGCCCCTCCAAGAAAAAAATATGTTGTAAATTTTACATTTATAAAAATAGAAAATAAAATGTAAAGTGATTATATGATATTTAAATTCAAATTAATTCTTTTTTTTTTTTTGTATGAATTTTTTCGTTTTTAATCCTTATATTTGTTTGTATTTTTATTTTGTTCTCTATATATTTTATTTAGTCTTTATATTTTATATATATTATATTTTAGTTTTAGTTTTTTATACAAGTTCATTTTAATTATTACCTCTATTTCTTTTGAAATATTATCATCAAATATATGACCTATATCCAAAAGACCAATAACCAAAATGAAATTAAGGATGGCAATGGGGCGGGGATCCTATCCCCCACCCACCCCGTTATCCCTGCCCCATCCCCCATCCCCGCCCCGCCCGTTCTCGGGGGAACTTTCTTCCCCCGTCCCCGCCCCACAGGGTACCCACGGGTACCCGCCCTGCCCCAATATGAATTTTTATTTATTTATATATTTATTTTTTCACTCTTTTTGGCTAAATTACATAAAACAAAAAAAAAATTCATTAGTATGACAACAATCGATTTAATAGCTAACCAATTTGCCATTAATCAATTTACTAGCATCAATTTACATGAAACAACAATCCACGCTTGAATGTTTAAAAAGATAATAATCTCTTAATAATATTATGACTAAATGTTCCAAAATACCACTACTAATATTCCAAAATAATATTAATAATCTCATAATCTATTACATCAATTTACATGAAAATCTAATTATTGTAAGTATTTATATGTGGATAAACTAAGTAGGGTTAAAAAACTAAACCATGTTTTTATTAATCTATTATATACGGGTCGGGTGTGGGACAGGAGATGTCTCCCCCAACCCCACCCCAAACTCGCACGGGTTTTTAAAACATGCCCCACCCCCACGCCATTATAACAGCGGATCGGGTAAAACCCGCCCCATTACGGGCGGGGCAAAGCGGGTACTCACGGGTCGGATGTAAATTGCCATCCCTAAATGAAATGTTATAAAATATATGGACCAAAATGAATATACCACTTAGCTTTTTTATACAAGTTCATTTTAGTTATTACCTCCATTTCTTTTGAAATATTGTCATCAAATATGACCTATATCCAAAAGACCAATAACTAAAATGAATTGGTATAAAATATATGGACCAAAATGAATATCCCCCAAAATATAAGAATTAAAAGATGATTTTTCCTTTATTGTTGAATTAGCTTTATCTTTAAATTTTTTTTTTTTCTTTGCACTCTTAAATTGCAGTCTTGATCCCTAATATTAATATAGAAAATTATTAAATATTTTTGAACTATAAATCATATGTGTGGTATTTTACACCAATAAAAATATAACACAATTTCAAAAGGCCACTTGAAAAAGTGATTTTTCTAATACTATTAAGAGGATTCATGCCCTCATGTCCACTTTAATATACTGTCAAAAATACCCCTCACATCTTCTTATATTCCTAATTTAATCAATGACTTCAAATAATAATGTGTGTTAGCAAAAAAGGTATAATAGTCGCATCCAAATATAGAAAAATGTCCACTTTAGTGCACAGAAAAATATCCTCACACATTAATATTAGATAACTTGAAATAATTGGGACAAATAAGAAAAATATTAATTTTTCAAAATCCTAAAATTTAGGGTCCATTTTAAAAGGAATCCAAAAATTAGCACCACTATCCTCATTTGAATTAAATTAAATAAAAACATCACGTAGAAAAATAAAATCATCACGTTTAATTTTTTTTTTTCCTCATTTGAATTAAAAATCATTAATATTTATCTTATCGCATGCAATTTAAAGATAAAAATGGTCTAAAATACTCTTAGATTTACTATTCAATTAAAAAGTAGCACACAAAAGATATATATGTAAAAAAAAAAAAAAAAAACTCTCTTAAACCACTCTCCCATATATCCAAACATGTCTCCACTATCTCACGTTTAATTTTTAAGTTTTGAAGTTTTAAAACTTTTAACTGCTCTTAACTTCTTATCTTTATCCATTTTATTTATCTATTATTATTTAAGAATTCTCTCTTATCAGACTTTCTTTACTTCATTTGTTCTACGTTTACAGGTTTCTTTTTCATTTTTTTTCCTTAATTTCATCTCCATCTCCTTTTCTGTACATGGTGATTTTACATTATTTTTAAAATTTTCTGCCTCTCAATTATTTCTTTTTTTTTCCTATGAACTTTTATAATTTAATGTTTTTTTTTTTTTTTTGGTTTCTCCGGTTGTAAAACTTAATTTGGGAATAATTCTTTTCATTTTTTTTGCGGTGTTGTTTTGTATAAGAATAGGCAATAGCAATGCTTTTGGATACCATGGGTGAGTTAATGCATAGAATTGGTATTCAAATGGCTGAAATTTGAACTCTTATATTCTTATTTGTAGCTAAATTGGAATGCCTATCCACATTTGAAGCCCTCCAAACTACAACAAGGTTTGACCTTTTTAATGGGCTCCAAATTTTTACATCAGTATATAAGGGTATTCTTCTTAAGGAATGTAGCACTAGCAGCAGATGTACAATTTAGTAGTGCTACACTTTTCTTTTTCTCTTTTTGCTAAGTAGTGGCTAAACTTTATAAAAGTTTGCTGTAATTTGAGTTAAGAAAATTCCTTTACTCTGTAGTAAATCTGTTTTGAAAGTTGTGATTGATTTGCAAGTTTATGTTGATGAATAAATGACCCATTATGGTTTTCAATTGATCTTGGATTAGTTATATTGTAAAAAAGTGTGCAATTTATTTGAATATTGGCCCTATGCAAGCAAAAATGTTCACTTTTCTGGCAAGTGGTTTCAGATGTTTATTTCAATAAATTACACAAACATTTTAGTTCAATATATATATTTTTTGGTTATAAAAAGGAAGAGCCTCTAAACACGCGCATAACACGTGTGAAGAGGCTAGTTTGAGTTAAGAAAATGCCTTTACTCTGTAGTAAATCTGTTCTAAAAGTTATGATTAATTTGCAAGTTTATGTTGATGAATAAATGGCCTATTATGGTTTTCAATTGATCTTGGATTAGTTAAATTGTAAAAAAGTGTGTAATTTATTTGAATATTGGCCCTATGCAAGCAAAAGTGTTCACTTTTTTGACAAGTGATTTCAAATGTTTATTTTTTCAGATGTTTATTTCAATAAATGACACAAACATGTTATTTCAATTTTTTTATTTTTTAGAAAAAGGAAGAGCCTCTAAACACGCGCATAGCGCGTGTGAAGAGGCTAGTTTATTATTAAAAAAGTTAAATTTTATATTAAGTAGTTTGTTTTTATTGGTATGATTACGTTGTTTACGTTGATTTTCAAACTTCTCTGCGAAATTTAAGAGTTCATACTTTTGCAGGGTCAAACCGCCTTCTGTACGTTCTGACCCGTGCTTGCATGATAATATACACACGTCTACACATTGCATGCTTTCCATCTGTGTTTTCGCATAAATACGTACGTGTTCAAACATATACTACGGTTTCCTTCTAGGCTTTTAGACTTATCCAAACAAAGACATCAAATAAGAACGAGGAATTTAAGGCAATAGTCGTATTATACCAGCTCATAATGACGAGAGATGTTCCTGCGAGCTTGTGTAAGAGTATTTTGCCTTGAAATATGCTTCAAAAAATATTTTGCTGATCCTATACAAGCTGTGAATATCAATGGTGTCCACCAGCCCCTAAAGCCAACAACAACAAAAAGGTGAATACTCAAAGCTAGTGCAATTGAGATAATTAATCAATGTATACCTATTCTTATTCAATTTCGAGATAGAGGACTTTGAATCTCTGCTGGCAATAAGAATCTGCAAAACATATATCATCAAGGCAAATTCTAAGTAAATACCAGAAAAATGCTTTGTATTTATAAGGGTCAGAGCATTTCAGTTTTCGAATATATAAACTCAGACTCATCAAATCAAACTTACCATAAAAAGATTTAGAAGACCTTCATTTTTATCGGTGAAGGAAATATCTCCATCAATATATGCATCTGCAAGGCCTAAATCAGCCCGTGTCATGACCTGTTCAAAAAATATATTCTATAGCGCTCATCAATTCTGCAGTATATATTATATATTAATGATTTTGAATTTTATATGCCAATATAATGCGTGGCCTATTATTTAATTTTCAAAAATTTCCTACTTAGTAATTTAAAAAATAATATGGTGCATGTAATCCATAAAAAAATGATTCCAAACATATAAATTAAAGAGTACATACCTTCCAGTAAAACTGGGGATTAAGAACTTTAAGAACTATTGTTAGAGAACATTTTCTCCTGTCTCCTTCAAAAGTCACTATTGTGCCCCCTTCTTCCAATAAACTGCAACAGCACCAGGCATAGTATATCAATCTTCTACATGTATATAGTTAGTTGACACAATGGGTATATTGAAGTATTTATTGATGAGGATAATGATTGTTTGACACTATCTTTACATTAATCTTTTTATACTATTAAAAAATTATATATATATATATAAAATATATATGATATATATATAATCCACAATGTGTGAAAATTGATGTTAAATAATTTGTAAATATATGTACAAGTCTAAGTGATGTGTACTGTTGATATAAATTAGAGGGTGTGAGACAAGCATTATGATGTGTTTTTAATATAAATAAATTAATGAATTTTATAATTGTGGTAATAAAGTGATTTATTTATTCTGTTTTGGTGGTGGTAGCACCAATTAACCAATCCAGCCATGATTGTTTTACACTATTTTATATATGAACTAAATGTGGACATATGTCCTAATTTATAAATATATGTTGGGTGGTATATAATTAATGTGAAACAAAGGTGTGTGCTAAACTGCTAATCATGAATAGGTCGTGGCAGCATAGTTGAAAAACCGGATGTTCCTACTGGCGGTGGACATCAGCTGGATTGTAACACGTTAGGCACAAATTAATTTAATAATATTCTATTGACTATTGAGAAACATTCAGAATCCGATTACATATTGGATATAAAACTATAATAATCCTATTACCGAACGCTGGAGTTCAACAAAAATGGCTATGGTATCCTTCGCACACAGAATAATTATATCCATAGTACGTAATTCATTCTAGGGGTAAACTAAAACCAAAATCCCCTGCCTGCCTACATAATCAGTCAGTGACTAAATTTGAAGTTGAACCCCTTCAATCGGAGGTTTCAGCCAAAAGCAAACATGTCAGACAAAAATTTCCCCAGAATAAATAATATTTGATAATATATTTTCAATGTCCTCTTCGTCAAGTCCTAGTCCTAGAACCCAGATGACAGACTACGTACGTACTATATACTGATTTTCAGAGAGTGCATATATAGAATGTGTATATATCATATAGGAAGCAACAACTTGCAGAATCATCATATATAAGAAGAGGATATCTAGTTATGACTTATGAGTAAACTCACATTAAACATCCAGCAGAGATATAGCGTCCAAGGAACCTAGTAACAAAAAGGCGTGCCCCTGCTTCTATGAAAGAAGGTACCATGTGTTTTGGCTTGCTTAGAAGAGCACAGTTTTCTCCAATCAAATCTTGTGCAGCAGCCATGCCAGCCTACAAAGATATATACCAAAGTAAGATTAATTTCTCCAAAAGACAAAAAATAAAATAAAAAATAAAAAATTCCCATGACAACCTAGAACTGGACTAAACTTTTAGAACCTGAAGAAAAAAGTGTAGCAAATGTATTCAGATGATAAGCAGCTGTGAGCTTGTCTAGATTTCTGAAACATGGGAAATTTAGCCCTGAACAATAGGATAATTATATCATACTCCAGGAGTACATTAAATGCGTATTCCCTCCTCTCACAGAAGTGGTGGATCCAGCTAATTAAATTTATGGTAGGACTCACCACTCCTGTGAGAGGAGGGAGTACGCATTTAATATACTCTCGGAGTATGATATAATTTTCCTTAAACAATAAGCGAGAGATGACCAGGAATATCCATATATAGGCTCCGTTTGTTTTGACATAAAACATTTTTCATTGTTTTCATTATTTGCAGGTGTTTATTTCGCTGTAAAATCAAAATCAACAAGAAAACGTTTGTTGTTGACCGGAAAAACCTTAACAAAATTTAGGAAAACGGTTTATGAAAAAATTTTCCGCAAACCATTTTCCTAAACACGCGTTCTGCTCTCTCTGTGTGCTCTCTTTCTTTGCTCTCTCTCTTTGCCGCCCCAGATCCGGACCCGAAGAGGCGGTTGATAAGGTTGGTCCAACCGTCCGATTTGGTTACGGCGGACGACATCACGGACAGGTGGAGATGGAGATTTCACAGTTGAGATCGCGGTCGAGATTTCACCAGGGATTGTGTTGAGATCGCGGCTTTGGATGGCGGTGGGGCTGAGAGGGGCGTGGGAGAGATCGAACGGTGGAGATGGAGAGGAGAAGGCGGTGGGACCGTGCTCTTACGCGGTGGAGGATTTGTCGGAGAAGAGCGTAAGTGTGGATCGGACGGTAGAGTTGGAAGAGGAAGAGGAAGAGAATGAGAGGTGTGAAAAGAAGAGTATGGATCGGTGATGGTGGGTTTGTGGGTTTTTTTATGGTGGTTTGTGGTGGATTGCGGTGGTGGGATTGCACTTTACAGTGGGTTTCTGACTTCTTTTTTTTCATTTTACGTTGCTCCAAATATTGTATAATATTTTTCAGACTATTTTCCAGAATGCAACCAAACACAAGAAAAAAAATTATTTTTCCTGAAATCATTTACATTTGTAAATATTTTATGATGGAAAATAATTTACAGCGAAACAAACGGAGCCATAATGTGTAAGTTGTGATTAGTACACGCATTTGGACAAAGCCCATCATATCCCAGTATAAACCAATAAAAAAGAGGAAAATGTATTAAAAAGTATTTCACGTAAACTTTTTTTTTTAACCTTACCTTTTACCCTTGACATCATTTATATAGACTTTGTATGAAACCAGCCACAACTTTAACCATATGAAAATGGAAAAAAAGTGGCTTGTTTTGGTAGTTGGTACCATACTACCATAAGTCAGAAAAAGGGTGCGAATTTTAATTACTACACACAAAAGAGACAAAAGAGAAAAAAACTAACGTGAAACTTTTGAGACATCCACGAATGGTTTGGTTTCCATATGGCGTTTTCTCAAAGACATGTACTTCAATTTTACTTCGTAGTTTTCTCCTAATAGAACGAGAGAGAGAGAGAAAAAATAAAGTATGAAAAATTTCTACTTACAACTTAAAGTTACAAGTAAGGCTGGTAATGAGATTGATATCCCAACCTGGGTCCTGTTAATAGAAACTATAGCTAGCTATCAGTTGGAGCCAGAGGCCAATCTAGCTTATGATCAACTGGAGCTAGAGACAGAAGTAGCTTGTGATCAGTGCCCACTCTCAATTTAAAAAAAAATACATTATTTAGGTATATATTCTCTCATATTCTCAATATTTTGCAAAACTCTCACTTTGTTCTCTCTTTGTTGTCTCTCCATTTGGCCTCTTGCTGTTGCTCCTTCTCTTCATCTTTTTATGGCTTTTCTTCTTCAAGTCTCATCTTTCTTTTATAAACTTGTGGGACTAGACTAAACTTTTTTTATCAGCCAACTACCTACCAACCACTACAAAAAAAATACCGTTTTTGCGGCACCATTTTAGCGTCAACTAAAAAGATGACACAATAAGCTTGTGTAACTCGGTAATTGTGCTCAATTTTTTATTTTTATTTTTTAATTAAACCAAACTTCTCTTTCTTCAAATTGTAAATCTGGAGGAGTTGGTCTAGGATAAAAATTTCTTGTAATTGAAACATTTCAGGATATTGTTCTTGAAATACGACTTCTTAAAGGTTTACCATGAAAATCTCTTTCATTTGCAATTCTATTAATGTTTAAATCTTTGAATTGATTTTGTAAATTTTCAATAATCTTCAACTTTTGGATCTTGTTTTTTCTTATCTAGATTAACTCTTTTAATTTGATTATTTTGGTGAGGAGGCTAGGCTGTCATATCTAAATTTTGGTCTTTTAGATTTCTTCTAATAAGTCAGTATTTTTTTTTGGAAACTCGTCTTTGGAGGTATTTCAGTGGTGTGAACAAAGGTTTTTCAATATCTAATTTTGTAGTTGGTTTGATGGGATCATTTTATTTTCTATTTTCAAGCTTGGCATATTACTTTTAAATACGTTGAATAATTGTTTGTTCAATAATTTTTTCAAAGTTTTTGGCTTCAACTTAAACTTACCTTTTTTATGGGGGAGGCAACTGTTGGTGGTTTCATTTACGACTGTCGGATTCTTCATGAACAACTTCTTTATTTTCAACTTTTAACCAATTTTGTGTAGTTCTATTAATAGTTTGCATTTGTTTTTTATCTAGATGGGTGTTGTCGGTGATTTGGTATTTTGGAGTCAAAGATGTCTACTATTTTTATCTTGTTGGTTTGTTGTAAGATGCTTTTGTCGGATGGTAGAGACATTAAGCATGTACTATATGCTAGAGATAATTGTATCACTTGCATGATTTTTGGTCAAGGGTAGAATGTTAGGTGGAGTATGGATATTGGCTTTTATGAAGGTGTTTGGACTATAGATTGTAGGCTTGTTTTGACTTGTTAGGCATCTTTGTTTTGTAGCTATAAATGTAGAATTGTCGGATGATGAAGTTTTGGATAAAGGCAATAGACTAAAGGAATTTTTTATAACTTCTTTTTGTAGGCGAGTATTATTGGTGTTTGTGTTTATATTGGCTAAAAGTTTTGGCTTATAATAGTGATCAAACCATTCAAAAAAATTGACTTCAATTTATATATCATTCATAAACTCATAATATTTGTCTCTTATATATGTAACTTCTTAAATATTCTGAAAAAGTTACAAAAAATTCTTTTCTTCTATTTTCATATTTTAGGGAATTAAAATCTTTTCTTAATCTTTCTTTATTTAATTCAAAAAATTTTCTAATCATATTAATTTGTGGATCAAAGTTCAACAAACTCAAAGGTAAGGGCTTTTTTTTCTTTTTTTTTTCATAACCACTATATTGTAATATTGTCTCTCGGCTTCTCACTCTCGCTCTCAACTTCTCAGCTGTCTCACTCAATTTCTCACTTTCTCACTCTCGCTTGGACTCGGTCTCTAGATCTAGACCACAGAGCTGTGCCGTCGTTCATCTGACCATCGATTCACCATTGGACACTGGTATTCTCTTCTCCCTCTGAAGATGGTAATTTTTGCTTGGAAAAATAGACACTACTTCCTTCCTATCTGCATATCACAGTATGGAAATACATGCTATTAATTTATGAGCCATAAAATTATGTCACTCTTTTGGGAAATCATATAATAAAATATTCTTGCTGCACTCACTAGCTAGCCTTTGTCTTTCACGTTCAGTGAGCTTGGCAGCAAACCCATGGAAAATGCTGTTGCAACAAAAAAAAAAAAAAATCGCACATATACACACCTGTTTCACTAGAATCACCATAGGATCTAAGCTGCAGCAACCTTACTGCTTTCTCTCTCTCTGGGCAGAGATTCATTTTTCTCATCACCTTCATATCTCTTTCTCTCAATATCTTCAAACAACCTGTAACTTTGTAATGCTTTATTGACTTTTACCTTTTCTTTCTTTTTAACTGTTAAAGGGCTTCCTTGCCGTGGAGGTGTGTGGTGCATTCACACTCCACGTGTAACCTTTTTTTTTTCTTTTCTTTTACGTTAGATATTTTGGTATCTAACCATGCTAACATTAACCTCTCTGTTATTTATTTATTATATTAATATTAGTAAAGAAGAAAGGAAGGACATGGTGAGAGAGAAAGGAAAGGACAACCCATGCCTGACGTTGGTTAATGTCTGATGATGTTGGTATCTCAAACAAAAAAAATAGTTATGGTTTTTTTTGTTAATTTGCACTCAAAAATAACTATTTTGTACATATAATTCAAATACTCAATTCACAAAAAGTGAATTATTTACCATTTTTTTTAAATAATAATACTATTACGATTTTAACATTGACTAAATTAAAAAAATATAGTAATATAAGCATAAGAGTATAATTATGTCTTTTTTAGTAATTTACACCCGAAACATCAGTTTTAGGCTAAAATTATCTAAACTCTTAATTTAAAAAAATAACATTTTTCATTAGTTTTACCAAATGCTTATTTGTGATTTTAAATCGTGTTTTCAAAACGTATATTTTAAAATCGCACTTTTTTAAAAACACACTTTTTCAAACAGCTAACCCAAACGGATCCTGATTCAATAACTAGTATCAGGCTTATTTTTAGTTTTTTATAAGCAACTAGTATTTATTAGGCCTGTGTTTTTTTTTTTATAAGTACTGGTATTAAATATTTAGCTATATTACATTGATTTAAAATTATAATCTAAAACGTTACATTAGAATGTCATCTTGAGATAATACATCACTTGTTTTAAAACATATCTAATAAATAATATATATATATATATATTAGAAAAAAAAAAGCCCACATACGGATCCTTCCAGGTTGCTCCCATGGTGGTAGTTCATCTTAATCTTCTGGTAGTAAATCACTGTATTACCTTTGGTCTTTATCCATGTTCATTGTACATAGCCATTCAAGCTGACAGTTTGGTATCCATCAATTAAAAAAAAAAGCTGACAGTTGGTACTACTATGATAAGAAGGAGACACTTTCGTGTTGCTCACACTTCATTTAAATAAAAAATTGGAAGCCATTGGTTAATTAATAGTAGATAGCCATCACTTGAAATTCATGTTCACTGTTGGGGATAGAAAGAAATATAGTCAACAAAGGAGGCACGGCTTTAAAAGCCTTTGAAAAGGTGCTTATCTTGACAGCAAATAACCAAATACAAAAATGAATATTAGAAAGATCAGGAAAGACTTGGTCATTGAGAGAAGTGTCCTTTTTTGTTGTATCTGAAGAAGTAAAATTATATATTAATAGTATATAGCCATCACTTGATAAAGACTCCATCGGCAAAGAAACAAACCATGGCAGTGGACATGACACGTGCATGCATGGTCCCCATGGATTAAGATTGTAATTTATTCATTAGTGTTTGTTGGTCTCCCTTAGTTTATTTTTATTTTTTCTTCTAACTATAACTAATGCAAGATAGATTGATTTTCAATAACACCTTTAACCAAATAACAAAGGTGCAGTAGAGTTTCTAGGCCTTTAGGCCTGTCTTAATTCAAGCAATTTAAAGTGTAAGACAAGCTGAGAAAGAGAATTCCATTTGGGCCTTCTATTTAAAACTATTGTCTACTTTTTTTAGATGTTGACCGCTTTTGGCGTTGGTATATTAGGTGCTGATGGTAAGTAGAAGGTGCTGAATTAGCTAAGCAATAAAAAGAAATATATATATATATATATATATATATATATTATATATATATAAGTTTATTTATTTGATTAGGGATTGACAAGAAGATGATCTTTTCTTTGGTCCTTGTTTTGGGCCGAACAAGGACCACTTGCCATGTAGATGGTGGGTCTTTACTACTTCGTTCCCAATGGCTATATCTTTTGGGTCATAACTCATAAGTTGGGTTTAGAATTTCAAAGATTCTTACTTTCGAGTCATGTTTCAGATGCTCCCAACCCAAATTGGGATGTAGTCCATCTACATATTATATAATCGAATCAAATACAATGTGAGTTTTACAACTTAGAGTCCATTTGGTATAAATTATTGGCTAAAACACTTTTTTTATAAAAAAATAAAATAAAAATAAAAACAAAGAGTGGTTTTTTAGTGGTTGGTTATGAGATTAGAAAGTAATTGTTATATAAAATTTTAAATTTAAAAAGTGCTTTTTAAACAAGTAGAACCATTTATGTTTACATGATTTTGCAGTTTCTTTTAAATTGGTATACCAAATGGATTTTTTTTTAATTGGTGGATTGGACTAATTCAAAGTTCAAAAAAGCTTTATATAATGGAATTTATTTTATTTATTTTATTTTAAAAAAGCTCAGTTCTTATTTTATTTTTTAGTAGTAATTTAGTTTTGGACTCAATATGTAGATATGATTCATTGAGGGTAGTTGGTTATTTTACAATCCTATTTTGCTTAATTGGATGAGGGTTGACTAACAATTGTTAATTAGTTAGCAGGTCTCATGATTCTTTTGGGTTAATTGAGATCAGGATATGTGGTTTTTTTCTTTTTCTCTTTTACTCCAAAGCATTGTCTTTATTTTACACAAATTTCTTCTAGTATTAGCTTCTTAAGTGCTTAGAATGTACTATTTGGTACAGAAGAGAATAGTCATGGAGTCATGAATGACAAAAGTTTACTTGTCTTGGTGTTGATCTAATTCCTTTGGCGATTGCAATTTGTTTCTACAGTTCGTTTGTCTGCGATTTTCAATATCTACACTTAGTTTGGGCATAGTAAAGCTGGAGATCCTAATTTTTCCAGAAACTCTGGGGGTGGTGGAACTTTCAGAACCAAGAAGATATTTGTTGGAGGATTGCCTCCCACTTTAAGTGAGGAAGGATTCCGTCAGCATTTTGAGGCGTATGGCCATGTAACTGACGTAGTAGTGATGTATGACCAGAATACTGGGCGCCCTCGTGGGTTTGGGTTTATTACCTTTGACGCTGAAGAGGCTGTTGATAGGGTTTTACACAAAAATTTTCATGATTTGAATGGTAAGCAAGTGGAAGTAAAGCGGGCTCTTCCTAAAGATGCAAATCCTGGTGGTGGTAACCGTACCATGGGTGGTGCAGGTGGTGGTGGTGCAGTTGGTAGTGGTTATCAGAGCTATGGGGTGTCTGGTGGCAACCCAAATTCATATGATGGTCGTATGGATTCCAGTAGGTACATGCAGCCACAGAATACTGGTGGTGGTTTTGCTCCGTATGGTTCTTCTGGGTATAGCACACCTGGCTATGGGTATGGTCCTGCCAGCAATGGCATTGGTTATGGTAGTTACGGTAGTTATGCTGGTGCCAATACCCCATATGGTGGACCTGCTGGTGCGGCATATGGAAACCCCAATGTCGCTAATGCTGGTTATGGAAGTGGTCCACCTGGTGCTCCTAGAAGTTCATGGAGCACTCAATCTCCATCTGGTGCTTGGAGTGCTCAAAGTGGCAGCACTGGTGCTGCCAGTGGTGGCCCAGGGTCAGCACCTGCAGGTCAGTCACCGAGTGCAGCCACTGGGTATGGGAATCAAGGTTATGGCTATGGTGGGTATGGTGGAAGTGATGGGTCTTATGGGAATCCTAGTGGGTATGGTGCAGTTGGGGGGCGTTCTGGGAGTGTCCCAAATAACAACGCTGGTGGTGAACTACAAGGGTCTGGTGGTGGCTACATGGGAAGTGGCTATGGTGATCCAAATGGAAATACCGGATATGGAAATGGAGCATGGAGATCTGACCAATCACAAACTTCTGGAAATTATGGCGCGCCTCAGGTGAATGGTCCTCATGGTGGGCAGGTTGGCTATGGTGGGTATGGCAGTGCTCAGGCCCGAGCTCAACAACAGTAATTATGATGGCTACAAGTCCAACTGGATCTTCATCTTTGTTTCTTTACCATGAGGGTCATATTTGTTTTCCATGCCAAGCAGCAGAGGCAGTGGCGCGAGTTAGATGTCAATTCGCTTTGGGACCGGTTGGATTGCTTGATTCCTAGTAGTTTGCCGTATCTAGTATCTATTTTGCTAGTCTATAATAAGTAGTAATTTTGAGGCGTACTAGATGCTCCTCTTATTTAATATTTGCTTCTGAGTGTAGTCTTAAATTTGGCGTGCTTATAATTCTCTACTAGCTTATCTGGAATTTCTTCTACTTTGTCATAGTGTTTAAGCTATGGTAGCTTCTATAACCTTATTCATGTTGGTTTGATTACATTTGGTTATTTTGTTGTTGAAATTTTGTTAGTTTTCTAGTTCTGTTTTTGATTTTTCTGACCAAGAATAGATGCTGTAGGAAATATAGTCAGTAGTTATGCTTGATTTGATCTGACAAGTAGGAATACAGAGATGTAGTGAGGTTTTTTACTAATAGCAGTGGAGCTATGGCCACTTGGGTTGATCACTTCGTAATGGGTAGCGATAATCGTAGTGGTAGTTGACACTTTGACGATGGCATAATCATTTTCCTCCTGTATTTGCCCTTGTGTTGTACAGGAGTGTTGCACGAGGTCTAAAGTGGAGTGAAGTGTCCACTCATGGCTGAACATGAGCTTCATTGTGGGGGCAGGGGGGAGTGTTCAGCGTGGAATGGAATTTGAGGACATTGTTCAGTTGAAATTACAGATTTACCTGAGACAGGTCATTCTCCAGCCTGGCCATGCCAACACTGTCAAATATTGCAGATTCCAGGCATTTCAAGTCATAAATTCCTAATCTTCACTCAGGTGTGGTGGACTGTTGGATTTTGTGAGGTGAGCAGCTTATGGTATGTTGACTTAAGTGGTTAGCTGTGTCTCACTTATAAATTCATTGTGATCTAATTCATTAGGCTGCCTTCTGATTTGGAATACATGATGATGTTTGGAGTGTCGGAGAATTTGTCCTTGTTAAAAACATTTGCCATGAAGTTTCAGTATGAAGTAAAGGACTTCCAATAAATTCTATGGATAGTTGTTTCTAATAATTTAGGCTAAACTAAATCATTTCAAATATTCTTGTCTATTTCTATGATGTGGTATTCCAATAACAGTAGAAAGGTGCGTGCTTTGTCCAACAGAACTTATTGATGCCCTTTTGTTCATCTTTTGCATATTGTTGGCCAGAAACATTGGTCATCATTTTTTGTGATTGGGCAGTTGTTCTATTTGGTGAAATCAGGATATTCTGATTGTAAGTAGTGTCTTGGTTTGCCATCTTGGCTGTTTATACGAATCGGGTGATGATGTGATATCACTGGATGTGGTAAATGCATCCCTTGATTGTTGTTGCTGGCGACTGGCAAGGCCAACTTGTCCTGGTGGGTTTTTCTTGCTCAATGAGATATTCTCTTTAGATTTTGCAGAAACCATATGCAATACCGTTATATATCCTGAGCTTTCATTGGTAGTATGGAGTGGGAAATGAATACGATTTAGCAACTGAATTTAAACAAAAGTGATGGCTTTTTGTCCCCTACTAAGTACTAACCAATGGGAAGGATTGATTATGAGGAAGTAAAGCTTAGGTTTGCTTTCCTTCCCTTTTTAGAAAATGTATAGAAAATTGAGATAAGTTTGCACCTAACGTAGGACCTGTTGCCTAATTCTATTAATAGCAAATTTTCAAACTGAAAAGAGAGAATCTATTCATATTTTTAACCATTAGATTTTTAACTCCAGTGTGGATTCCTGAGAACAATAATAGTTTTACAACATTGCATATTTCTAGACTTTACAAACAAAAAAGCCTAAGCCGAAGTTGCTGTAGATGGATTTAAAAAAAAAAAAAAAAAATCTTTTCAAATGCTAAAGTACACCAAAATCCCTTCAAAATTTAGATTTGTAGTTTTGGATTTTATTTATTTATTAATATTAGATAGCTGTCATAGGTCCTTTAGGCCAACTCCTGCCAAAACCACACTGCCTCCGAAATTCGAATGCCAGATAAAGCAAAGGGCTTGTCGTTTTGATAATACTGTTTCAAAATTTCAACTCTTTTCTAAAGGAAGAAGCGATAGAATTTGAGTACAATCTTAGACCATTCCAAGTATTGAATCCATGATTAAATAACCATTCTGAAGCAGCAAACAACGAAGTTAAAGACTTTTATAATAAAACATTATTTTTTGTTGGTCTGACCAAGAACATTTCAGCTAATGAAAGCAAATACATGAACTAGAACCAATTATAGGTTGCGCTGGCATTAGTAATAGTATGAACGATTGATCTCTCCTTCGGGAACAGAATCAAGATCCTGATGGAAACTTTGATATGGATTACCGAGTGCAGCAACATTGCCAGGACGTGAGAATACAACCTACATTGTAGATAGAAGCCAAATATTTATGAGTTCTATGTCCAAGCATCCAATCTAAAAGTAATTTATGCTTTTAAATTTGATGTTTTAAATGTGATTTTACAAGAATCTTCTAATGCTAAATGAAATTAAAGGTCAAATGGAATTGGTTTTGTGGGAGAGGAAGCTTTTGTCTTTTTGAGTGAGGGGGAGAGGGGAAAGGCCAAATGAATGAGGGTTTCTTGGGTTGTTTTTTTTTTTTTTGGGGGGGGGGGGGGGGGGGGGGGGGGGGAGTGAGCCTATGGTTATGGTGGTGGTAGTGATGGGAGGAGTGAAGGAGGGAGGGAGGGAATGGAAGTGGTGGTGGGATGAGTGAGGGGGAAGGGGGAGAGGTGGCGGTGGCAGTGGTGCAAGAGAGTGAGGGGAGGGAGGTGGTTGTGGTGGTATATACAAGTTGGTGTTGGAGGTGGTGGTGCAAAAGAGGGAGACAAAGGTGGTGGGGATGAAAGGTGGAGGAATGTGGTGGTGTAAGGAGTGAGGAGGCGGAGGGATGATAGGCGATAGGTGGTAGCGGTAGTGGTAATGGTGTTGGTAATGTGGAGGAAAGGGTGAGAGAGATGGGGAGGATTGAGGAGACACAAGCTTGGTCTAGAAAATATTTTACTTTATCAAATATTTAAAAAAATATGAAAAATATTTTCTCAAAAAAATACTTTGGTGGTACTTTACGCGGAAAGAAACAACAGTTTTAAACTTGGTAACAATTTACTTGTATAAATGCGTAAACTATCTTGGGAGTTAGAGTATTCCTTTTGGGGTGGGTTTGAGGCTTACACCTATAACTCTATATGGTCTTCATTTATTCTTCTCATTCTGCTTAATTATTTAGCAAAAGAAAAAGAAAACCCTTTAAAGGGTCTCTTGTGGGCTTTGTCCCACGTTGTTAATGAGAGAGTTAGATGTTGATTTTATATGTACCTAAATTTTCTTTAGGAGCTAAGAGTACTCATTTTGAAGTGGGCTTGTGGCTTACACCTATAAGACTTTTATTTATCATAGTTGTCCATTTTAACCCGTTTCGGCCGGAACAACTGAAATTTCTCGTACCAATATGTAAAGAGGAGTTAGAGTACTGATTCCACCTTGACCCAAATCTTGGTACATTGCAGTCATTTCGGACCATATCAGTAAATACCGACGGGTATGCAAATATGTCTAAGTTTTTTTTTTTTTTTTTTTTTTATCAATACATGGATTTAATAAATAATCTTTCATTTCTAAGATTTCTTGACTAAAAAAATGATATTTTTAATTGGCTAAGTTGGTTAAAGGCAAAGTGCAGGAGATCTAAGTGCAACTATATCAAAGATCAAGGGATGAAAATGCATTTTACCTTTCAAATTTTTTTAGCAAACTACTTAAGAAAGTCGAGAAGCATACCTGATAAACTCCAAGTGTACGTGACTGAAAACCAGCTGCACAATAATCAAAGTAATATTCCCACGTCCGTACAAATTTTTCATCAAATCCTAGAGCGAGGATCTTGCTGAACACAAACATTATTGCCCCGGCATCAAAATACAAAACCTTGTAATTAGCTTGATATCATGATCAGTTTTACAATGTATAATAATCATAAATTTGCCACATAATATTTTCAATTACACATTTCCATAACATCATAATTAGTCTAGAATTAGTTTATGGTTTGTCTATACATTAATGTGTTTATCGTAATACACAAAATACTAGCCAAGAACAACTCAATAGAATGACAAAAGGATATAGATGTAGGAAAATTGTTTGTGCACACCACTAATTCACACCCCTAATCCACATCACATCTATCATGTCCTTTCAATAAAGATGCCACTCATGCATTCAAAAATTTATTTGAGAAAAGTGGCTTGTTTCACTAGTCTAACTACTCATTGATGAAGAAATTATTCGAGTATCAAGAGGCCTCTTTTTCTTTGAGAAGAGAAGTGACAAAATAACATGATTAATTTTTTTACCTCCGGTTGGCCATAAATTTTTTTCTCCAACATTTGAGTGTTTGGTAGTAATGAATCCCTATGTTCTCCACGTGCTCCACACTGCATTTACAATATTTCTAGTAATTTTATAGAGAAATAAATAGTAAAAATCAAAAGTAACACCAAACAATAAATTAATACCAGAGTCTGGATGTAACAGCCATGGCTGATGTTATCCTGCTTAATGAAGGTACGCATGCACCAGGAAATATATATTCCTTTATAAAATCCGAACTCCGCCTGTACTCGTCGTAACGTTCATCTGGTATCGATGAAAACTAATAAGAGAAACCAACTTGAATGGTTAGGATATTGAAATTGGTGAATATTGTTGCACATTACATTATTTAATGTGGACATACATCTATAAATTATGGACATAAATATTCACATATTGTGTTCATTACTTGGTGTGCATTTAAATTGTAATTAAACTCATAAAAGAGTTATAAATATAAATACCAAGACATTATAATAAAACTGGGAAAGAGATGGGACACCATTGTTTAATTACCTGCAGAACAAGAAGCCCGTCTTCTGCTAATAATGATTCACAACAACCAAAAAACTCTTCCATATATTCATGGCCGACATGTTCTATCATCTCACTGAAAAATTATATCAAAGATGATCATGTAATGTTAATGTTAGGAACCATGCATTAAGGTCGATCGGATTAAAAATTTGGTGGTGAAGGAACTCACCAGGATATAATTCTGTCATATTTGTAGGTATCGGGCAATTGGCGGTAGTCACAAAGAAGAAATTTTATGCGGTCCTGCCAGTAAACTTGACTAAAATTTAGAATTAAGAAATTACATGACCTTAAGAAAAATAATAATTTCATAAGGTTGACCTTCCAGATAAAGTGCATACTATGATAGTATTGAAGGAGAAAATTGCATTTCTTAATAAAAATCAAACTTGGGAGCTGGTAAAACCCACCTACGGGCCAAAATATTGTTGGTGTATATGAGTCTTAAAAGAAAAAAGGAAAGAACCTCTAAAGTTGAAGTGCCTGAAGTTTAAGGTAAAATTATAGTTGCAAATTAAAGGATTATAATAAGAGAGAAGTTATAGGCCTCGATGAACTATTATCTTATATCATGAAACATAACTCTACTCATATTTTATTTTCCGTGATTGCTTTCTTTGACTTAAAAGTCAATTTTTTTTTTTTTTTTTTTTTAATATATGTGGTAAGCTTGAGGAATAAATTTATATACATCAACCTGAGGAGTTTTACAATTTATAAAAAAGAATATCATATTTGTTTTTTGAAGAATCATGAAATGGTTTGAAGCAAAACCCCCTAGATTATTGAATAAGTGCTTTGATATTTTCATGATTAGGCACGAGTATTATTGAAGTGACTATAATAGTTATGTGTATCACTTGATGTAATACCCGGCCCAAAAATATATATATATAATAATAATAATAATAATAAAAAAAAGAAAAAAACAAGTGGGTTTACTTTTAGGGTCAACTTAATAATTTTAACAGTGGGAGTTAGTAATATATATACTCTTGATTAGAAACCCTAGCCGCCATAAAACCTATTACTTGTTTCTGACTCAAATAATCATAGAGAAAAGGTTGCTTGAAGATTTTAAAGAAAGGAGGCTAGCAAATTCTTGAGGTAAGCAATTTAAAATTATGTCATACTATTGCTTAGTGATCTAAATAGTTAGAACCTCGATTAACGAAGTTCATTCGAAGTCAACGGGAAATCTATAAAGTCTCTAAAACATGTGAAATTGTTTTGATTGCTTCAATGGATTCTACTAAAGATATGATATGACCACCGAAACCACTTCCTACAATAGATTTATAGTAATATCATATTGTGTGGGGATATTTGATGGTCATGGTCCTTTTGGTCATGTAGTTATACTACATAATCAAAAACTAAATCAAATGGTGACTAAAGTAGCTTTATAATGATTGAAAATTTCAATGCTCAAGAAACATTGATTTTACGGGAAACATTAATTTTACAAGGCATTCGAGGCAGTATTTTGGGCATCTCCTTAGCAACTGTATTGATTACAATTGAGTGATAAATTATATGGAAGTTGAGGTGTCAAGGTTAGGGAAGGTTAGTATATTAGAGGGCTTCACAAATGGCCGGGTACCATTATAAGAATTTGGTTAACCAATCGATTGCTAAGTAAATAGTGTAATTTATATAAATTGATGCAGATGGGTCATTGTGTAAATTGTTTTAGGTGGAATTGTGGATCTTAGAAGGAAAGGTTTGGAGGGGAAATATCGAAATCTTGTAAGTATTTGAGGTAAGTAACTTTTTTTGAACTAGTTATATTTTGCTAAAACTTCCCAATTTTATTTATGAAATATTTATTTGTATTTCATTACAGATTATTATCTTAATTATTTTAGATATATTGAAATAAAGAAAAGAATTAGAGTTTCTTCTTTTTGAAATATTATAAATGTATTTGAATTAGTTGGTTATTTGGGAAATTCTGTTTCTCAACTGGGATCAAGCATTTTTGAATTTTGTAAAAAGAACCAAACATGGTTTGAACTATGATTTTATTGAATATGATCTTTTGACATTGATTGAAATGAAGTTGAATCTGAAAAGAATTTGAACCTTTTGCTTTGGACCCAGCCAATAGGGGTTATACATTGGCACAGAAACTAGTTTCTTCTAGGGCTTACCACCGGCCTATGTGTGGTTCTGGGCCTAGTCATGGGGATATAGCGTGACCATAGTCATAAAGTTTTCTTAAACATAAGAAATCCAATCGACTGCATTGTTTAAGTAAATTGAAACTTTTGGTGTTTTGAACTCATTTTGAATTATATATAATATTCCACTGCACTGTGTTATATTTCCTGAAATCCATGATTTTTATCTCGAGAAAATTTATCTATTTTATTTGAATATATGTTTGGTTTATTTTTTTCAAACTATGGTTATTTACTGAGCCTCCCAACTCATCCCCCTCTTTTTCCCCAATTTCAGATTTTGAGGAGTAGCAAATCTTGGAGCTCTTATTAAGGTGGTGCGTGTGAGAGGAAATTAGGATTTGACTCTAAAATGTCAGACAAGTCGTTATGTGGTTATTAGAAGATTTGTTTTATATTTGAGGAATTTATATCAGTTGTAAATTTTCTTAGATTCCTTTATTGAACTTTATTAAGGCCTTGCAACCCATAGGTAGATAAGTCTTGTTGGGTGTGCGGCCGTTGTCACGTGCCGAGCTCAAGCTTTGGGTTCGGGGCGTGACACTTGAAGCACTTAGATGGTTCTTGTCTATTTGTTGCTATTTTTTAAAATGACATACGCATGACTAATAACCTTGTTAAGAGAAATAGGTTGAAGACTTATTTTAGATGTAAGTTTGATAATAAGAATTTGGGGGCAATTAAGAAGATTTCGATATTATGAAAATTTATAGGGGTCAACAAGTTTACAAGTAATTTTTATCATGGAAATATTACATTGAAAATGTGGTTGAACACTTCGTTGTACAACAATTCGATCTAGTGCTCCATTAATTAAATGCACGTTTGAAATTTTAGTAGGCGTTTTCGATATTTTATTAGTGGTATTATAGATGTTGGCTTAATATATTATAGGGCTTCTAATAATATTAATTATGTTATTAGATTTGTGTGGATGCTAATCATGATGGTGATTTTTTTTTTTTATTTTTTATTTTTTATCATGATGGTTATTAAGCTAAGAAGATATCTGTAATAACAAGTTATGTTTTTACTCTTTTTGGTTATGCCATCAATTAGAAGGTGAATTTACAAAAAGTTGCTTTGTATGAAGCAAGGTATATGATAGAGACAAAAGTAATTAATAAAGCTATTTGGTTGAGAAGTTATTTATGCGACTTTGGTTTACGTTAATGTAGATTGTTGTGTTTTGTGATAGTTATATATTTGACTAAAAATTAAATGTATCATCTAGGGTTCAACTAACACTCTTTAGTATATATTCCAACAGAAACATCTAGGGTTTAAATTCTTCTCCCCCAACCCAACTATTGTATTATTAAAAAAAAAAACTACAATAAATAATCTAGTGAATATGATGACTTAATTGCTTAGATTCTTTTGCTCAAAATTCATTTCATGCACTGTTTAAAAGTAATTGTTTTGTTTTGTTTCTTGCTTTTTTAAGTCATTGATGGCCATTAAGAGCTTTAATTGAGGTGATGGAGGAGTTTTATGTTCCAATTCATACCTAGCTGACTTGATTTGGGCCCACCTATATTGTCAACTTTTTATTTTTATATATTTTTTTTATAAATGGCCTATTGCCCACTTTTTGGTTGAATTGAGAATTCCAAATTATCGACTCCTAATGGCATTAGAAATATCAATGCCGACTTGTATTCAACTTGAGCTTTTGTTTTCTTCTCCTTTCCTTGAATACCACTAACAAGGGAAAATAGATCTATAAATTATTTGTAATATACATGTAGACACAAATTTTGACGGTTGACTTAATCAATAAAAATTAATCATGATCAATTGGACGAAGAAAATACATTATAAAATTTTGATGTCTACAATCCATTTTATATTTGACTTCAATAAAACAAAGATCACAATCCTCTTCACCTGCCTCCGTTTCATGATTCAATTTTAATTTTTATGAATTTTTATGGTTTTAATTATGTGGTGCCATGTTATTAAAATTCTATTCCACCAAATATGAAATGATAATTGATTTGAAATAATGTGACACTATATTTAGCTTTTAGATTTAATGATATATTCCACGTGTGTGTGTATATATATATATATATAATATATATACGTGTGTGTGTATATATATATATATGCTTTTAAAGAAAATGTTATTCATCAAATTAGTACCTGGAGCCCAGCATCTTTCACTTTGTTTATGGCATAGTTGAGCTGCTCTTTAGAGAGAGTGATGCCAGTGTATTTGCATCCAGTTTGTTTGACAACTTCAATAGCAAAGCTTCCCCAACCACACCCAATATCAAGAACTTCATGCTTCTTATCAATTTTTGCCTAAAAGTTAATTGAAAAAAAAAAGGAATAGTTTAGAGCAAGAAAATCTTAAAAAATTTGACACAATCCAATAGAAAAGTCTCACCTTTTCAATCAAAATAGACATTTTTCTCAGCTGCGCAACCTTCAAGTCCTCATCTTCCTTCTAAGAAATATTGTCATAAAGGTGATTTTAAGTTAAATCTAAAGCTTTAAAGGAAAAAGTTAATGCATTGTTTAACATTAAATCATCAAAAGGTTTTGATCCTGACCTTAAATACAGCGGAGGAGTATGTCATTGTTTCGTCCAAGAATAGAGCAAAAAGTTCATTACTCTAGAAACGCACCAAAACGAATTATAAGATTATGCTTGCTATCAATTAAATCACTAACCAGGTTTGAATATTATCATATATAGTGTCAAAATGTACATAGCCTAAGCCTAACTCATTATCACGACCAGCTATTATACAGACTGATGATCAGGTACCCTAAAACAGTTTGAAAAAGTATCCCACAATGCATCCAATAAAGTCCTAATTGGTTAAGCGAGAACCCAAATTGGTATCTTTTCACACCTTTGGCGGACTCCTATATGATGTAAACGGCAAAAATACCACCATTTGTCATATTAATATAAACTCATTTGATCCATGATGAACAATATCACCAATTTATTACTGTAATATCATGAACAAGCCAATATATATGTTTACAAATTGCGAAAACTGCCCCTCCAAGAAAAAAATATGTTGTAAATTTTACATTTATAAAAATAGAAAATAAAATGTAAAGTGATTATATGATATTTAAATTCAAATTAATTCTTTTTTTTTTTTTGTATGAATTTTTTCGTTTTTAGTCCTTATATTTTGTTTGTATTTTTATTTTGTTCCCTATATATTTTATAATGTTATATTTTAGTCCTTAGTGTTTTTATACAAGTTCATTTTAATTATTACCTCTATTTCTTTTGAAATATTATCATCAAATATATGACCTATATCCAAAAGACCAATAACCAAAATGAAATGTTATAAAATATATGGACCAAAATGAATATACCCCTTAGCTTTTTTTATACAAGTTCATTTTAATTATTACCTCCATTTCTTTTGAAATATTGTCATCAAATATGACCTATATCCAAAAGACCAATAACCAAAATGAAATGTTATAAAATATATGGACCAAAATGAATATACCCCAAAATATAAGAATTAAAAGACAATTTTTTCCTTTATTGTTTAATTAGTTTTATCTTTAATCTTTTTTTTCTTTTTCTTTGCACTCTAAAATTGCAGTCTTGATCCCTACTATTAATATAGAAAATTATTAAATATTTTTGAACTATAAAATATAAATCATACGTGGTACTTCCACACCAATAAAAATAAAACACTTTATAAGACAAAAATATAACACAATTTCAAAAGGCCACTTGAAAAAGTGATTTTTTTAATTATTAAAAAAGTTAAATTTTATATTAAGTAGTTTGTTTTTATTGGTATGGTTACGTTGTGTTTACGTTGATTTTCAAACTTCTCTGCGAAATTTAAGAGTTCATACTTTTGCAGGGTCAAACCGCCTTCTGTACGTTCTGACCCGTGCTTGCATGATAATACACACACGTCTACACATTGCATGCTTTCCATCTGTGTTTTCGTAAGCT
>OU015772.1:11062812-11087836 GCA_907173295.1 Fagus sylvatica | reverse complement strand
CAAAAAAAAAAAAACAACCCAAGAAACCCTCATTCGTTTGGCCTTTCCCCTCTCCCCCTCACTCAAAAAGACAAAAGCTTCCTCTCCCACAAAACCAATTCCATTTGACCTTTAATTTCATTTAGCATTAGAAGATTCTTGTAAAATCACATTTAAAACATCAAATTTAAAAGCATAAATTACTTTTAGATTGGATGCTTGGACATAGAACTCATAAATATTTGGCTTCTATCTACAATGTAGGTTGTATTCTCACGTCCTGGCAATGTTGCTGCACTCGGTAATCCATATCAAAGTTTCCATCAGGATCTTGATTCTGTTCCCGAAGGAGAGATCAATCGTTCATACTATTACTAATGCCAGCGCAACCTATAATTGGTTCTAGTTCATGTATTTGCTTTCATTAGCTGAAATGTTCTTGGTCAGACCAACAAAAAATAATGTTTTATTATAAAAGTCTTTAACTTCGTTGTTTGCTGCTTCAGAATGGTTATTTAATCATGGATTCAATACTTGGAATGGTCTAAGATTGTACTCAAATTCTATCGCTTCTTCCTTTAGAAAAGAGTTGAAATTTTGAAATAGTATTATCAAAACGACAAGCCCTTTGCTTTATCTGGCATTCGAATTTCGGAGGCAGTGTGGTTTTGGCAGGAGTTGGCCTAAAGGACCCTATGACAGCTATCTAATATTAATAAATAAATAAAATCCAAAACTACAAATCTAAAATTTTGAAGGGATTTTGGTGTACTTTAGCATTTGAAAAGATTTTTTTTTTTTTTTTTTAAATCCATCTACAGCAACTTCGGCTTAGGCTTTTTTGTTTGTAAAGTCTAGAAATATGCAATGTTGTAAAACTATTATTGTTCTCAGGAATCCACACTGGAGTTAAAAATCTAATGGTTAAAAATATGAATAGATTCTCTCTTTTCAGTTTGAAAATTTGCTATTAATAGAATTAGGCAACAGGTCCTACGTTAGGTGCAAACTTATCTCAATTTTCTTATACATTTTCTAAAAAGGGAAGGAAAGCAAACCTAAGCTTTACTTCCTCATAATCAATCCTTCCCATTGGTTAGTACTTAGTAGGGGACAAAAAGCCATCACTTTTGTTTAAATTCAGTTGCTAAATCGTATTCATTTCCCACTCCATACTACCAATGAAAGTTCAGGATATAACGGTATTGCATATGGTTTCTGCAAAATCTAAAGAGAATATCTCATTGAGCAAGAAAAACCCACCAGGACAAGTTGGCCTTGCCAGTCGCCAGCAACAACAATCAAGGGATGCATTTACCACATCCAGTGATATCACATCATCACCCGATTCGTATAAACAGCCAAGATGGCAAACCAAGACACTACTTACAATCAGAATATCCTGATTTCACCAAATAGAACAACTGCCCAATCACAAAAAATGATGACCAATGTTTCTGGCCAACAATATGCAAAAGATGAACAAAAGGGCATCAATAAGTTCTGTTGGACAAAGCACGCACCTTTCTACTGTTATTGGAATACCACATAATAGAAATAGACAAGAATATTTGAAATGATTTAGTTTAGCCTAAATTATTAGAAACAACTATCCATAGAATTTATTGGAAGTCCTTTACTTCATACTGAAACTTCATGGCAAATGTTTTTAACAAGGACAAATTCTCCGACACTCCAAACATCATCATGTATTCCAAATCAGAAGGCAGCCTAATGAATTAGATCACAATGAATTTATAAGTGAGACACAGCTAACCACTTAAGTCAACATACCATAAGCTGCTCACCTCACAAAATCCAACAGTCCACCACACCTGAGTGAAGATTAGGAATTTATGACTTGAAATGCCTGGAATCTGCAATATTTGACAGTGTTGGCATGGCCAGGCTGGAGAATGACCTGTCTCAGGTAAATCTGTAATTTCAACTGAACAATGTCCTCAAATTCCATTCCACGCTGAACACTCCCCCCTGCCCCCACAATGAAGCTCATGTTCAGCCATGAGTGGACACTTCACTCCACTTTAGACCTCGTGCAACACTCCTGTACAACACAAGGGCAAATACAGGAGGAAAATGATTATGCCATCGTCAAAGTGTCAACTACCACTACGATTATCGCTACCCATTACGAAGTGATCAACCCAAGTGGCCATAGCTCCACTGCTATTAGTAAAAAACCTCACTACATCTCTGTATTCCTACTTGTCAGATCAAATCAAGCATAACTACTGACTATATTTCCTACAGCATCTATTCTTGGTCAGAAAAATCAAAAACAGAACTAGAAAACTAACAAAATTTCAACAACAAAATAACCAAATGTAATCAAACCAACATGAATAAGGTTATAGAAGCTACCATAGCTTAAACACTATGACAAAGTAGAAGAAATTCCAGATAAGCTAGTAGAGAATTATAAGCACGCCAAATTTAAGACTACACTCAGAAGCAAATATTAAATAAGAGGAGCATCTAGTACGCCTCAAAATTACTACTTATTATAGACTAGCAAAATAGATACTAGATACGGCAAACTACTAGGAATCAAGCAATCCAACCGGTCCCAAAGCGAATTGACATCTAACTCGCGCCACTGCCTCTGCTGCTTGGCATGGAAAACAAATATGACCCTCATGGTAAAGAAACAAAGATGAAGATCCAGTTGGACTTGTAGCCATCATAATTACTGTTGTTGAGCTCGGGCCTGAGCACTGCCATACCCACCATAGCCAACCTGCCCACCATGAGGACCATTCACCTGAGGAGCGCCATAATATGTCTACAGGTACATTCACTCCTATCCATAATCATCTCTTCCTACATGGGTTCACCTCAAAATTACAATATATATATACATCTTGCGAAGGAAAAAAAAAAAACCAACATTGTCACAATATAGAATTCATAATTGTACTTAATAATGGATTTTTTATTTTATTTTAATTTTTTTATATACTTCCAATTGTTCTGCCTCTCTCACTCTCTCTTGTGTGTGTGTGTCTGTTGACGTTGACAACCCCCCGAGGGGACAAGAAGTAGTTTAATGCTAATCATATGGGGTCTTATTAAGATATCCACTTAGAGTTCAAAGCATATTCTATTTTGTAAGGGGACAAGAAGTAGTTTAGTGCTAATCATATGGGGTATTTCTCTCTTATTAAGATATCCACTTAGAGTTCATTGCATATTCTGTTTTTACAAAAAAAAAAAATTACAGAAAATTAATAATCATCGTACTGTATCAAATTTCCCAATTGTTTATTGAAAATTGATAAGGTTCTGTTAGAGGATCTCTAGTAGTTATGTATATGTTATCTCTATATATGCACTTTTCATTAACTCTCTATCTATTTTTTTATATATACTCTCCAGCAGTACTCTTTATTCTATTTAAATATACATTTTTTATTCTTTTATCTCATTTAAATATTATATTTTTTATTCATTCTTTATTATTATTTCTTGGTAGCAATTACCCGAAATAACCAACAGCCATAACCCAAATCCTTCCCACCCACCACCACCACCACCGTGAATCAACCCAGAGCAACCAAAACCCACCGCGACCACCACCGTGAATCAATTGTCAACCACCACAAACCCAACAAAAACCACCACAAAATCAATTTCTCAGCAACCAAACAGAGTCACGGCTACACCACCTCCAGGCCGAGACCCACTCCTCCAGGCCGAGATCGGCACGGTTCCACTGCGAGACCAGACCGACCCACACCGGTTGGGTTTGATGAAAACGGGAGCACAGAGAAGGAAAAGAGAGAAAAAATCGTATGAAATGAGAAGGAAGGAAAAAAATAAAAGTTATATACTCGGTATGGGCGAAGGAGAAGAAATGGTTTTTTTAATGGATACAAAGTGTACAGTAGCTTTTCAAAAATGAAAAGCTACTGTAGACTTTGTAGCCGAAATTGGAGATAGAGAGTGAATTTAGAGGACTGCTGGAGTAATTATCTTTATTTTACTATCTATTTGTGGAGATAGAAAGCGAATTTAGAGCACTGCTGGAGTTGCTCTTATTATTTTGAGTAAAAATATGGTGTTAAAGGATCTTTTCGTAGTAAACCCTTCTTTTAAGTTGTCATTCATCCTTTTTGTCGTTTTCTTTGAAAGATGCTGATTGCTCTCTTCCATAGCTTTAGATTTTCATAGTGTACTTGTTAAGTGCAACTATATAAAAACTATATTGTCAAAGGAGTTAGATTCACTTTCTGACAGTGTACTCGTTCATATGTATATTTTTATCAAGTGTACTCGTTCATATTACGTTAGTTGTTTTAAAAAATATGCTGGTAAAATTGATGGCATTGTGCTCTGCTAGGGTGGACTAACTTAAAATGCAGTCATTGTTTAACTCTCTATTGGCAGTGATATTTTCCTTCATCGTGACAAAAATTTAATGCCCAAAAACCCAGCAGCGTGGAGTGCATGGAATTTTCTTGGGGGTACAGAAAATAAAGTATGTTTAACATACTGGCTCAATGTGCTTCAGGTTTGTAAAAGGTTCCATCTGTGAAAAGTAAAATTTATATTAGTGTTTAGCAACATTTGAACAGTAGAATTTGTGCATGTTGATCCTGGGATTGTATATCCACCTTCACATGTAGCTGAACATGTTAAAAAGACATTGAGCAGTTACTTATTTCCTTGTGGGCCATACTAATGAGTTAAGGAAGTTTGAGACTCTCCACAATTAAAAAAAATGATAATGAAAAGTTACATTTTATGGAGAATTCAAGAATGGAATAAAGAACAGATAACTTGTTTAAAAGCACTTTTTCTAAATTAAATGACCTAGAGCTTACAATCGTTGAGAATTAGTAGAGACATTATGGCCTATGAGGCCCAAACCTAATGTACGCCCATGTACTTGTAGGACAATCAAAGTAATCATGGGTTAGTCTAGGGTTAGTCTAAGTTTCTCTAGAATACAAAACTTACATTGGATCTATTGTAACACGAAGAACTTCATAGTAAAGATGTAGGACCTCTATGGACGTAGGTCCTAGCGACCAAACTACATTAAAGCCTTTTGCTTTTTCTCTTTTTCATTCGTTCAATCTCTCAAAAACTTTAACATGGTTTCAGAGCCAAGTTTGATCAACACCACTGGGTCACCCACTATAGCCGCTACCATCAATAAACTCTCAACCCGTTGCCACAACCACTAGATCAAACGCACAGCCAAGCATCAAAATCCCTGTTGTGAACAGAAACATGTGGTTCACTAAAACCATCTGAAGCCACCATTTACCGACACAAGGTTCAGTTTGGCTATTCAATATCACAGCTTGATCGTCAGAAGTTGCTTCGACTTTTGTAATGTGCATTTTACAAACTAGTCATGTCATTCGTTCAAGACCTCAAGGTTCCTCCTTTAGTTGGAGAGGGGGGGGGGGGGGGGGGGTTAGAGACATTATGGCCCATGTGGCTTAAACTTTAGTGTAGGCCCATGTACTTGTAAAACAAACAAACTAACCCTAGGTTAGTCTAGGTTTCTCTAGTATATAAATCTTACATTGGGTTCATTGCAACATGAAGAACATCACAGTTAAGATGTAGCTGTCAAGAGCTTTCCTTTGCGAATGTAGGTCCTAATGACCGAACCACGTTAAAATCTTTTGCTTCCAATCTTTTTTTTTTTTTCTCCTTTCTCTCTTTCAATTATTCAATCACTCAACAACTTTAACATGAATCAATAATTAACATCCCCCAACAACAAGAGCTACATTCTATATGATATTGGTGTAAGAATCCACTTACATCAGGAGAACCTTAACCATATGAAGCCTCTTTCATAGAGATACAAAAAAAATAAAATAAAAACCTTAATCCAAAGCCATGGTAGGCTGGCAAATAAGAAGACATTTATTCACACAAAGTAAACAGAGAGCTAATATATTACAAGAAAAAAAAAATTGTCAGTGCAAATAACTCAAAGTTTTAGCTGCATAGGACTAACATTTCACTAATTGAAAATTTCTATAAAAAACAAAGAGTTTCTCAGCTACAGTTCAGCTACAGTTTAATGCTCTAATTATACTGTGAAATAATTGTGCATGCAGAATATTGAAGAAACAAGTCTACCTTTTCTAGTGACTCTCAACCCGGATCATACACCAAAACATACCTTGCTTAAGTGGTCAACTGGTCATCCAGTCCCATCCATTGCTGCATCAAAAGCTTCGCTTGAGTTTGATCAAATCCAAGGGAAGAGAGGAATTTGGTTTTGTGGGGCATACCAGGGTGAGCTGTTAGGCATATAGAAACAAATACTTGCATATTGTACTAGATTATATATCATTTTCAGAGTTGATGTTTTCCTATGTTATAGAAATTAGGACTAGCTTCACATTTACTGATCATCTGAGCATGTGCTATTTTCTCAGGTTATGGCTTCCATGAGGATGGATTAAAGGTAGTGACTCCTAAAAATTTTTATTAGTAAAGATAAGTGCTGTAGTAAGGTTCTAAAAGATTGTTCCTCTTCCAGGATGTAATCAGATTGTAATTTTTCTTACATATAAAAACCCTCAAGCATTTGGGAAGAATTGTTTCCAAGCCTATAGTTTTTCCATGGTCAATATTTTTCTTTCAAGTATCTTACAAGGTAGTCTACTTGGCAGGCTGGCATGGCTGCTGCACATAGTTTGCTTGGAAAAAGCTGTGCTCTTTTGAGCAACCCGAAATGCATGGTACCCTAGCCTCTATGTTAGAAACTGGGGCGCGCCTTATTGTTACTAGATTCCTTGGACGCTATGGGCCTGTTTGGTACGTGTTTTCGTTTTTTGTTTTGGTGACTTTTTACTTTATTGAAGTTACTTTAATCCTGTCAGGTACATAGTTTTGTTTAGAAATCACATGTTTGGCATAGTTTTGGTTTTTTAACTTAATTGCTATAATAATTGTAGAGGATTTGCACCACTTTTATATACTAAACAAAAAAAAAAGTTTATCTTCTTATCCTATTATTTTTTCTCTCTCCACAAATCCCCCAAACCCAATCAAATCTCTACACGTACCCCCCTCCATTCTTCATTACTTTCTTTTTTTCTTGTTCCCTCCTGAACCTTCTTTTCTCTTCATTACTTTCTTTTTTCTTGTTCCTTTGAACCTTCTTTTTCTTCATCACTTTCTTTTTTCTTCTTTGTTGGACGTCCAGTACCCATTTTTCAACCCCCTCACTTCATGAACCCACCCACTACAACACAAAAACAAAAAGGGCATGAAACAATGGGTAGATTATTCAACTTTTTCTTCTTTTCCAATTTTACACATATCCTTTTATTTTTCTCTCATCTTTACTCTCTCGGTGGTTTATTTTTTCGGCGATTGGAATGTTGCAATCGGGTTTGCTAGAGGTGAGTGGGTTTTGGTTGAAGTGAGAGAGAGGGGCTCTGTAATGGGAGAAGAGAAGGGAGCATACGGGCTGTAATGGCCGAGAGCAAGAGAGAAGCAGAGAAGCTATGTAGTAACGGTTAAACTGGGACCCAAAGAATTCGCGGATTTATCTGGCTTGGATTCAAAACAGGTGATTGAACTCAAATTTGGATGGGACCCACATAAAATCAAGGATTTCAATCCTCATTTAAATAGTGTCAAACAAGTTTTCTTAGTTTGGGACCCGCGATTTTTTGGATTTGAATACAGAATCACCGTTTGAATTTCGTGTACCAAACACGCACTATATCTCGGCTGGATGTTTAATGTGAGTTTACTCATCATGGTAATGAGAGATCCTTTTCAGATGACTCTGCCAGTTGATGCCTCCTTGAGTGATATATATGTTAAGAAATCTCACATAGGTTAGATAGGAGAGTTGTGTTAGTAGTCTTATGTATAAATAAGACATCTCACAACACATTGTAATCATCCAAAATATTATATAGAGAGAATATAATAAATTGGCTACATCCTGTGGATGTAGGCTCACATAGCCGAACCACTTGAAAACCCTAGCCTCCATTCTCTTCCTCCCTCTCTATCACTCTTTTATAATTTCCATTGTTATTAGATTTAGGTTTTCTACATGGTATCAGAACCCTAAAGCTCTCACGAACCATTCGATCTTTTGCTTCCGCAACCAAAAAAAAAAAAATCCATCCATCTTTTGCTTCCCAAAAAAAAAAAAAATCCATTCCAAAGCTCCTCATCATAGATCTCATTCTTTCAGAAAATTGAACACATAGATCTGTAGAAAAACCAATTATGGGAAAAACCCACGTTTTCCGATCATCTTCAGCCAATAAACGCGCCGCCACGCACTGTCCAAAGTTTCAGATCTTGTTTACACGCCACTGGCACCACCGTCTTGGTTCTACCTCTTACGGCCACCGATTCAATTATTTACCACCTCCATTCAATATATTGGAGGCCGATATGTTCAATGGAGCAAAAATCAAGCCGATCCGATGTATCACGCGCCTTCACGCGCCACTGGCATTTCTTGCCTGTCCGATCCACTCACCCTAGTCTCAACACACGCCTCTAGCTTCTTCCTGCCACGTGCCGATCATCGAATGCAGCCACGCCAACCATCGCTGATGTCAGCCCTAGGTCTTTATAGCTTACTGCTAACGTCAGCAGACCCAAAAAAAAAAACATAGTTTGCAAAAAAAAAAAAAAAAAAAGAGAAAACTGGCATTGACCAGTAAGAAAGAAAAAAAATTTCAAAATTCAAAAAAAAAAAAAATGTGGGATATACTTTTTTTTATTCTATTTTCATGAGCCGAGATCGAGCCAAGCCATTGAGCCACTGAGCTGAGATCCCAAGCCAAGACCATTTCAAGATTCGAGCCTCTGAGCCGCGATCCAAGCCATTGAGCCATGATCCGACCAAGCCAAGCCGAGATCTACTTCAAGCCAAAATCCAAGCCACCAAGCCTCTGAGCCGAGATCCGAGCCATCGAACCGAGATACGAGCCAAGTTGAGTTGAGTCAAGATATTTGAGCTATTCTTTTGTAAACAAACTCAAAGGTTTCATTAAAAAATTACACCTTGAGTTTGAGGGAGAATGTTTAGGAATCCCACATAGGTTAAATAGAAGAGTTGTGTTAGTAGTCCTATGTATAAATAGGACACCTCACAACACATTGTAATCATCCAAAATATTATACAGAGAGAATATAATAAAGATGTAGCCCATTGGCTACATCCTATGGACGTAGGCTCAAATAGTCGAACCACTTGAAAACCCTAACCTCCATTCTCTTCCTCCCTCTCTATCACTCTTTTATAATTTCCATTGTCATTAGATTTAGGTTTTCTACACTATAGATATTCTTCTATCCTTCTATACGCAGTATGTCCTAATTGAAAACCAGTTCAATGTTAAAGAGTATGTACTGTCTGTAATCTCTCTGCCATCTCGGTTCCATACTAAGAGGATACTGAAGTTTATCATAATGCAACAACAGTTATGATGGTTATAAATAACAATTGTTTGTTTTCACTGAAACATCTGGGCGAAAGGGTAAGAGGAGGTGTTAATGGTTAATTTGGAATGTTTGGCCTTTTGGTTAAAGAAAGGGTTACTTAATCATGTGTGGCATGCAGGGCATTTTGGTGATGGAGGGACTTTGGTTTACTACTTTTTTTTTTTGATAAATATAATGGGTAATCTTAGCCACTCTTTTGAAGTCCGCTTTGCTGTACTGTGAACTATATATTTGTAATATCCGGTCCCAAAGGATTCAAAAAGAAAAAGAGTTTGCTTTAAGTGGGTAATTTAGTAAATTTCAAGTGTAGGGTAAAAATGTAAATAAATCATTTATTTTAGGAGTTTTTAGGAATAAAAATAAATGGGTTATAACCCTAGTAGTATAAATAGACTTCTAAACCTTATTGTAATACCATGAGACACTCTTTGACGGCAAGAATTTGAAGGATTCAAGGAAAAAAGAGAAATTACAAGAAAATAAAGGTGAGAGTCTCAATATTTTTCCTTTAGAATAATTGTCATTGAAATATGAATTGGTTTTGTTAGCTAGTAATTGATAGTAGATTTTAGTTTGATACGTAGATTTTAATTAGCAACATATATATCAGAATTGGCAAGCTCTAGAAATAATAAGGTAGATCTGATCTCAATTTCGGTGGAAACTGTACCAAATAGATTTTATTGCAAGAAATCAGATTTCAAAAGGTGTAAAAGAAACGTGTGGTCATTGAAGAAGATGAAGAGTTTTTTTTATTAAATAAAATATAGGCTTCACGTGTTGGTCATTGAAAGAAGAAAAGTAGGTTGGCTATTGGCTATTGGCTATAGGAGATGATGAATGGATATAGGCTTTGCATAGGTAAGTCAATCTGATAGTGAAAGAAGAGAAAAAGAATAAATAAATAAATAATATCTAGGCTATTGGCACAATTACGTAGTGGGGCAAAAGCTATTATGTAGTGGGGCAAAAGCTAATGGTGAGGTTTTGTTCCCTTGGTTACTAGTTTGGTCAGTGGCCTTTGAAAAATAAACAAATAAACAAATAAAATAAAATAAAAGATAGTCAATAGACAGACGTGAAGTAATAATTTAGGCCCCTGCATATGCAGAAAAAGATAGAGAAATAAATGAAAGAAGAAGGGAAAAGATATGTGACGTGTTCAGGAATTATGCAAGTACAAGTCCTAGAAATCCTAGGCTTCTGTATATGCTGTATAGTCCTTGAGAGACCTGTCAGACCTTAAGGTGATACGTGAAGGAATATTGAGAGGCATAAAAAAATTATTTGGAGAGTGATTATCAATTAGTGAACACCAATAGATGCTTAATTTAGTAAATTTCTTATATCAATTAATGTATTCTGATTACTATACAATTGGTTTAGGGTCTGAATTGTGAACTTTGAAATGAAGGGGTAGAGAGAATTCTGTTGCTTGGTAAAGGTAAGTAACGTTTTCTTAATTAACTATATTTTGCTGAAACTTCTGTATTTTATTTATTAAATATTCATTGTATTTCAGTACAGATTATTATTTTAATTATTTTAGATACATTGGTTTAAAGAAAAGAATTAAAGTTTTGTCTTTTTGGAATATTATAATGTATTTGATTTAATTAGTTGATTATTTAGAAAGTTTTGTGTCCTCAACTGAGATCAAGCACTTTTTGAATTTTGTGAAAAGAACCAAATATTGTTTGAACTATGATTTTACTGAATATGATCTTTTGACATTGACTGAAATAAATTGAATCTGAAAAGAATCTGAACCATTTGATTATGCTTTGGACCCCGCCAATGGGGGTAAACGTTGGCACAGAAACTAGTTTCTTCTGGGGCTTACCACCAGCCTATGTGTGGTTCTGGGCCTAGTCACGGGGATATAGCGTGACCATAGTCATATTGTTTTGACCATTGTCATATTGTCTTACTTAAATA
This sequence comes from Fagus sylvatica, assembly GCA_907173295.1. Taxonomy (NCBI): domain Eukaryota; kingdom Viridiplantae; phylum Streptophyta; class Magnoliopsida; order Fagales; family Fagaceae; genus Fagus; species Fagus sylvatica. The sequence goes on along the minus strand of OU015772.1, from coordinate 11,076,442 downwards.
TTTGAAATCTAATTGATTTCGTTATTTTAAGTAAATTGAGACTTTTGATGTTTTGAACTTATTGTAATTTATATATAGTGTTCCGCTGCATTGTATTATATTTGAATAAGTCTATGAGATTTATCTTATGAACATTTATATATTTTATTTGAATAAGTCTATGAGATTTATCCTATGAACATTTATATATTTTATTTGAATAAATGCTTGATCCACCATTTTCAAACTATAGTTACTTACTGAGCCTCCCAGCTCACCCCCCTTTTCTTCCCCAATTTCAGATTTTGAGGAGTAGCAAATCTTGGAGCTCTCATTAAGGTGGTGCGTGTGAAAGGAAATTAGGATTTGACTCTAAATGTCAGACAAGTCATTATGTGGTTATTAGAAGATTTGTTTTATATTTAAGGAATTTATATCAGTTGTAATTTTTTTTAGATTCCTTTAGTTGTTGATTCCTTGGAGACTAGTTGTTTATGAACTGTCAATTTCCAAATTGTGAAGGTCGAACTGGGCTTTATTAACAATTACAAGGAGCCCCAATTGAATAATATTATTATTTCTTATTGTTGATTTGGGACTTTATGATAGACTTTTGTTTATTAGGATTTGGAATAGTAATGCATGGATGTAATTCATTTGAATTTACTGGTTAATATGTCTATTTGGAGATTTGTATATCAAGTGAACTTACTGGTTAATATGTTTATTTGGAGATTTTAGACCAAAGATATCATTCTTTTTAGAATTTGTTAGTAAGGCCTGGCACACTTGTAAGGCACGCCTTATGGGTGTGCGGCCGTTGTCACGTGTCGAACTCATGCTTTGGGTTCTTCTTTATGGCCTCCACGACCCTTTTCATGGCCTTTCCTCGGTTCCTTATGATCTCCTCAGCCTCCATGGAGGCATGAGCTATTGGTATTTTGAAGAGCAAATTTATTAGAATTTTAGGAAATAAAGAGACAAGTAGGCGTTGAGGAAAGAAAGAAATTGAAGAAAATGGCACGAGCTGTGGCGTGGGTTTGAGATGCAGAAACAAGAGAGTTTCTGAAAAGCTGACTAGAGGAACATAAAATGTATCAACTAGAAAAGCTGACTAAAAAATAAGAAGACAGACCTTATTAGACTTGTCCGAATAGTGTTTGCGCACCCTGCACCTATGATCATAAAGAACAAAGAGAAAAGATTGTTATATCCTTGGTCAACCCAGTGGGGGTTGGCCTTTAACTCTCCGATGCCTTTGTCAGTAATGAATTGAAGTAAGAAAAAATGTAAACTCAGAGCTAAAGGGAGTTTTTTGAGTAATAGTATCACGTACCACATTAATGTTACCTCTTCCTCTATTTATACCTGCTTCCGACATGGGATATTTTAAGATATTTCATTATTCCTCTCTTCCCAACACCTTAACTCTGCCAGTATTCAGAGATATTTAGATAACTTGTTCTTACTTATTTCTTCCCAGAACCCACGTTCTGTCAGCCTTAATGAACTGATTCAAACCACCAGTTATAACAGTCTATTTTGGGTTTAATATATAAGATATATTCAATGCTCATTTCCCTGGATATTTTACGCATTAATGGATGATAAAGTAGACATCAGTTCATAGCCGCCTGTTTAGAGTTTAAACCAGGAGATGCATTTAATGCTCCTTTCCCTGGATATTTCATGCATTGAATGATGCGTTCCAAAATAATCCCGACTTATTTTAGCACCGACCGAACTATATTTTAACTAACTAAACCGAACAGGTACATGGTTCGGCATTGACCGAACATAGAGGAGTAGCACAGCTGTGACCAAACTATAAATTCGTATGATTCAGTTAAACTCCTGATTTAAGCTCCTATTTGGTCATTCTCAAATTATTTTTCCCTCCAGGCCCACATTGTTCTCTAAAATAGAAAATTATTGTAGAGAAGATGCAACTTGCAAGAGAAAGTAGCAGTAGCAGGTATGCTTTTAACTTTTGGTGAAAGGTTCATTAGAGCCTGTGTCTATTGGCTCATCATGGATTCGGTCCCAAAGCTAGCAAGTATACATATATAATTTTATATGTTATCACATAGTTTTTGAGAAGTGGGTGACTTCCATGATCCCAAAGATAGCAAGTATACATATATAATTTTGTATATAATTTTATATGTTATCACGTAGTTTTTGAGAAGTGGGTGACGTCCATGATCCCAAAGATAGCAAGTATACATATATAATTTTGTATATAATTTTATATGTTATCACGTAGTTTTTGAGAAGTGGGTGACTTCCATGATCCCAAAGATAGCAAGTATACATATAATTTTATATGTTATCACATAGGTTTTGAGAAGTGGGTGACAGTAGTCCCCCCCGTTCTTGGAAGGAAAGGTGTTATAATACCTTTGAGAAAATGACAAAAAACTTCTCACTTTCTTTTTTTACTTTCCAGCTAAGTCTAGTAAAAACAAATGATATGGCTTATATTTGCGGTGGTAGTAGATGGCATGTGCTGCTGTGCTGGTGGTATTTTTGAGAAAGACAAAAAAAATCTTAAAGAAAAGATGGAGATGTTTCGGTCAAGCTTTGATGGCATGTGCTGGTAGAATTTTTGGAAAAGACAAAATAATCTTAAAGAAAAGAAGAAGACTTTCGGTCAAGCTTTGGTAAAAACAAAAAAATCATTTGATAAAGAAAAGATAAAAAATTGAAAGGTGATAAGTTGAGATGAGCTACCATTTAATTGCTTGAAGTGAGCAAATGGAAGAAAGTAGCTAACTTTTTGCTCAGAATAGTCAAAACATTGTATTTTGATATTTGAGAAAGTGGGACATAATATTCATGTGATTCTTTAATTTGTTTAAAAGTATGTAGTACCCGGTCCCAAAAGAAAAGAATTTTTGTTTATGTGGGCAAATTAGTAAATTTCAAGTGTAGGATAAAAAATATAAATAAATCATTTATTTTAGGAGTTTTTAGAAATAAAAATAAATGAGTTGTAACCCTAGTAATATTAGGATATAAATAGAGTTCTAAACTTTATTTGGATACCAACAGATACTTTTTGACGGTAAGAATTTGAAGGATTTTAAGAAAAGATAAATTGAAGAATTCTTGAGATAAGAGCATATAATCTTATTCTATTTCATTGAATATATTTTTTGTGAAGAAATCTGGCCAACAAATAAAGTAAACCGATTTGATTTTTGATAATTTCTGGCCATTGGTTGAACGATTTTTGTCCTGGTAGCATAAAAAATCATATACGTTGGTGTGAAATTGGTATATACAGCTTGATTTAGTTCTATTGTTTTAGTTCTAGGTACTATACTTGTTAGGTGGTCTAATATCTTTGACAAATGGTATTCCTATATAGACGTGATAAAGAAATTTTTTAAAGTACAATATATTGGCTTCGGCTTGAGGTGTGGTCATTGAAAAAAGATAAGGAGTTTTTAAAAGTACAATATATAGGTGTGGTCATTGAAAGAAGAAACGTAGGTTGGCTATAGGTCATGATGAATGGACATAGACTTTGCATATATTAGTCAATCTCATTTTTTCTCTTTTGTCTTTCTCTTTTGTCTCTTTGTGTGTAGTAATTAAAATTCGCTCCTTTTTTTGACTTATGGTACCAAAACAAGCCACTTTTCTCCATTTTCATATGGTTAAAGGCTGGTTTCATACAAAGCCTATAAAAAAAAGTTTACGTGAAAGACTTTTTGATACAGTTTCCTCTTTTTTATTGTTTTATACTGGGATATGATGGGCTTCGTCCAAATGCGTGTACTGATCACAACTTACACATTATATATGGATATACCTGGTCATCTTCCACTTATTGTTCAGGGCTAAATTTCCCATGTTTCAGAAATCTAGACAAGCTCACAGCTGCTTATCATCTGAATACTTTTGCTACACTTTTTTTTTCAGGTTCTAAAAGTTTAGTCCAGTTCTAGGTTGTCATGGGAATTTTTTATTTTTTATTTTATTTTTTGTCTTTTGGAGAAATTAATCTTACTTTGGTCTATATCTTTGTAGGCTGGCATGGCTGCTGCACAAGATTTGATTGGAGAAAGCTGTGCTCTTCTAAGCAAGCCAAAACACATGGTACCTTCTCTCGTAGAAGCAGGGGCACGCCTTTTTGTTACTAGGTTCCTTGGACGCTATATCTCTGCTGGATGTTTAATGTGAGTTTACATAAGTCATAACTAGATATCCTCTTCTTATATATAATGATTCTGCAGGTTGTTGCTTCCTATATGATATATACACATTCTATATATGCACTCTCTGAAAATCAGTTATAGTACGTACGTACGTAGTCTGTCATCTGGGTTCTAGGACTAGGACTTGACGAAGAGGACATTGAAAATATATCATCAAATATTATTTATTCTGGGGAAATTTTTGTCTGACATGTTTGCTTTTGGCTGAAACCTCCGATTGAAGGGGTTCAACTTCAAATTTAGTCACTGACTGATTATGTAGGCAGGCAGGGGATTTTGGTTTTAGTTTACCCCTAGAATGAATTACGTACAATGGATATAATTATTCTGTGTGCGAAGGATACCATAGCCATTTTTGTTGAACTCCAGCGTTCGGTAATAAGATTATTATAGTTTTATATCCAATATGTATTCGGATTCTAAATGTTTCTCAATTGTCAATAGAATATTATTAAATTAATTTTTGCCTAACGAGTTACAATCCAGATGTCCACTACCAGTAGGAACACCCGGTTTTTCAACTATGCTGCCACGACCTATTTATGATTAGCACACACCATTGCACATTTTACACACATTATTGTTTCACATTAATTATATACCACCTAACATATATTTATAAATTATAAATTATGCACGCGCGTGATATATAAAATAGTGTAAAACTGTTATAAAATATATATATATAGTGTAAAACAATCATGGCTGGATTAGTTAATTGGTGCTACCACCACCAAAACAGAATAAATAAATCACTTTATTACCACAATTATAAAAGTCATTAATTTATTTTTATTAAAAAAGACATCGTAATGCTTGTCTCACACCCTCTAATTTATATCACAGTACACATCACCTAGGTTTATATCTATGTTCACAAATTATTAACATCAATTTTCACAAATTATATATATTCACAATTTTTGAATTATATAAAAAGATTAAGTAAAATAGTGTGAGACAATCATTATCCTCATCAATAAATACTTCAATATACCCATTGTGTCAACTAACTATATACATGTAGAAGATTGATATACTATTCCTGGTGCTGTTGCAGTTTATTGGAAGAAGGGGGCACAATAGTGACTTTGGAAGGAGATAGGAGAAAATGTTCTCTAACAATAGTTCTTAAAGTTCTTAATCCCCAGTTTTACTGGAAGGTATGTACTCTTTAATTTATATGTTTGGAATCATTTTTTTATGGATTACATGCGCCATATTATTGTTGAAATTACTAAGTAGGAAATTTTTTGAAAATTAAATAATAGGCCACGCATTATATTGGCATATAAAATTCAAAATCATTAATATATTATATATACTGCAGAATTGATGAGCGCTATAGAATATATTTTTTGAACAGGTCATGACACGGGCTGATTTAGGCCTTGCAGATGCATATATTGATGGAGATATTTCTTTCACCGATAAAAATGAAGGTCTTCTAAATCTTTTTATGGTAAGTTTGATTTGATGAGTCTGAGTTTATATATTCGAAAACTGAAATGCTCTGACCCTTATAAATACAAAGCATTTTTCTGGTATTTACTTAGAATTTGCCTTGATGATATATGTTTTGCAGATTCTTATTGCCAGCAGAGATTCAAAGTCCTCTATCTCGAAATTGAATAAGAATAGGTATACATTGATTAATTATCTCAATTGCACTGGCTTTGAGTATTCACCTTTTTGTTGTTGTTGGCTTTAGGGGCTGGTGGACACCATTGATGTTCACAGCTTGTATAGGATCAGCAAAATATTTTTTGAAGCATATTTCAAGGCAAAATACTCTTACACAAGCTCGCAGGAACATCTCTCGTCATTATGAGCTGGTATAATACGACTATTTCCTTTAAATTCCTCGTTCTTATTTGATGTCTTTGTTTGGATAAGTCTAAAAGCCTAGAAGGAAACCGTAGTATATGTTTGAACACGTACGTATTTGTGCGAAAACACAGATGGAAAGCATGCAATGTGTAGACGTGTGTGTATTATCATGCAAGCACGGGTCAGAACGTACAGAAGGCGGTTTGACCCTGCAAAAGTATGAACTCTTAAATTTCGCAGAGAAGTTTGAAAATCAACGTAAACACAACGTAACCATACCAATAAAAACAAACTACTTAATATAAAATTTAACTTTTTTAATAATAAACTAGCCTCTTCACACACGCTATACGCGTGTTCAGAGGCTCTTCCTTTTTCTAAATAAATTAAAAAATTGAAATAACAAATGCATTATTGAAATAAATCATTTCAATTGAAATAAACATTTGAAACACTTGTCAGAAAAGTGAACACTTTTGCTTGCATAGGGCCAATATTCAAATAAATTGCACACTTTTTTACAATTTAACTAATCCAAGATCAATTGAAAACCATAATAGGCCATTTATTCATCAACATAAACTTGCAAATCAATCACATAACTTTCAGAATAGATTTACTATAGAGTAAAGGCATTTTCTTAACTCAAACTAGCCTCTTCACACGCGTTATGCGCGTGTTCAGAGGCTCTTCCTTTTTATAACCAAAAAAAAAATAAAAATTATATGAAATAACATGTTTGTGTAATTTATTGAAATAAACATCTGAAACCACTTGCCAGAAAAGTGAACACTTTTGCTTGCATAGGGCCAATATTCAAATAAATTGCACACTTTTTTACAATTTAACTAATCCAAGATCAATTGAAAACCATAATGGGTCATTTATTCATCAACATAAACTTGCAAATCAATCACAACTTTCAAAACAGATTTACTACAGAGTAAAGGCATTTTCTTAACTCAAATTACAGCAAACTTTTATAAAGTTTAGCCACTGCTTAGCAAAAAGAGAAAAAGAAAAGTGTAGCACTACTAAATTGTACATCTGCTGCTAGTGCTACATTCCTTAAGAAGAATACACTTATACACTGATGTAAAAATTTGGAGCCCATTAAAAAGGTCAAACCTTGTTGTAGTTTGGAGGGCTTCAAATGTAGATAGGCATTCCAAATTAGTTGCAAATAAGAACATAAGAATTCAGATTTCAGCCATTTGAATACCAATTCTATGCATTAACTCACCCATGGTATCCAAAAGCATTGCTATTGCCTATTCTTATACAAAACAACACCGCAAAAAAAATGAAAAGAATTATTCCCAAATTAAGTTTTATAACCAGAGAAACCAAAAAAAAAAAAGAAAAACATTAAATTATAAAAGTTCATAGGAAAAAAAGAAATAATTGAGAAGCAGAAAATTTTAAAAATAACTTAAAATCACCATGTATAGAAAAGGAGATGGAGATGAAATTAAGGAAAAAAAATGAAAAAGAAACCTGTAAACATGGAACAAATGAAGTAAAGAAATTCTGATAAGAGAGAATTTTTAAATAATAATAGATAAATAAAATGGATAAAGATAAGAAGTTAAGAGCAGTTAAAAGTTTTAAAACTTCAAAACTTAAAAATTAAACGTGAGATAGTGGAGACATGTTTGGATATATGGGAGAGTGGTTTAAGAGAGTTATTTTTTTTTTTTTTTTACATATATATCTTTTGTGTGCTACTTTTTAATTGAATAGTAAATCTAAGAGTATTTTAGACCATTTTTATCTTTAAATTGCATGCGATAAGATAAATATTAATGATTTTTAATTCAAATGAGGAAAAAAAAAAATTAAACGTGATGATTTTATTTTTCTACGTGATGTTTTTATTGAATTTAATTCAAATGAGGATAGTGGTGCTAATTTTTGGGTTCCTTTTAAAATGGACCCTAAATTTTAGGATTTTGAAAAATTAATATTTTCCTTATTTGTCCCAATTATTTCAAGTTATCTAATGTTAATGTATGAGGGTATTTTAGTCTGTGCACTAAAGTGGACATTGTTCTATATTTGGATGCGACTATTATACCCTTTTTGCTAACACACATTATTATTTGAAGTCATTGATTAAATTAGGAATATAAGAAGATGTGAGGGGTATTTTTGACAGTATATTAAAGTGGACATGAGGGCATGAATCCTCTTAATAGTATTAGAAAAATCACTTTTTCAAGTGGCCTTTTGAAATTGTGTTATATTTTTATTGGTGTAAAATACCACAAATATGATTTATAGTTCAAAAATATTTAATAATTTTCTATATTAATATTAGGGATCAAGACTGCAATTTAAGAGTGCAAAGAAGAAAAAAAAAATTAAAGATAAAACTAATTAAACAATAAAGGAAAAAATCATCTTTTAATTCTTATATTTTGGGGGATATTCATTTTGGTCCATATATTTTATACCAATTCATTTTAGTTATTGGTCTTTTGGATATAGGTCATATTTGATGACAATATTTCAAAAGAAATGGAGGTAATAACTAAAATGAACTTGTATAAAAAAGCTAAGTGGTATATTCATTTTGGTCCATATATTTTATAACATTTCATTTAGGGATGGCAATTTACATCCGACCCGTGAGTACCCGCTTTGCCCCGCCCGTAATGGGGCGGGTTTTACCCGATCCGCTGTTATAATGGGGTGGGGGTGGGGCATGTTTTAAAAACCCGTGCGAGTTTGGGGTGGGGTTGGGGGAGACATCTCCTGTCCCACACCCGACCCGTATATAATAGATTAATAAAAACATGGTTTAGTTTTTTAACCCTACTTAGTTTACCCACATATAAATACTTACAATAATTAGATTTTCATGTAAATTGATTCAATAGATTATGAGATTATTAATATTATTTTGGAATATTAGTAGTGGTATTTTGGAACATTTAGTCATAATATTATTAAGAGATTATTATCTTTTTAAACATTCAAGCGTGGATTGTTGTTTCATGTAAATTGATGCTAGTAAATTGATTAATGGCAAACTGGTTAGCTATTAAATCGATTGTTGTCATACTAATGAATTTTTTTTTGTTTTATGTAATTTAGCCAAAAAGAGTGAAAAAAAAAAAATAAATAAAAATTCATATTGGGGCAGGGCGGGTACCCGTGGGTACCCTGTGGGGCGGGGACCGGGGGAAGATAGTTCCTCCGAGAACGGGGCGGGCGGGGATGGGGCAGGGATAACGGGGCGGGGGCGAGGGTGGGGGATAGGATCCCCGCCCCATTGCCATCCCTAATTTCATTTTGGTTATTGGTCTTTTGGATATAGGTCATATATTTGATGATAATATTTCAAAAGAAATAGAGATAATAATTAAAATGAACTTGTATAAAAACACTAAGGACTAAAATATAACATTATAAAATATAGAGAACAAAATAAAAATACAAACAAAATATAAGGATTAAAAACGAAAAAATTCATACAAAAAAAAAAAAAGAATTAATTTGAATTTAAATATCATATAATCACTTTACATTTTATTTTCTATTTTTATAAATGTAAAATTTACAACATATTTTTTTCTTGGAGGGGCAGTTTTCGCAATTTGTAAACATATATATTGGCTTGTTCATGATATTACAGTAATAAATTGGTGATATTGTTCATCATGGATCAAATGAGTTTATATTAATATGACAAATGGTGGTATTTTTGCCGTTTACATCATATAGGAGTCCGCCAAAGGTGTGAAAAGATACCAATTTGGGTTCTCGCTTAACCAATTAGGACTTTATTGGATGCATTGTGGGATACTTTTTCAAACTGTTTTAGGGTACCTGATCATCAGTCTGTATAATAGCTGGTCTTGGTAATGAGTTAGACTATGTACACTTTGACACTATATGTTTAGAATGATAATATTCAAACCTGGTTAGTGATTTAATTGATAGCAAGCATAATCTTATAATTCGTTTTGGTGCGTTTCTAGAGTAATGAACTTTTTGCTCTATTCTTGGACGAAACAATGACATACTCCTCCGCTGTATTTAAGGTCAGGATCAAAACCTTTTGATGATTTAATGTTAAACAATGCATTAACTTTTTCCTTTAAAGCTTTAGATTTAACTTAAAATCACCTTTATGACAATATTTCTTAGAAGGAAGATGAGGACTTGAAGGTTGCGCAGCTGAGAAAAATGTCTATTTTGATTGAAAAGGTGAGACTTTTCTATTGGATTGTGTCAAATTTTTTAAGATTTTCTTTCTCTAAACTATTCCTTTTTTTTTTCAATTAACTTTTAGGCAAGAATTGATAAGAAGCATGAAGTTCTTGATATTGGGTGTGGTTGGGGAAGCTTTGCTATTGAAGTTGTCAAACAAACTGGATGCAAATACACTGGCATCACTCTCTCTAAAGAGCAGCTCAACTATGCCATAAACAAAGTGAAAGATGCTGGGCTTCAGGTACTAATTTGATGAATAACATTTTCTTTAAAAGCATATATATATATATATATATATATATATATATATATATATATATATATATTACATACATACGTGGAATATATCATTAAATCTAAAAGCTAAATATAGTGTCACATTATTTCAAATCAATTATCATTTCATATTTGGTGGAATAGAATTTTAATAACATGGCACCACATAATTAAAACCATAAAAATTCATAAAAATTAAAATTGAATCATGAAACGGAGGCAGGTGAAGAGGATTGTGATCTTTGTTTTATTGAAGTCAAATATAAAATGGATTGTAGACATCAAAATTTTATAATGTATGTTTACATTCGTCCAATTGATCATGATTAATTTTTATTGATTAAGTCAACCGTCAAAATTTGTGTCTACATGTATATTACAAATAATTTATAGATCTATTTTCCCTTGTTGTGGTATTCAAGGAAAGGAGAAGAAAACAAAAGCTCAAGTTGAATACAAGTCGGCATTGATATTTCTAATGCCATTAGGAGTCGATAATTTGGAATTCTCAATTCAACTAAAAAGTGGGCAATAGGCCATTCAAAAATAAATAAATATATATAAAAATAAAAAGTTGACAATATAGGTGGGCCCAAATCAAGTCAGCTAGGTATGAATTGGAACATAAAACTCCTCCATCACCTCAATTAAAGCTCTTAATGGCCATCAATGACTTAAAAAAGCAAGAAACAAAACAAAACAATTACTTTTAAACAGTGCATGAAATGAATTTTGAGCAAAAGAATCTAAGCAATTAAGTCATCATATTCACTAGATTATTTATTGTAGTTTTTTTTTTAATAATACAATAGTTGGGTTGGGGGAGAAGAATTTAAACCCTAGATGTTTCTGTTGGAATATATACTAAGGAGTGTTAGTTGAACCCTAGATGATACATTTAATTTTTAGTCAAATATATAACTATCACAAAACACAACAATCTACATTAACGTAAACCAAAGTCGCATAAATAACTTCTCAACCAAATAGCTTTATTAATTACTTTTGTCTCTATCATATACCTTGCTTCAAACAAAGCAACTTTTTGTAAATTCACCTTCTAATTGATGGCATAACCAAAAAGTGTAAAAACATAACTTGTTATTACAGATATCTTCTTAGCTTAATCACCATCATGATAAATAAAAAAAAAAAAAAAAATCACCATCATGATTAGCATCCACAAATCTAATAACATTATTAATATTATTAGAAGCCCTATTATATATTAAGCCAACATCTATAATACCACTACTAAAATATCGAAAACGCCTACTAAACTTTGAAATGCGCATTTAATTAATGGAGCACTAGATCGAATTGTTGTACAACGAAGTGTTCAACCACTTTTTCAATGTAATATTTCCATGATAAAAATTACTTGTACACTTGTTGACCCCTATAAATTTTCATAATATCGAAATCTTCTTAATATATTGCCCCCAAATTCTTATTATCAAACTTACATCTAAAATAAGTCTTCAACCTATTTATCTTAACAAGGTTATTAGTCATGCGTATGTCATTTTAAAAAATAGCAACAAATAGACAAGAACCATCTAAGTGCTTCAAGTGATACACATAACTATTATAGTCACTTCTACAATCCTCGTGCCTAATCATGAAAATATCAAGGCACTTATTCAATTATCTAGGGGGTTTTGCTTCAAACCATTTCATGATTCTTCAAAAAACAAATATGATATTCTTTTTTATAAATTGTAAAACTCCTCAGGTTGATGTATATAAATTTATTCCTCAAGTAAAAAAATAAAAATAAAAAAAAAAAAATTTGACTTTTAAGTCAAAGAAAGCAATCACGGAAAATAAAATATGAGTAGAATTATGTTTCATGATATAAGATAATAGTTCATCGAGGCCTATAACTTCTCTCTTATTATAATCCTTTAATTTGCAACTATAATTTTACCTTAAACTTCAGGCACTTCAACTTTAGAGGTTCTTTCCTTTTTCTTTTAAGACTCATATACACCAACAATATTTTGGTCCGTAGGTGGGTTTTACCAGCTCCCAAGTTTGATTTTTATTAAGAAATGCAATTTTCTCGCTCATAGCAATATTCCAAACTCCAAAGAACAAAATCACAATTAGAGACATCTCATTATAATTAGAAGGTTATTGAGTCTCAATAGTCTTAGCCATAAATAAAGCAAAAGATATCAAATATAGATAACTATACATCTATGTAGAGACCTAATATATCCCTTTATCTAGCTACTAATTGCAATAATGTATTGGTAATTTGGTGCTGTCATGGTGCATTTACTATTTCAATACTATCATGCACCTGAACTTAGTACTATCATAGTATCATGCACTTTATCTGGAAGGTCAACCTTATGAAATTATTATTTTTCTTAAGGTCATGTAATTTCTTAATTCTAAATTTTAATCAAGTTTACTGGCAGGACCGCATAAAATTTCTTCTTTGTGACTACCGCCAATTGCCCGATACCTACAAATATGACAGAATTATATCCTGGTGAGTTCCTTCACCACCAAATTTTTAATCCGATCGACCTTAATGCATGGTTCCTAACATTAAACATTACATGATCATCTTTGATATAATTTTTCAGTGAGATGATAGAACATGTCGGCCATGAATATATGGAAGAGTTTTTTGGTTGTTGTGAATCATTATTAGCAGAAGACGGGCTTCTTGTTCTGCAGGTAATTAAACAATGGTGTCCCATCTCTTTCCCAGTTTTATTATAATGTCTTGGTATTTATATTTATAACTCTTTTATGAGTTTAATTACAATTTAAATGCACACCAAGTAATGAACACAATATGTGAATATTTATGTCCATAATTTATAGATTTATGTCCACATTAATTAAATGATGTAATGTGCAACAATATTCACCCATTTCAATATCCTAACCATTCAAGTTGGTTTCTCTTATTAGTTTTCATCGATACCAGATGAACGTTACGACGAGTACAGGCGGAGTTCAGATTTTATAAAGGAATATATATTTCCTGGTGGATGCTTACCTTCATTAAGCAAGATAACATCAGCCATGGCTGTTGCATCCAGACTCTGGTATTAATTTATTGTTTGGTGTTACTT
>OU015772.1:11023898-11062712 GCA_907173295.1 Fagus sylvatica | reverse complement strand
AAGCTTAAATCTAAACACTATGTAATGTTAATAGTGTAGAGACAATCAATATTATTCCAAACTTTAAGGGTGTAAATTACAATAGGTAAAACTTAGGTACAATTCCTTAGGTTAGGTACAATAGGTTCCCTAATTGAATTCAAATTCATGGTTGTATTAACCAATGAAACACAAACAATGTTATATTTTCCAAGAATATTTAAATTCAATGTATTTGAATTCAACTAGAAACCTAATGTACTTGACCTAAGAAACTGTATCTAAGTTTTACCCAATTATAATTTAGTTTAAATTCTTTCATAGTTGAGTCACTTGAGTGTGGATAGTTGTAACAATTCTTACTTCTAAACTGTCAGCCCTTTGATCAATTTAAAGTCAAAGCAAAGGGAAAATATGTGCATGCAATATGTATGTAAGAAAGATGACATTTGTCAAGAGCCTTAGCTAAACTGGTCGGCAGCTCCTAGTATTTTCCAAATGAAATATTTAGGATTCAAATCCCTCTTTCCGTAACTATCGAGGTTTATTTATTTTTATTTTTTAAAAGAAAGAAATATGGCATTTAATCAACAAAGAAAAGAAATGGAAAAGAAATTTAAAACCCTTCTTTCTGTTGATGGAATCCTGATTGAACATTAATGTCAAACCTTCAATTTCATGTGGAGCTGTGTCTCACTTGGGAGAGTTTGCATTCAGTTTTGCAAATATTGAACAAGTTATTTTTTATAATATACTTCAACGGAACATTCAATCAAATTCGTGGAATTTCTATCAAAAGCATTGCAACTTCATTAGATAATCATCTACTTCATTATGAAAAGAGGATGTCAGATAAACATATAATTTATTTGTTTAAAGATATGCACGTGGAATAATTGAGTATTGAGTAATTTTGCTCATTATATTTATTAAGATTTCATTAGGCATATGGAGTTTGTGAAGTCTTATTGGACATGCCAGTTAGAGCAAGTTACTTAACATGTAGTCTCAAAAAATAATTCTATAGTAAAAAGATTAACTTATCAAAAGTTAGAATTGAAAAAAAAAATATATATATTGATTTTAAAGATGGGATATTATTTATCATAGAGATATCCAAATCTCTATAAATATTTAGCAAGAGAGATAAATGCAATTATCTAAGTCAAGAAACATACCTGATAATTCAAGTTATGAAAAACCAGCTGCACAATAATCAAAGTTATTCCCATGAATGAATTTTTCATTGAACCCAAGAGCGAGGATTTTGCTGAAAACACAAAAATAATGGCACAGCATCAAAATACTCGACATCATTACCATCTTTAGTTAACAAGTTTTACATTGTAATAATCATAGATTTGCAGCGTACTCACTTTTTTTTTACAAGTAATTTGCAGTATAATAACATAGAGAGGAACATAAAATATATAAATATACAAAACTTTCTATGACAAAGTTATTGATTTCATTTTTCTAGGCTACTCCAATGTAGCAAAGATTCGTGCATGTCCTACTTCAGAACAACTTTGTAAAGAAATAGTGGATAGCTATTTAAACTATATCTGAGATGAGTGTTGCATGAGTCAATGTTTAGAACAAACTTCATTGAGAAAAGTTTTCCCATGATTACTTCATTTACCTCTGCTTCTCCATAAAATTTTGTTAGTGAATGAAGTCACTTATTGACTATATCAGTCTAATGTTAGCAAAATATTGTGATCTAATTCATTAGGCTGCCTTCTGATTTGGAATACATGATGATGTTTGGAGTGTCGGAGAATTTGTCCTTGTTAAAAACATAATTGCCATGAAGTTTCAGTATGAAGTTAAAGGACTTCCAATAAATTCTATGATAGTTGTTTCTAATCAATTTAGGCTATGAACTAAATCATTTCAAATGATTCTTGAGGGATCTGATTTGGTTACATATTATGTGGTATTCCAATAACAGTAGAAAGGTGCGTGCAAAATGTCCAACAGATACTTACATTGATGCCCTTTTAGACTCAATCTTTTGCATTTTATTGTTACATGGCCAACACTAGACTATATGGTCTAATGCATTTATACAACCACCTAGAGGGAACAATTTGAGAAAATATCTTTCAGCTTCATCTTAGAGCAAATTTTTGTCCACAAGTTGACAATGGACTAATTAAAATTGAGTGTGCCCCACCAAAATGCAATGTTTATGTTAGAATTAAAATCACACAGCTCATCCCTTTCAAATCATCATATCATTAAACAAGCACTTTTCTTATGATCACATAAGCTGGAGGGCAGTAGCATTCTTACTTACTTGCTATATACTACTGAGAGTCGGGATTTCGAATCGAATAGATCCTGATCCTGGCAGATGTAGAAGAGGAGCCCATCCATGTTGCATTTGATGACTGACTGAATGAGGCTCTGGCTTTCACTTGAGCTTGATTGAGGGTCTGACACTGGTCTTTCAAGGATCAACTGGTCTTTTAAGGATTAGCAACCCTCAAACTTGCATAAATACTTGGATCATGTTCAATTCATGAACAACTGTTTGTTGTTCAAGCATGCTCACTACAGTAGACATGATGGGCCTAAGTGCTGATGATGGATTAATGCATAATAAAGCTACCTTAATCATTCTAAGTGCCTCTTCCTTGCTGAACTCAGACCCCAAATCTGGATCCACCAACTCCAGCAAAGTCCCTTTTTGTTGTAAAAATATGGCCTGAAGTGAAAAAAGAAGAGAGCTTGGAAGTGAATAGGAACCAAAAAAGATATAAATTTGCTTTCTTTTTCCTTTTTATGCTGTTTCCCAAGTGATGAAAAAAAATAAAATTAAGAGTAAGTAAATTAATAAAACAATAGCTTTGTTTTTTTATTAAAATATTGATAAAGCAATTAATAACAACATTTTTTCTGTAAATTCATCCCTTTCATATATTTGCCAAAAGTAATTGACTTTTCCAGTGTTGAAAATAGTTTTCAACAAGACATTACGAATTTACGATATCATCAGCATAACACTTTGATTTCATTGAAGTCAAATTAGTTATGCAACTTGAACTTGAACATGCAAGCAAAAATATAGTGCTCAACTGGCCAAACTCTTGCCTCCCATGACTGGGTCAAACAATTTCAATTGATATGTGTTTTCTTCCAGCTTGAGCCTAGTGTGTGTGTGACATAAAGAAGGTTGACCTTGTCCAATGGAGAAGTTTCAAAAGAAGTAACCTAGGTTCCATAGTGTTCTTTTAGCCGCAAGTTTCAAAAGATAATGAGAAGGATGTATCTTACCCAGTCTAGAAGGCACACATAATCCTCGTTTGGTCTATATTTCATGATGTTCTTCCCAGCAACAATTTCCAATGCAACAACTCCAAAACTGTAAACATCTGCTTTATAGGTTACAAACCCCCATAAGGCATATTCTGGTGCCATATAGCCTCTGCAAGACATATGTTAAGTTATGACAATTGGTTCACTAGTATGTACTTCTAAATCCAACTAGTGCAATATCTGTGAAGTTTCGAGTACCAGATTATTCAATTTATAGTTATGCATGCAATCATGCAATTAACAAAGCCACTATAATTGAGTTTAACTATTCATTGTACTAAATATGATAACAAAACAACAGAAGCAAGAATAACAAGTAAATTAAAATAGAGATATTATGTTTTCTGAACTTGGCAAAGTAGATCAAAGTAAAGCAAGAATAATAAGTAAATTAAAATAGAGAGATTATGTTTTCTGAACTTGGCACAGTAGATCAAAGTGCTTAAGTTACACAGAGAATGAGCCATATAATTGAGCAAAGATATTATATCTGCTCCTCCATTCAAGAGTATGCAATAGAAAGGTTGTACCCAGGTGCACAAGATTGCACAAGATTTCCTTAGAGAGAAGAGTGCCTTACTCTCCCAATTTTGGTGGTTGATTGCCTTACTCCCCAATTTTGGAGGCTGATTTAGAGAGAAGAGTAGCAATATGCAATAGTAATAGTTTTTTTTTTTTTTTTTAATTTCCAATCATCTATTAAGTTTAATGTAGGTGATTCTTTGATAATTAGCAAGATTTCCGACAAAAAAAAAAAGAAAAGAAAAGAGAGTACTTTGTTAACAAAAGAGAGTACTTTGTTAACATTTGAGCTTACTCAACGAATGTTGTAACGAGTACAAGCATTTCAAATATTTCAGGATAAAAGCTTATACTGACTTAAGTTTCTTTACATAGTTTATTCCTTCTTGCATACGGAGGGGGAGCAACAGTTTCGGGTAACTTTATATATTTTTCTCAAGCTTTATTGCAACCTGAATTTTTTCTTTCTACAAGAAAACTGAGCTGAATTTCTATTGCACAAGTAATGTGGTATAGAAAATCTACAACATTATAAATTAAAGGGTATTACATTTTTTGATAGATAAAAAAACATGAGCCCTATCTGATCAATGTGAAACCGTGCTGCAAAGAATTTCTACGAGCATGGTTATGTATCACATGTAGATGCCAAACACATACAAATTGATGTGTATCAAATGTGCTTTGGCCAATACTGATCTCATAGTACTTTACATACTTGTCTTTGTACAAAGACTTCAATGGAATCATTGCTAGCCATATTCTGGGCAGCAACACAACACTGAGACTATAAGATCAATATCTATTCACATTAACTCATAATCAAGAACTGCTGAGGTGATGAAACAGAGAAGAATAGAAGAAATTTCTCTCTTTAAAAAATACTCAGAAGACAGTAAAGAGGGGGCAAAAGAAACGAAGGCTGCTCACATGGTTCCAGCAATTCTGGTGCTGATGTGGGTGTTCTCCTCTTCATAAAGCTTGGCCAAACCAAAGTCAGAGATCTTAGCGTTAAGGTCACTGTCAAGTAACACATTAGTAGTTTTGATGTCTCTATGAACAATTTTCAGTGTTGATTCCTCATGCAAGAAAGCAAGACCTCTCACTATGCGAACACATATTCTCTGCCTTGCAGGCCAGTCCAATTTTAATCAGCCACCCGCAGGACCTGAAATTGATGTTCAGAACCCAATCAATTAAATTCACCAGTAGCATTTGCTCCTCATTTTTCTATTATTAACCTAAAATGCATAGCAAGGTATAAAACATTTGCTTACCATATAGAGCAAGTGCAAGGCTATTGTTTTCCATATACTCATACCAACAATAATTCTTCTCTTTCAATACAACATCTGTTGGATATTAGATTGGGCCTTTTTTGGTATTTGAAGCCCATTAGTTATATTAGTTTGTTAGGCCCATTATCTTTTGTTTTTTGTATAGAACGTTTGTAAACAGCAGAACATTGTAGAATACAATTTGAACATATTTGAGAAACTTCATGGTATCAGAGCCTGGTTTTCCTTCTCCATTTTCACCGTAAATTTTTTTCCTTTCCTATTTTGCTTCCATTAAACCCGATAACCCAGAAGGGAGACAAAGGTGGTGGGGATGAAAGGTGGAGGAATGTGGTGGTGTAAGGAGTGAGGAGGCGGAGGGATGATAGGTGACAGGTGGTAGCGGTAGTGGTAATGGTGTTGGTAATGTGGAGGAAAGGGTGAAAGAGATGGGGAGGACTGAGGAGACACAAGCTTGGTCTAGAAAATATTTTACTTTATCAAATATTTAAAAAAATATGAAAAATATTTTCTCAAAAAATACTTTGGTGGTACTTTACGTGGAAAGAAACAACGGTTTTAAACTTGGTAACAATTTACTTGTATAAATGTGTAAACTATCTTGGAAGTTAGAGTATTCCTGTTGGGGTGGGTTTGAGGCTTACACCTATAACTCTATATGGTATTCATCTATTCTTCTCATTCTGTTTAATTATTTAGCAAAAGAAAAAGAAAACCCTTTAAAGGGTCCCTTGTGGGCTTTGTCCCACGTTGTTAATGAGAGAGTTAGATGTTGATTTTATATGTACCTAAATTTTCTTGGGAGTTAAGAGTACTCATTTTGAAGTGGGCTTGTGGCTTACACCTATAAGACTTTTATCTATCATAGTTGTCCATTTCAACCAGTTTCCGGCCAGGAACAACTGAAATTTCTCGTACCAATATTTAAAGAGGAGTTAGAGTACTGATTCCACCTCGACCCAAATCTTGGTGCATTGCAGTCATTTCCGGACCATTTTAGTAAATACCGACGGGTATGCAAATATGTCTAAGTTTTTTTTTTTTTTTTTTTTTTTTTTATCAATACATGGATTTAATAAATAATCTTTCATTTCTAAGATTTCTTGACTAAAAAAATGATATTTTTAATTGGCTAAGTTGGTTAAAGGCAAAGTGCAGGAGATCTAAGTGCAACTATATCAAAGATCAAGGGATGAAAATGCATTTTACCTTTCAAATTTTTTAGCAAACTACTTAAGAAAGTCGAGAAGCATACCTGATAAACTCCAAGTGTACGTGACTGAAAACCAGCTGCACAATAATCAAAGTAATATTCCCACGTCCGTACGAATTTTTCATCAAATCCTAGAGCGAGGATTTTGCTGAACACACAAACATTATTGCCCCGGCATCAAAATACAAAACCTTGTAATTAGCTTGATATCATGATCAGTTTTACAATGTATAATAATCATAAATTTGCCACATAATATTTTCAATTACACATTTCCATAACATCATAATTAGTCTAGAATTAGTTTATGGTTTGTCTATACATTAATGTGTTTATCGTAATACACAAAATACTAGCCAAGAACAACTCAATAGAATGACAAAAGGATATAGATGTAGGAAAATTGTTTGTGCACACCACTAATTCACACCCCTAATCCACATCACATCTATCATGTCCTTTCAATAAAGATGCCACTCATGCATTCAAAAATTTATTTGAGAAAAGTGGCTGTTTCACTAGTCTAACTACTCATTGATGAAGAAATTATTCGAGTATCAAGAGGCCTCTTTTTCTTTGAGAAGAGAAGTGACAAAATAACATGATTAATTTTTTTACCTCCGGTTGGCCATAAATTTTTTTCTCCAACATTTGAGTGTTTGGTAGTAATGAATCCCTATGTTCTCCACGTGCTCCACACTGCATTTACAATATTTCTAGTAATTTTATAGAGAAATAAATAGTAAAAATCAGAAGTAACACCAAACAATAAATTAATACCAGAGTCTGGATGCAACAGCCATGGCTGATGTTATCCTGCTTAATGAAGGTACGCATGCACCAGGAAATATATATTCCTTTATAAAATCCGAACTCCGCCTGTACTCGTCGTAACGTTCATCTGGTATCGATGAAAACTAATAAGAGAAACCAACTTGAATGGTTAGGATATTGAAATGGGTGAATATTGTTGCACATTACATCATTTAATGTGGACATACATCTATAAATTATGGACATAAATATTCACATATTGTGTTCATTACTTGGTGTGCATTTAAATTGTAATTAAACTCATAAAAGAGTTATAAATATAAATACCAAGACATTATAATAAAACTGGGAAAGAGATGGGACACCATTGTTTAATTACCTGCAGAACAAGAAGCCCGTCTTCTGCTAATAATGATTCACAACAACCAAAAAACTCTTCCATATATTCATGGCCGACATGTTCTATCATCTCACTGAAAAATTATATCAAAGATGATCATGTAATGTTTAATGTTAGGAACCATGCATTAAGGTCGATCGGATTAAAAATTTGGTGGTGAAGGAACTCACCAGGATATAATTCTGTCATATTTGTAGGTATCGGGCAATTGGCGGTAGTCACAAAGAAGAAATTTTATGCGGTCCTGCCAGTAAACTTGACTAAAATTTAGAATTAAGAAATTACATGACCTTAAGAAAAATAATAATTTCATAAGGTTGACCTTCCAGATAAAGTGCATGATACTATGATAGTACTAAGTTCAGGTGCATGATAGTATTGAAATAGTAAATGCACCATGACAGCACCAAATTACCAATACATTATTGCAATTAGTAGCTAGATAAAGGGATATATTAGGTCTCTACATAGATGTATAGTTATCTATATTTGATATCTTTTGCTTTATTTATGGCTAAGACTATTGAGACTCAATAACCTTCTAATTATAATGAGATGTCTCTTATTGTGATTTTGTTCTTTGGAGTTTGGAATATTGCTATGAGCGAGAAAATTGCATTTCTTAATAAAAATCAAACTTGGGAGCTGGTAAAACCCACCTACGGACCAAAATATTGTTGGTGTATATGAGTCTTAAAAGAAAAAGGAAAGAACCTCTAAAGTTGAAGTGCCTGAAGTTTAAGGTAAAATTATAGTTGCAAATTAAAGGATTATAATAAGAGAGAAGTTATAGGCCTCGATGAACTATTATCTTATATCATGAAACATAACTCCACTCATATTTCATTTTCCGTGATTGCTTTCTTTGACTTAAAAGTCAATTTTTATTTTTTATTTTTTTAATATATGTGGTAAGCTTGAGGAATAAATTTATATACATCAACCTGAGTTTTACAATTTATAAAAAAGAATATCATATTTGTTTTTTGAAGAATCATGAAATGGTTTGAAGCAAAACCCCCTAGATAATTGAATAAGTGCTTTGATATTTTCATGATTAGGCACGAGTATTGTAGAAGTGACTATAATAGTTATGTGTATCACTTGAAGCACTTAGATGGTTCTTGTCTATTTGTTGCTATTTTTTAAAATGACATACGCATGACTAATAACCTTGTTAAGATAAATAGGTTGAAGACTTATTTTAGATGTAAGTTTGATAATAAGAATTTGGGGGCAATTAAGAAGATTTCGATATTATGAAAATTTATAGGGGTCAACAAGTGTACAAGTAATTTTTATCATGGAAATATTACATTGAAAAAGTGGTTGAACACTTCGTTGTACAACAATTCGATCTAGTGCTCCATTAATTAAATGCACATTTCAAATTTTAGTAGGCGTTTTCGATATTTTAGTAGTGGTATTATAGATGTTGGCTTAATATATAATAGGGCTTCTAATAATATTAATAATGTTATTAGATTTGTGGATGCTAATCATGATGGTGATTTTTTATTTATTTTTTGGATTTATCATGATGGTGATTAAGCTAAGAAGATATCTGTAATAACAAGTTATGTTTTTACACTTTTTGGTTATGCCATCAATTAGAATGTGAATTTACAAAAAGTTGCTTTGTTTGAAGCAAGGTATATGATAGAGACAAAAGTAATTAATAAAGCTATTTGGTTGAGAAGTTATTTATGCGACTTTGGTTTACGTTAATGTAGATTGTTGTGTTTTGTGATAGTTATATATTTGACTAAAAATTAAATGTATCATCTAGGGTTCAGCTAATGCTCCTTAGTATATATTCCAACAGAAACATCTAGGGTTTAAATTCTTCTCCCCCAACCCAACTATTGTATTATTAAAAAAAAAACTACAATAAATAATCTAGTGAATATGATGACTTAATTGCTTAGATTCTTTTGCTCAAAATTCATTTCATGCACTGTTTAAAAGTAATTGTTTTGTTTTGTTTCTTGCTTTTTTAAGTCATTGATGGCCATTAAGAGCTTTAATTGAGGTGATGGAGGAGTTTTATGTTCCAATTCATACCTAGCTGACTTGATTTGGGCCCACCTATATTGTCAACTTTTTATTTTTATTTTATTTATTTATTTAATTTTTTATGAATGGCCTATTGCCCACTTTTTAGTTGAATTGATAATTCCAAATTATCGACTCCTAATGGCATTAGAAATATCAATGCCGACTTGTATTCAACTTGAGCTTTTGTTTTCTTCTCCTTTCCTTGAATACCACAAGAAGGGATAATAGATCTATAAATTATTTGCAATGTACATGTAGACACAAATTTTGATGGTTGACTTAATCAATAAAAATTAATCATGACCAATTGGACGAATGTAAACACATTATAAAATTTTGATGCTTACAATCCATTTTATATTTGACTTCAATAAAACAAAGATCACAATCCTCTTCACCTGCCTCCGTTTCATGATTCAATTTTAATTTTTATGAATTTTTATGGTTTTAATTATGGCGTGCCATGTTATTTAAATTCTATTCCACCAAATATGAAATGATGATTGATTTGAAATAATGTGACACTATATTTAGCTTTTAGATTTAATGATATATTCCACGTGTGTGTGTATATATATATATATGCTTTTAAAGAAAATGTTATTCATCAAATTAGTACCTGAAGCCCAGCATCTTTCACTTTGTTTATGGCATAGTTGAGCTGCTCTTTAGAGAGAGTGATGCCAGTGTATTTGCATCCAGTTTGTTTGACAACTTCAATAGCAAAGCTTCCCCAACCACACCCAATATCAAGAACTTCATGCTTCTTATCAATTCTTTGCCTAAAAGTTAATTGAAAAAAAAAAGGAATAGTTTAGAGCAAGAAAATCTTAAAAAA
Organism: Fagus sylvatica; assembly: GCA_907173295.1. NCBI lineage: Eukaryota > Viridiplantae > Streptophyta > Magnoliopsida > Fagales > Fagaceae > Fagus > Fagus sylvatica. Next base: position 11,052,306 of record OU015772.1, on the reverse strand, counting down.
TTTGACACAATCCAATAGAAAAGTCTCACCTTTTCAATCAAAATAGACATTTTTCTCAGCTGCGCAACCTTCAAGTCCTCATCTTCCTTCTAAGAAATATTGTCATAAAGGTGATTTTAAGTTAAATCTAAAGCTTTAAAGGAAGAAATTAATGCATTGTTTAACATTAAATCATCAAAAGGTTTTGATCCTGACCTTAAATACAGCGGAGGAGTATGTCATTGTTTCGTCCAAGAATAGAGCAAAAAGTTCATTACTCTAGAAACGCACCAAAACGAATTATAAGATTATGCTTGCTATCAATTAAATCACTAACCAGGTTTGAATATTATCATTCTAAACATATAGTGTCAAAGTGTACATAGCCTAAGCCTAACTCATTATCACGACCAGCTATTATACAGACTGATGATCAGGTACCCTAAAACAGTTTGAAAAAGTATCCCACAATGCATCCAATAAAGTCCTAATTGGTTAAGCGAGAACCCAAATTGGTATCTTTTCACACCTTTGGCGGACTCCTATATGATGTAAACGGCAAAAATACCACCATTTGTCATATTAATATAAACTCATTTGATCCATGATGAACAATATCACCAATTTATTACTGTAATATCATGAACAAGCCAATATATATGTTTACAAATTGCGAAAACTGCCCCTCCAAGAAAAAAATATGTTGTAAATTTTACATTTATAAAAATAGAAAATAAAATGTAAAGTGATTATATGATATTTAAATTCAAATTAATTCTTTTTTTTTTTTGTATGAATTTTTTCGTTTTTAATCCTTATATTTTGTTTGTATTTTTATTTTGTTCCCTATATTTTATAATGTTATATTTTAGTCCTTAGTGTTTTTATACAAGTTCATTTTAATTATTACCTCTATTTCTTTTGAAATATTATCATCAAATATATGACCTATATCCAGAAGACCAATAACCAAAATGAAATGTTATAAAATATATGGACCAAAATGAATATACCCCAAAATATTTTAATTACCTCCATTTCTTTTGAATTTGTCAAAATATGACAATTTTTTCCAAAATTTATTAAGTTTAATTAGTTTTATCTTTAATCTTTTTTTTTTCTTCTTCTTTGCACTCTTAAATTGCAGTCTTGATCCCTAATATTAATATAGAAAATTATTAAATATTTTTGAACTATAAATCATGTGTGGTACTTCACACCAATAAAAATAAAACACTTTATAAGACAAAAATATAACACAATTTCAAAAGGCCACTTGAAAAAATGATTTTTTTATTATTAAAAAAGTTAAATTTTATATTAAGTAGTTTATTTTTATTGGTATGGTTACGTTGTGTTTACGTTGATTTTCAAACTTCTCTGCGAAATTTAAGAGTTCATACTTTTGCAGGGTCAAACCGCCTTCTGTACGTTCTGATCCGTGCTTGCATGATAATACACACACGTCTACACATTGCATGCTTTCCATCTGTGTCTTCGTAAGCTTTAATTAATTGTTTCACACAAATACGTACGTGTTCAAACATACATACACTACGGTTTTCTTCTAGTCTTCTAGACTTATCCAAACAAAGACATCAAATAAGAACAAGGAATTTAAAGGCAATAGTCGTATAATACCAGCTCATAATGACGAGAGATGTTCCTGCGAGCTTGTGTAAGAGTATTTTGCCTTGAAATATGCTTCAAAAAATATTTTGCTGATCCTATACAAGCTGTGAATATCAATGGTGTCCACCAGCCCCTAAAGCCAACAACAACAAAAAGGTGAATACTCAAAGCTAGTGCAATTGAGATAATTAATCAATGTATACCTATTCTTATTCAATTTCGAGATAGAGGACTTTGAATCTCTGCTGGCAATAAGAATCTGCAAAACATATATCATCAAGGCAAATTCTAAGTAAATACCAGAAAAATGCTTTGTATTTATAAGGGTCAGAGCATTTCAGTTTTCGAATATATAAACTCAGACTCATCAAATCAAACTTACCATAAAAAGATTTAGAAGACCTTCATTTTTATCGGTGAAAGAAATATCTCCATCAATATATGCATCTGCAAGGCCTAAATCAGCCCGTGTCATGACCTGTTCAAAAAATATATTCTATAGCGCTCATCAATTCTGCAGTATATATAATATATTAATGATTTTGAATTTTATATGCCAATATAATGCGTGGCCTATTATTTAATTTTCAAAAAATTTCCTACTTAGTAATTTCAACAATAATATGGTGCATGTAATCCATAAAAAAATGATTCCAAACATATAAATTAAAGAGTACATACCTTCCAGTAAAACTGGGGATTAAGAACTTTAAGAACTATTGTTAGAGAACATTTTCTCCTATCTCCTTCAAAAGTCACTATTGTGCCCCCTTCTTCCAATAAACTGCAACAGCACCAGGCATAGTATATCAATCTTCTACATGTATATAGTTAGTTGACACAATGGGTATATTGAAGTATTTATTGATGAGGATAATGATTGTCTCACACTATTTTACTTAATCTTTTTATATAATTCAAAAATTGTGAATATATATAATTTGTGAAAATTGATGTTAATAATTTGTGAACATAGATACAAATCTAGGTGATGTGTACTGTGATATAAATTAGAGGGTGTGAGACAAGCATTACGATGTGTTTTTCATATAAATAAATTAGTGCGTGTTTGGTACACGCAATTCAAACGGTAATTCTGTATTCAAATCCAAAAAATCGCGGATCCCACACTAAAAAAACTTGTTTGGTACACGTGATTTAAATGAGGATTGAAATTCCAACTTGAATTTTATGTGGGTCCCATGCCAAATTTGAGTTCAGCCTTTCACCTGTTTTTGAATCCAAGCCGGATTCAAATCCGGACTCAATTCTTTTGTGGGTCCCAGTTTATTACCGTTATTGGGCCCACTTTTTTCTTTTCTCCCCATTTTCTCTCTCTCCTCCAGACTTCTCTGCTTCTCTCTTGCTCTCGGCCATTACAGCCCGTACACTGCTCCCTTCTCTTCTCCCATTACAGAGCCCCTCTCTCTCACTTCAACCAAAACCCACTCACCTCTAGAAACCCGATTGCAACATAAGCCAACCCAGCCTCCACATCGCCGAAAAAATAAACACCGAGAGAAAGTAAAGATGAGAGAAAAATAAAAGGATATGTGTAAAATTGGAAAAGAAGAAAAAGTTGAATAATCTACCCATTGTTTCATGCCCTTTTTGTTTTTGTGTTGTAGTGGGTGGGTTCAGTGAAGTGAGGGGGTTGAAAAATGGGTACTGGACGTCCAGCAAAGAAGAAAAAAGAAAGTGATGAAGAGAAAAGAAGGTTCAGGAAGGAACAAGAAAAAAGAAAGTAATGAAGAGAAAAGATGGTTCAGGAGGGAACAAGAAAAAAAGAAAGTAATGAAGAGATGGAGGGGGGTACGTGTAGAGATTTGATTGGGTTTGGGGGATTTGTGGAGAGAGAAAAAATAATAGGATAAGAAGATAAACTTTTTTTTTTGTTTAGTATATAAAAGTGGTGCAAATCCTCTACAATTATTATAGGTGCAATTAAGTTAAAAAACCAAAACTATGTACCAAACATAATTTTTTTTTTTTAAATTGTGATTTCAGTTGTGAAACCAAAACTATGTACCAAACAGAATTTTTTTACAATCTTAAATTCAAATCAGGATTAAAGTTCCAACTTCAATAAAGTAAAAAGTCACGAAACCAAAACAAAAAACGAAAACACGTACCAAACAGGCCCTTAATGACTTATAATTGTGGTAATAAAGTGATTTATTTATTCTGTTTTGGTGGTAGTAGCACCAATTAATTAATCCAGCCATGATTGTTTTACACAATTTTTATTTTTTTTTTTATAACAGTTACACTATTTTATATATCACGTGCATAATTTATAATTTATAATTTATAAATATATGTTAGGTGGTATATAATGTGAAACAATGGTGTGTGCTAATCATAAATAGGTCGTGGCAGCATAGTTGAAAAACCGGATGTTCCTACTGGTGGTGGACATCTGGATTGTAACTCGTTAGGCAAAAATTAATTTAATAATATTCTATTGACTATTGAGAAACATTCAGAATCCGAATACATATTGGATATAAAACTATAATAATCCTATTACCGAACGCTGGAGTTCAACAAAAATGGCTATGGTATCCTTCGCACACAGAATAATTATATCCATTGTACGTAATTCATTCTAGGGGTAAACTAAAACCAAAATCCCCTGCCTGCCTACATAATCAGTCAGTGACTAAATTTGAAGTTGAACCCCTTCAATCGGAGGTTTCAGCCAAAAGCAAACATGTCAGACAAAAATTTCCCCAGAATAAATAATATTTGATGATATATTTTCAATGTCCTCTTCGTCAAGTCCTAGTCCTAGAACCCAGATGACAGACTACGTACGTACGTACTATAACTGATTTTCAGAGAGTGCATATATAGAATGTGTATATATCATATAGGAAGCAACAACCTGCAGAATCATCATATATAAGAAGAGGATATCTAGTTATGACTTATGAGTAAACTCACATTAAACATCCAGCAGAGATATAGCGTCCAAGGAACCTAGTAACAAAAAGGCGTGCCCCTGCTTCTACGAGAGAAGGTACCATGTGTTTTGGCTTGCTTAGAAGAGCACAGCTTTCTCCAATCAAATCTTGTGCAGCAGCCATGCCAGCCTACAAAGATATATACCAAAGTAAGATTAATTTCTCCAAAAGACAAAAAATAAAATAAAAAATAAAAAATTCCCATGACAACCTAGAACTGGACTAAACTTTTAGAACCTGAAGAAAAAAGTGTAGCAAATGTATTCAGATGATAAGCAGCTGTGAGCTTGTCTAGATTTCTGAAACATGGGAAATTTAGCCCTGAACAATAAGTGGGAGATGACCAGGAATATCCATATATAATGGGTAAGTTATGATTAGTATACGCATTTGGATGAAGCCCATCATATCCCAGTATAAACCAATAAAAAAGAGGAAAATGTATCAAAAAGTATTTCACGTAAACTTTTTTTTTTAAACTTACTTTTTACCCTTGACATCATATATATAGACTTTGTATGAAACCAGCCACAACTTTAACCATATGAAAATGGAAAAAGTGGCTTGTTTTGGTACCATACTACCAGGGGCGGCCCCGAGAGTTGGGTTGCCTTAGCCGTTCTAATTTTGGTTGTCTTACTTATTATTTAATATTAAAAAAATAACAAAAAGTCTAAATTTTTTTTTTTATACAAAATCAATGTTATATTGTACTTTTAACCGGTTATGGTGTGTAGGAAAATAGAAAGCAATACCACTTAACCGGTTTAGGTTTAATAGTTTTTAACTAAAAAATGTTTTAGTGTTAATAACACTATTATGCTCTCCATAAAAAAATAAAAATAAAAACATAACACAGACAAATAAATTTAATTCGCAGCACTCTCATCCAAAAAATAAAAATAACACTACACTATTCGGTCAATACAAACACAACCACAACACACATGCCAACATTTAAAGTCTTAAATAAATACTCAACCATACAACATTCACATATAATAATACAATATTTAAAGTCTCAAATAAATACTCAACAACACAACATTCAAAATCTCAAATAATTCAACAACACAACATTCAAAGTCTCAAATAAATATAAAATAAATACTCACAAATACAAACACTATAGTACAGCACTCACACAAATCACAATATATTTAATCAAAGTGTAAAAAACAATTCAATAAAAAAAAAAAAAAAAGAAAAAAAAGAAAAAAAGAAGGGGTCACTGACCCGCCACTTCCCAGCCCCCATTAAAAAAGCAAACAACTAAAGTGCTAAAAGACAAAACTGAAAAAAAAAAAAAAAAAAAGAAGCAAATGGGTCAATGCATGCACTGACCCGCCACTTCCAGCCCCCAGACTACTACCATAAGTCAGAAAAAAGGAGCGAATTTTGATTACTACACACAAAAGAGACAAAAGAGAAAAAAACTAACGTTGAGACTTTTGAGACATCCACGAATGGTTTGGTTTCCATATGGCGTTTTCTCACAGACTTGTACTTCAATTTTACTTCCTAGTTTTCTCCTAATAGAACGAGAGAGAGAGAGAAAATAAAGTATGAAAGATTTCTACTTACAACTTACAAGTAAGGCTGGTAATGAGATGGATATCCCAACCTGGGTCCTGCTAATAGAAACTATAGCTAGCTATCAGCTGGAGCTTTGTGCATTTCTTAGTTTAAACAAGAAATCAATACCGAATGATCCGAGAACTTAATCTTTTGTCTATTTAACAAGCTTTTTTGGGTTTTGCCCCATTTACAAAAGAATTAAAATGGTGTCAAAATGTCGTTAGATATCGGTAATAGTAGAATGGATTCTTCAATAAAATATGTTTATTTATTATTTTTTTAAGAAATCAGTAATATGAATTCAGATTTTTTTTTACCGATTTTTTTAATTTATTTTAAGAATGGTATTTCAATTGCTGAATTCTGAAAAAGTCTTTTTTTTTCTTTCTTTGAAATGGGCAATGTAATTGCCGATTTCTTATTTCCATGATTTATTTTATTTTATTTACATTGTATAGTGACCATCTTGGATGGACAAATGTAATTTGCAGTGTAAAGTCAATGACTTATATAATTGCTTGCAATAATCAACCAGATGCTGACATCTTTAATTTCATGTAATTTGTTATGAGTTCGTTTATTTCCTCACTAACGTTTTTGTTTGTTGTTCTTTTGAAAATGTCACTTAGCTTGTCAAGTAGCTATTGATTGAACAATATTGAATTATTGATTGTCCTGATCTTCACATTAGTTGTCATAGATTGAAAAGATAAGGATCTATGGCAGTTTTCATTTTAGTTTTTATATTTTAAAGTCGTTTCAATTTGGTTCATGAGTTTTCAACCCGATTCCAATTTAGTACTTACCGTCATCTTAATTACGGAAGATGCTTACATGGCTCATAGAAAACTCATATGACACTGACAAAATGACATGGCAAACGAAATTTTGCCATGTAAACTTCCCTCCAACTGATTTATTGGATCACGTGATCTACACGTGTTCATTATATCTCAGAGACAAAGGTCATAACTAATGTCAATAGGAAGACTGAAAACGAGACTTTGAAATGAGCAAAAAGGGGAAACTCAAAGCGCAACAAGCTTGAATGGTGTCTGAATCCTAAGCCCTTGTCCTTGGAATTGAGACATTGAAGGATAGTTTGGGGCCTCTATGGTTCGAATTTATCTTCTTTGAGTCTATATTGAAGAGATTTCTCAACATTTTCTCAGGTATAGTACCATAGTTTTCAATGGGTTTGAAAGACAAATTCTTTTCTTTTCTTTTTTTAAAACTTTCTGGAACCACTGCATGCAGGATTGATTACTTTTCTTTGGTTGTGCATCATGGTGGGTATTCTGTCTATCATCCCCAACGGTATGTGGGGGTGTTGTGGCTGTGGTAGAAAATTGTTATCGTGATACGTGGTCTAGATAGAGATTGAGTGCATTAAGCATTGAGAACGAAGGGTTTCATATTGTTAACAATAATGACAATGTAATGTTATCACTAGATTTAGTTTAGGGATATGGAGAGATTGATGTATATGTAGAGCATATGGTGGATGAACCTATCCTACATAGTGATCTAGAAGATGAGTCATATCGTGATGGTGATGAGATTATAGGTGACAAACACAACACTGATGGAGATGGAGATGTTGATGGTGATGTGGATGTTGATAATCCTAATAAGTAATACCAAGGTTTGTGTTTAGGAGCTTTAGGGATGGTTGGGCATTCCCTCAAGGTGTTCTTAAGGATCTAAGAACCCTAAATTTGTGGTTCTAGAGAGAAGAGACTTGAGTTTAGCCCCGTGTTATCTGATAGATAACGCGTGTTTTCAATTAAAAACGCATAAACTGATATGTTTGGCCGCGCGTTAGATAAAATTGCAATTTTCAACACGCGCGTTTTGAAACTGAAGGTGGGGTGCTGCGATTTCCAAAAGGCACGTATTTAAAAGTTTTTAACATTTGCGGAACGCGAATTTTAGGAGGTTCCGCATTTTTTAAAGGGTGATTTATCACATATACCCTCAGAGCATCTCTAGCAATGCTCTCTATTTTATCTCTACATGTGGAGATTTTAGCAACTCTTTATTTATTTGAAGAGTTATACTCTCCAGCAGACTCTCTATTCTTTCTCTACTCTATTTAAATATTCTTTCTTTATTTTTTTTTCTTTTTAATTTTCCTTTTTCTTTCTCTCATATTTTTACATTCTCTCTCCTCTCTTTTCGGTATCTTCTTCTTCTCCATCTAGCAAAACTCTCCAGCAAACAAAACCAAAATTTTCAGATCTGAACCCCAATCAAGAATTAAGAGAAAACTGAAACAAACAAACAATCCAGATCCGAACCCCAAAATTTTCTCCATCGTGACTCCACAACTCCAAGTCGAGACCCAAAATTTTCAAATCATGAACACTCTGCCGTGACCGTCAACCCAAGCCACGCCGAGCAAACCCAAGCTATTTATTTCTTTCTTGCTATGGAGAACAGAGGAAGAGCACAGGAAAAAAAATGGAAGAGAGAGAAAACATCGGGCAAAATGAAAGAGAAAGAAAAAAAAAAAAAAAAAAAAGCTTAAATAGGCCGGTCAAAAATAATAAACAAACCGGCTAAAGAGTATACAGTAATTTTTCATTTGTGAAAAGTTATTGTAGCATTTTAACAATTTGAAGAGTCGGATGAAGAGCTGCTGGAGCAATAAATCTTCATTTTAGCTCTCCACATGTGGAAATACAGAGCTGTTCCCAGCATTGTTGGAGATGCTCTCAGCAATGTTAAAAATACCCAAGTATCAACGTGAAGCACCCTTTTATTTCTCTCATTTTTCTTCTCTGTGTGCCCCAATGCCTTCGCCAAAGAGATAATTCTAATCAAGATATAGATGTAGGAAAATAGTATACACAAAAATTTGGAAAAAAAAATCATAAGGATGTTGACCCATTTCAACCACCGCATTCCGCAAGCTTGATCTTGATGTGGTGAGATGGGGCTGGGGTTTAGGGGAAATAAAGGTAAGAAACTGAACTTTGTGGGAACAGCAGCCATTGGGCTTTAACCAAATCAAGAAAAATAAAAGATGAAGTAAGAGGGAAAGGGGGAAAAATAAAGAGAAGATGAGAAAACTTACTGTGGAAATTGGAGAGCTTTAAGTCTTCAACGAAAGACCCAAAAAAAAAAGACAAAAGAAAAGATAGGGGAGGGGAGTTGGAAGACTCTTGAGACTTTATGAATGGTGGGATGAGACTTCACAAAAAAAAAAATTAAAATTAAAATAAAAAGAAAAAGACAAAACATTAATGAGGTAAAGGGAGTTGGAAGACTTTGCAGGCTTTATGAATGGTGGGATGAGACTTAACAAAAAAATTAAAATTAAAATAAAAAGTAAAAAGAAGAAGACAAAACATTAATGAGGTAGAGATGTATTTGGTGGGATGGGACTTAACAAAAATAAATAAAAAATTTAAAAGAAGAAGAAAGAACATTAAGTAAGGCAGTGATGTATGAGTGCCCATGTATGTGTACGTGTGATTTAGGAAAACACAATCTGAAAGTGTGAAGTGAATATTTTATATTTTGTGTATTGTTTTATTTTGTGCAATGCTGACGAAGGAGGTGACAATAAATATCAAGAAAACATAAAAAATATATGTCAGGAGATGAAAGTTATTCGTGACAATATTTGAAAAATGATACTATAACTTGACAGTATAGTAAAGTCCTTTTTGGTCATTTGCACTCGAAACAATAGTTTTATAATAAAATTATCCAAACGTTCAATTGACAAAAACAACACTTTTTCATTAGTTTTGTCAAATACTTAATTGTGATTTCAAAATTGTGTTTTCAAAATACATATTTTAAAAACGCACTTTTTTAAATAGCTAACCCAAACCCACCCTATATATGAGAAAAAGGATCAAGAGTCATCTAATGTCTCTCATATCAAACTTCTTAGAGTGTTTTCAACTCTGACCCCACGTACCTTTATTTATAGTGGAGGAGTAGCCTTGGTTGATGAGTTTGGATGATCTATAAACTCTCCAAAGCTGATAATTTCGTTCATTTCTCTCATATATTAATTGGATAATATATGTGTCAAAGCAGGAGTTGAAAATCAAGTCAAAGTAGTGAATTATCATTTGGCATTCACTAAGTACCGATCGACACTTGAAAATTTTGAATTGACAGAGCCGATCGACACTTGAGAAATGCCAATGACATTTAAGATCAGTATTTCCGAAGTTCATATGTTTGGCCTTTTTTTAAGATTTATGACAAGTTTTTGAGATAAATTTGACTTGGGATCAAAGGTTGAAGAGTAACTTATGGGCCTTACGTAGGGAATAGGCAAGATCTCTATCGAGATTCAGCAGATGTTAAATTTTAGAGTAGTAGCCAAACTATGTTTTTTATCCCAGGAAATGGAACCTAAATCTAAATATACTATCACGAATATTAGTCAATTTAAATCCTAACAATGATTCTTTATTCATTGTCCACATCAAACTTATACGTAGTCCATAAAAATAAACAATTTGGTAGAATCTATCAACAAAAATAATCACAAATTGCTTTAAACCCAACAAATTTATTTGAATCAACACAATAAATTCCTAACATTACATATTAGGAATTCGCTTTGGGACCGGTTGGATTGCTTGATTCCTAGCTGTTTGCCGTATCTAGTATCTATTTTGCTAGTCTATAATAAGTAGTAATTTTGAGGCGTACTAGATGCTCCTCTTATTTAATATTTGCTTCTGAGTGTAGTCTTAAATTTGGTGTGCTTATAATTCTCTACTAGCTTATCTGGAATTTCTTCTACTTTGTCATAGTGTTTAAGCTGTGGTAGCTTCTATAACCTTATTCATGTTGGTTTGTGTTAATGCTTGAGAATACAGAGATTATAATTTATGTTTTGCTTAACCAATGAGTTAAGGTTGTTGCTGTATTTATATTGATGTACAGAGGAGAGTTCTACAAGAGATTAAAGTGGATATTTATCATACAACCACAACAGAGATAACTACAATAAGATAAGTTCCTACTTTATAGGAATATGATTTATATCTGTATTCTCTTTGCCGTGATCTTCTTTATCTGCAGAGTTTGAGTTCAAGTGGTCTTTATCCTTAACACTCCCCCTCAAGTCCAACGGTATGGGAAGAACGTTGAGCTTGGAACACAGGAAAGTAAACCGGGGGGAAGACAGTGGTTTGGTCAAAAGATCCGCAAGTTGGTCTCGGGTGGAAACAAACCGAACCAAAAGAGATTTGGAGGCCACCATGTCACGAACAAAATGGAAGTCAATTTCAATGTGTTGGGTTCTGGCATGAAAAACCGGATTTGTGGAGAGATATGTGGCTCCAATGTTGTCACACCAAAGAACAGGTGGAGATGAGCATGATTGTCCAAGTTCGTGCAGAAGAGATTGGAGCCATTTCACCTCAGCAGCAGCATTTGCTAGAGCTTTGTACTCAGCTTCAGTGCTGGAATGAGCAACTGTGGCTTGCTTTTTGCAACTCCAGGAAATGAGATTTGTGCCCAAGAAGATACAATAACTACCTGTAGAGTGACGATCATCGCGAGAGCCAGCCCAATCGACATCGGAAAAGGCTTGGATTAAGGGGGCAGAGCTACGAGAAATGTGAAGACCAAAGTGAATGGTCTGCTTCAAATAACGCAAGAGTCGTTTGACGGACTGCCAATGAAGAAGCGTGGGCTTTTGCATAAATTGAGATAATTTGTTGACTGGGAAAGCAATGTCAGGTCGTGTGAGACCCAAATATTGAAGAGCGCCCATAGTGCTTTTGTAGAAAGTGTGATCAGGGAACAGTTCACCGTCAAAAGCAGAGAGACTGGTAATTGACGCCATGGGGGTAGTTATGGGTTTAGCTTCATTCATTTTGGTTCGAATGAGCAAATCCATGATGTACTGTTGTTGAGATAGAAGAATGCCATGAGGAGTGGACAGAACTTCAACACCCAAAAAGAAATTAAGCGGGCCCAAGTCTTTAATAGCAAAGTCATGGGTAAGGGAGAGAAGTAGATCATCAATTGCCAAGGGTTGTGATGAAGTGATGATAATATCATCAATGTAAATCAAAATGAACATTGTGAGAGACTTGTGCTTGTAAATGAACAAGGAAGAGTCTGAATGAGACCCATGAAAACCCAATTCCAAAAGTTTGGTACTGAGTCGAGAGAACCAAGCTCGTGGAGCTTGTTTTAACCCATAGATAGCTCTTTGTAACTTACAAACACATGAGTTGGATAAATGAGATGTTGATAACCTGGGGGTTGAGACATAAACACCTCTTCGGAAAGAGTACCGTGAAGAAATGCATTCTGTATATCAATTTGATGAAGTGACCAGCCAGAAGAAATAGTAATAGAAAGTACAGTGCGTACCGTAGTGGGCTCGATCACGGGCTTGTAAGTCTCGTCATAATCAACTCCAGAGTGTTGATGAAAGCCCTTTGCAACTAGCCGAGCTTTGTGCCATTCAACGGAACCATCAGCTTTGCGCTTCACCCGAAAAACCCATTTACAGCCAATGAGGTTCTAAGAGGGATGTGAGGGAACCAGAGTCCAGGTATGATTCTGTAACAGAGCATCAAACTCTAGGTTCATAGCTTGGCGCCATTCACGGCTTTTGGAAGCCAAGGTGTAACATGTGGGCTTGGGCTCGAAGAGAAAGCCGTGAGCAACGGCGAGGAGTGCCTTGGGTAGGGGGTACTAAACGGTGCCATCTGTGGGGAGTTTTGGCTTGGTGATGAAGTTTTTGGAGCGTGTGATCATGGGATGAGGTGTAGGGATGGGAGCAGGGGTTTGGGAATTTTCTGGAAGTGTTTCAGTGAATGTTGCAGGTTGGAGAAGATGAGGTTGGGAAATATCATCAACTGTGGGATCCGTTTGGGTTGATGTAATGGGCTCGGTTTGGGTTGATGTAAGGGGCTTATGTGGGTCAGTTTGTGTAGGTCCATGTGGGATATTTTGTGTGGGCTCATGTAGGATGGCTGGTGTGGGGTCATGGGCTTGTGAATTTATGGGAGAGGCCCGTGAATTGGTAGGAGCTAGAGCTGAAGCATTTATGAGTGATCGGGCCTGCAAAGAAACCATTGGAGTCGGCCCAAATAGAGATATGGATTGATCAGAAAATGTAGATGATGGAGAAGAATTATTTTGAGAAAGTGGAAATAGAGTTTCAAGAAAGATGACATCACGTGAGATGTAGAGACGACCAGTGGGGATGTGAAGACATTTGTAGCCACGATGAAGAAGACTATAACCCAAAAACACACATTGTAGAGAACGGGGTTGGAGTTTATGAGAATTATATGGCCTAAGATTGGGCCAACAAGCACACCCAAAAGTTTTGAGAAATAAATAATCAGGAGCACAGTGAAACAATTTTTCAAAAGGAGATTTATTTTGAATAACAGGTGTAGGAAGGCGGTTAATAAGATAGCAAGCAGTTTGAAAAGTATCATCCCAATATCAAAAAGGCATGTGAGCATGTGAGAGGAGAGAGAGACCAGTTTCAACAATGTGACGATGTTTGCGCTCAATGAAGCCTTGTTGTTGATGAGTGTGAGGACAGGATACATGGTGAACAATGCCACATTGTTGAAAAAAGGTTGAGATGAAGCGATACTTGCCTCCCCAATCAGATTGAACAGATTTAATTTTAGAATTAAAAAATCTCTCAACATATTTTTGAAATTGAAGAAAAATATTAAATGCATCACTCTTTTTAGTCATGGGATATAACTAAGTGTAACGACTCGAAGCATCTAAAAAGGAAACATAATATTTAAAACCATGTTGAGAACAAATTAGAGATGGTACCCAAACATCAGTAAAAATTAAATCCAGGGCACATTGATATTGGGAAGGAGATGGAGAGAAAGAGAGTTGCTTGCTTTTGGAACTAAGACATGCAAAACAAAAATTTTTATTTGAATTTGGAATTACAGGAAGACCAAAACGAGAAATAATCCTAGAGACAGTATGAAGGGCAGGATGCCGAAACCTTGAATGCCATTGATGAGGAGACACGCATTCACCAACAAATGCTGTAGGAGAACCAAGATTTTTATTTGACTTGTAGGATTTATTGATGAGAAATGGAAAGGAATAGAGTCCATGTCTACTCGGGCCGTGCAGCAAAAGTTTCCCTGTTGCCTGATCCTTCACATTGAAAAAATTGGGGTGAAGTTCAACAAAAGTATGAGTATCAGTAGTAAATTTTTGAACAGATAACAAGTTTTGGGAAATTTGGGGAACATGCAAAACATCATTTAATTTAAAAGAAGAATTAAGAGAAAGAAGTTTGGTGGTCCCAACATGATTAATAGGAAGGCCTTTACCATTGCTCACACGGATTTGTTCTTGGTCGTGATACTCATCAGCACGAACATTCAGGTTCGCAAGATCAGCTGTGAGGTGATGAGTGGCACCAGAATCTGCATACCAGTTTTCATCAATAGGAGGTTGAGGCGTCGCAAGAAGAGCCTGCATGTTGGAATCACTGGAATACGAGTTATCAAATCGATGATAACAAGTTAAGGCCATGTGGCCAAACTTACCACAGACTTGGCAGGTGGGTCGAGATCCATTGGTGGAGGAGCCACGACCTCAACTACGACCACGATTGGTCTGTTAGCTGGAAGAGAAAGAAGTATGGCCAGTGTGAGAGGTATTAGAAAACCTCCCACCACGATTTCCACGAGAAGAGGAGACACCACAGCTAGCAAAGTGTGCGCCAGCAAGGGATAAGTTTACCTTGGGTTGTGCTTGAGCCATACGAAGTTCATGGGAAATGAGATGCCCATAGAGAGAAGATCGGTTCTCATTTGAACCGTGGTGACAAAAGACTCAAATTCGGAGCCAAGACCAGCGAGAAGGAAGGAGATTTGTTCCTCTTCAGTGAGGGGTTTATTAATGGCGGCAAGTGTGGCAATAAGGCCAATAAACTTGTGAAAGTAATTAGCTATAGACGAATCTCCCTTCTTCAAAGTGGAGAGCTGATAGTGAATGTTCATAACACGAGCCCATGAATGGGCGGTGAACATTCGTTCGAGAGTGAGCCAAACTTCTCGAGATGTTGTGCATTGGACAACATAAGCTAAAACATTTTCCGATAAGGAGGAGATCAAGGTGCTAAGGATCATTTGATCCTGAATAATCCACGATTGAAACTCGGGATTGGGTTGGATCTTGGAGATTCCATCGGTGGTGATATTGATTGTTGGAGGAGGGGCTGGTCGGGAATCATCGAGAAAGCCAAAGAGGTGTTGGACACGGAGGTAAGGCACGATCTGAGCTTTCCACAGTAAGTAGTTGTCACGGGTTAATTTGATTGTGACCATGTGATGAACAACGGGAAGATGAGTAGGGGTTGGCAGCAAGGAAAGAGTAGAGGAAGCGGTGGAGGTTGTAGTGAAGGTGTTTGATAGAATGTGGGTAAGAAATATACTGAGCAAAAAAAAAGGAAGATGTTAGTCTTGGAAGGCTCTTGATACCATGTTAATGCTTGAGAATACAAAGATTATAATTTATGTTCTGCTTAACCAATTAGTTAAGGTTGCTGTTGTATTTATATTGATGTACAGAGGAGAGTTCTACAAGAGATTAAAGTGGATGTTTATCATACAACCACAACAGAGATAACTACAATAAGATAAGTTCCTACTTTATAGGAAGATGATTTATATCTGTATTCTCTTTGCTGTGATCTTCTTTATCTGCAGAGTTTGAGTTCAAGTGGTCTTTATCCTTAACAGTTTGATTACACTTGGTTATTTTGTTGTTGAAATTTTGTTAGTTTTCTAGTTCTGTTTTTGATTTTTCTGACCAAGAATAGATGCTGTAGGAAATATAGTCAATAGTTATGCTTGATTTGATCTGACGAGTAGGAATACAGAGATGTAGTGAGGTTTTTTACTAATAGCAGTGGAGCTATGGCCACTTGGGTTGATCACTTCGTAATGGGTAGCGATAATCGTAGTGGTAGTTGACACTTTGACGATGGCATAATCATTTTCCTCCTGTATTTGCCCTTGTGTTGTACAGGAGTGTTGCACGAGGTCTAAAGTGGAGTGAAGTGTCCACTCATGGCTGAACATGAGCTTCATTGTGGGGGCAGGGGGGAGTGTTCAGCGTGGAATGGAATTTGAGGACATTGTTCAGTTGAAATTACAGATTTACCTGAGACAGGTCATTCTCCAGCCTGGCTTTGCCAACACTGTCAATATTGCAGATTCCAGGCATTTCAAGTCATAAATTCCTAATCTTCACTCAGGTGTGGTGGACTGTTGGATTTTGTGAGGTGAGCAGCTTATGGTATGTTGACTTAAGTGGTTAGCTGTGTCTCACTTATAAATTCATTGTGATCTAATTCATTAGGCTGCCTTCTGATTTGGAATACATGATGATGTTTGGAGTGTTGGAGAATTTGTCCTTGTTAAAAACATTTGCCATGAAGTTTCCGTATGAAGTAAAGGACTTCCAATAAATTCTATGGATAGTTGTTTCTAATAATTTAGGCTAAGCTAAATCTTTTCAAATATTCTTGTCTATTTCTATGATGTGGTATTCCAATAACAGTAGAAAGGTGCGTGCTTTGTCCAACAGAACTTATTGTTGCCCTTTTGTTCATCTTTTGCATATTGTTGGCCAGAAACATTGGTCATCATTTTTTGTGATTGGGCAGTTGTTCTGTTAGGTGAAATCAGGATATTCTGATTGTAAGTAGTGTCTTGGTTTGCCATCTTGGCTGTTTATACGAGTCGGGTGATGATGTGATATCACTGGATGTGGTAAATGCATCCCTTGATTGTTGTTGCTGGCGACTGGCAAGGCCAACTGTTAGTTATGTGGAGCACTAGTGCAATACATAAATGGTGCATAACATGGAATTATTTCCCTTAGTCAACAATTGTGGCTTATGAAGAAAGAAGAAATTGCTTCTCACCGTAGAAGATACAAATGGTGCATAACATGGGATTATTTCCCTTAGTCAACAATTGTGGCTTATGAAGAAAGAAGAAAACATGCAAGTAGGTGGAGGCATATGGGATTGCAACTCTTATGTCTTACATTTCGGCTACTTCAACAAATGGTTCTCACCTTAGTCAAAGGTGTGGGGGGACAAATTGATGAGTCATTACGGCTGCAACATGTGCAAGAGAAGAGAGAAATTGTCACGGCAACTTCTCTATAAAATGAATGAAGAAAACACCAAATAGTCAAGCCTATGTGTGTGAATCACATGGGATGATAACCCATGAATCTCCAAAGGTCATACAAGTTGGCTACTTGTAGATTTGGCCAAAGATTGTGCTGACAATGTTGAAATTGTGTGTGCACTATCGGCTGGCTTTTATTGAAGTTGATATCAAGCCTATTATAAATATAAGCTTTGTACGTGAGAAGAAATAAGGAGCAGCAGTAGGAACAAAGAAGATATTTTTAGTGTTGTCCTTCTGTAAGTGCTGCGTGAGAGAAAGAATAGAGAGAATATTTCTCTGTTATTATTCTTTAGTACAAAGAGCTTATTGGGTGTGTATTTGGGGTTTGGGTTTGTGAGAGTGTTTTCATGCCACCTTTGTAATCTCCCTATTTTATAGTGAAAGATCGCTGCAACTCTGTGGACGTAGCCCAAGTGGTGAACCACGTAAATTTTGTGTCGTGTGAATTTTTTCTTTTGTGTGTTCTTCTCCATTTTGCATCTCACAAGTTCTAGGAATATTGTTTTTATTCCTAACAACTGGTATCAGAGCATAGGTTCGAGTGGGAGCAATGACCGGAGAAGAAGGAAAGGTATCCGGAATCGAGAAGTTTGACGGCACAGATTTTGGGTATTGGAGAATGCAGATAGAAGATTACCTCTATGGGAAGAAATTACATCTACCTCTTTTGGGGGAGAAACCAGAAGATATGGAAGATGCAGAATGGACTCTTCTTGATAGACAGGTGCTCGGAGTTATTCGATTAACTTTGTCAAGAACAGTTGCACATAACGTTGTAAAGGAAAAGACTACAGCGGAACTGATGACGGCTTTGTGTGGCATGTATGAAAAACCATCGGCCAACAATAAGGTGCACCTGATGAAGAAGTTGTTCAATCTAAAAATGGCGGAAGGTACTGCTGTGGCGCAACATCTAAATGAGTTCAATACGATCACTAATCAATTATCCTCTGTGGAGATTGAATTTGATGATGAGATCCGCGCATTAATTGTTTTGGCTTCTTTGCCAAACAGTTGGGAGGCTATGAGAATGGCAGTGAGCAATTCTGCTGGGAAAGGCAAACTCAAATATAATGATATTCGAGACCTGATTCTAGGCGAGGAGGTTCGTAGGAGAGATGCAGGTGAAACCTCAAGTTCTGGCTCTGCCTTAAACCTTGAGGCAAGAGGTAGAGGAAAAGACAGAAACTATAATCGGGGCAGATCAAAATCCAGAAAAGGTAGAAGTAAATCCAAACCAGGGCGACAATTGGAATGTTGGAACTGTGGCAAGACCGGCCACATTAGGAAGAATTGCTGGGAACTGAAAAAGAAGAATGAGAACGACTCTGCAAATGTCGTGACAGAAGAAGTGCATGATGCACTACTTCTCTCTGTTGACAGTCCCATTGAATCCTGGGTCTTGGACTCAGGAGCCTCGTTTCATACCACTGCACACCGAGAAATCATCCAGAATTATGTTGCAGGTGATTTTGGCAAGGTGTATTTGGCTGATGACGAAGCCTTGGACGTTGTGGGTATGGGAGACGTACGCATTACACTGCCTAATGGGTCTGTGTGGTTGTTGCAAAAGGTTCGACATGTTCCTGAGTTGAAAAGAAATCTAATTTCTGTTGGACAACTTGATACTGAAGGACACGCAATACTCTTTGTGGGTGGTACATGGAAGATCACAAAGGGAGCTATGGTTGTAGCTCGAGGAAAGAAAACTGGTACTTTGTATATGACTACAAGTCCAAGAGACACGATTGCAGTTGCTGAAGCAGGTGCTGATACAAACCTGTGGCACCGTAGGCTTGGTCACATGAGCGAAAAAGGGATGAAAGTTCTTTTGTCAAAAGGTAAACTACCAAATTTAAAGTCTGTTGAATTTGACATGTGTGAAAGTTGCATTCTTGGGAAGCAGAAAAAGGTTAGTTTCTTAAAAGGCGGCAGAACACCAAAATCTAAAAAATTGGAGCTGGTACATACAGACTTGTGGGGGCCTTCCCCAATTGCATCCCTCGGAGGTTCACGGTATTATGTTACATTCATTGATGACTCGAGTAGAAAGGTATGGGTTTATTTTTTGAAAAATAAATCTGAGGTATTTGAGACCTTTAAGAAAATGGAGGGCTAGGGCCATGGTTGAGACTGAAACAGATTTAAAGCTGAAATGTCTGAGGTCAGATAATGGAGGAGAGTACATAAATGGAGGGTTCAAGGAGTTTTGTGCTGCAAATGGAATTAGAATGGAGAAGACTATTCCTAGGACACCACAACAGAATGGTGTGGCTGAGCGCATGAATCGGACCCTCAATGAGCGTGCCAGAAGTATGAGGTTGCATGCTGGGTTACCTGAAACTTTCTGGGCTGATGCAGTTAACACTGCAGCTTATTTGATAAACCGGGGACCATCAGTCCCCTTGGAGTTCAGAATACCTGAAGAGGTTTGGAGCGGAAAGGAGGTAAATCTTTCCTATTTGAAAGTTTTTGGGTGTGTCTCTTATGTTCATATTGATTCTGATGCACGTAGCAAACTAGATGCTAAGTCTAGAAAATGTTTTTTTATTGGCTACGGAGATGAGACCTTTGGCTACCGATTTTGGGATGATCAAAATCGAAAGGTTATCAGAAGTAGAAATGTAATATTTAATGAACAGGTTATGTACAAGGACAGGTCAAGTACAAAACTAGATGACGTGAAGGTAGAACAAAAGAAGTCTGAGTTTGTCAACTTAGATGAATTTTCTAATAACACCATGCAGAACAGTGGTCAAGAAGAGAAGGAGAATGCAAACCCACAAGTAGAACAGTGTACACCTGCAATTACTGTTCGCAGGTCTTCCAGGAACATTAGACCTCCACAACGATTTTCACCCTCTTTGTTTTATATTTTGCTAACTGATGGTGGTGAACCTGAGAGCTATGATGAAGCTTTGCAGATTGAAGACTCAATCAAGTGGGAGCTTGCCATGAAGGACGAGATGAACTCACTTATGACAAGTCAGACTTGGGAGCTAACTGAGTTACCACAAAGGAAGAAGGCCCTACACAACAAGTGGGTGTACAGGGTGAAAGAAGAGCATGATGGAAGCAAGCGTTACAAGGCCAGATTAGTAGTCAAGGGGTTTCAACAGAAGGAAGGTGTTGACTACACTGATATCTTCTCTCCAGTTGTGAAGCTGACTACAATCAGATTAGTACTGGGAATTGTGGCTACAGAGAATTTACATCTTGAACAATTAGATGTGAAGACTGCTTTCCTCCATGGTGATTTGGAGGAAGATATTTATATGAGTCAGCCACAGGGATTCATAGTGCAAGGAAAGGAGAACCTAGTATGCAAATTGAGAAAGAGCTTGTATGGTTTGAAACAAGCCCCAAGACAATGGTACAAGAAATTTGACAGCTTTATGTATAGTACTGGGTTCACAAGGTGTCAAGCAGACCATTGTTGTTATGTTAAGAGTTTTGACAACTCTTATATCATCTTATTATTGTATGTAGATGATATGCTCATTGCAGGGTCCAGTATTGAGGAGATTAACAACTTGAAGAAACAACTGTCTAAGCAGTTTGCAATGAAGGATTTGGGACCTGCAAAACAAATCCTTGGTATGAGAATCATCAGAGACAGGGCCAATGGTACATTGAAGCTTTCACAGACAGAGTATGTAAAAAAGATCCTCAGCAGATTTAGCATGGATGAAGCTAAATCCAGTAAGCACACCCTTGGGTAGTCATTTCAGACTAACTAAGGATCAGTCACCAAAGACGGAGCAGGAACAGGCTTACATGAGCAAGGTGCCTTACGCCTCAGCTATTGGTAGTCTTATGTACGCTATGGTTTGTACAAGACCAGACATTGCACATGCAGTGGGAGTTGTGAGTAGGTACATGAGTAACCCAGGAAAGCAGCATTGGGAGGCAGTCAAGTGGATTCTGAGGTATCTAAAAGGTACTTTAGGCACATCTCTTTGCTTCACAGGAGCTGATATGAAATTAACAGGTTATGTTGATTCCGATTTAGCTGGTGATGTTGACACTAGGAAGAGTACCACTGGTTATGTGTATACTTTGGGTGGTACTGCAGTAAGTTGGGTTTCAAGGTTGCAAAAGATAGTTGCTCTCTCTACCACAGAAGCAGAATATGTGGCTGTAACTGAGGCAGGAAAAGAGATGGTCTGGTTACAAGGTTTCTTGGAAGAGTTGGGTCAAAGGCAGAAGAAAGGTATTCTACACAGTGATAGTCAGAGTGCTATTTTTCTAGCAAAGAATCCGGCATTTCATTCCAGAACAAAGCACATACAATTGAGATATCATTTTATTCGTTCTCTGCTTGATGGTGGGCAATTAACACTTGAGAAGATTCTTGGAGCTAAGAATCCAGCAGACATGTTAACTAAAGGAGTTACCATTGAGAAACTGAAGTTGTGTTCAACTTCAGTTGGTCTTCTAACTTGAGGACAGGTGAACGAGTTGTAGCGATGGCGATTATGCTTGGAGGCATGCAGTTGGTATTGGTAATTGGACCAGTGCTCCAAGTGGGAGATTGTTAGTTATGTGGAGCACTAGTGCAATACATAAATGGTGCATAACATGGGATTATTTCCCTTAGTCAACAATTGTGGCTTATGAAGAAAGAAGAAATTGCTTCTCACCGTAGAAGATACAAATGGTGCATAACATGGGATTATTTCCCTTAGTCAACAATTGTGGCTTATGAAGAAAGAAGAAAACATGCAAGTAGGTGGAGGCATATGGGATTGCAACTCATATGTCTTACATGTCGGCTACTTCAACAAATGGTTCTCACCTTAGTCAAAGGTGTGGGGGGACAAATTGATGAGTCATTACGGCTGCAACATGTGCAAGAGAAGAGAGAAATTGTCACGGCAACTTCTCTATAAAATGAATGAAGAAAACACCAAATAGTCAAGCCTATGTGTGTGAATCACATGGGATGATAACCCATGAATCTCCAAAGGTCATACAAGTTGGCTACTTGTAGATTTGGCCAAAGATTGTGCTGACAATGTTGAAATTGTGTGTGCACTATCGGCTGGCTTTTATTGAAGTTGATATCAAGCCTATTATAAATATAAGCTTTGTACGTGAGAAGAAATAAGGAGCAGCAGTAGGAACAAAGAAGATATTTTTAGTGTTGTCCTTCTGTAAGTGCTGCGTGAGAGAAAGAATAGAGAGAATATTTCTCTGTTATTATTCTTTAGTACAAAGAGCTTATTGGGTGTGTATTTGGGGTTTGGGTTTGTGAGAGTGTTTTCATGCCACCTTTGTAATCTCCCTATTTTATAGTGAAAGATCGCTGCAACTCTGTGGACGTAGCCCAAGTGGTGAACCACGTAAATTTTGTGTCGTGTGAATTTTTTCTTTTGTGTGTTCTTCTCCACTTTGCATCTCACAAGTTCTAGGAATATTGTTTTTTATTCCTAACACCAACTTGTCCTGGTGGGTGCTCAATGAGATGGTATGCAATACATAGTTGGTAGTATGGAGTGGGAAATGAATTCGATTTAGCAACTGAATTTAAACAAAAGTGATGGCTTTTTGTCCCCTACTAAGTACTAACCAATGGGAAGGATTGATTATGAGGAAGTAAAGCTTAGGTTTGCTTTCCTTCCCTTTTTAGAAAATGTAAAGAAAATTGAGATAAGTTTGCACCTAACGTAGGACCTGTTGCCTAATTCTATTAATAGCAAATTTTCAAACTGAAAAGAGAGAATCTATTCATATTTTTAACCATTAGATTTTTAACTCCAGTGTGGATTCCTGAGAACAATAATAGTTTTACAACATTGCATATTTCTAGACTTTACAAACAAAAAAGCCTAAGCCGAAGTTGGTGTAGATGGATTTAAAAAAATAAAATAAAATAAAATAAAAAATAAAATTTTCAAATGCTAAAGTACACCAAAATCCCTTCAAAATTTAGATTTGTAGTTTTGGATTTTATTTATTTATTAATATTAGATAGCTGTCATAGGGTCCTTTAGGCCAACTCCTGCCAAAACCACACTGCCTCGAAATTCGAATGCCAGATAAAGCAAAGGGCTTGTCGTTTTGATAATACTATTTCAAAATTTCAACTCTTTTCTAAAGGAAGAAGCGATAGAATTTGAGTACAATCTTAGACCATTCCAAGTATTGAATCCATGATTAAATAACCATTCTGAAGCAGCAAACAACGAAGTTAAAGACTTTTATAATAAAACATTATTTTTTGTTGGTCTGACCAAGAACATTTCAGCTAATGAAAGCAAATACATGAACTAGAACCAATTATAGGTTGCGCTGGCATTAGTAATAGTATGAACGATTGATCTCTCCTTCGGGAACAGAATCAAGATCCTGATGGAAACTTTGATATGGATTACCGAGTGCAGCAACATTGCCAGGACGTGAGAATACAACCTACATTGTAGATAGAAGCCAAATATTTATGAGTTCTATGTCCAAGCATCCAATCTAAAAGTAATTTATGCTTTTAAATTTGATGTTTTAAATGTGATTTTACAAGAATCTTCTAATGCTAAATGAAATTAAAGGTCAAATGGAATTGGTTTTGTGGGAGAGGAAGCTTTTGTCTTTTTGAGTGAGGGGGAGAGGGGAAAGGCCAAATGAATGAGGGTTTCTTGGGTTTTTTTTTTTTTTTGGGGGGGGGGGGGGGGGGGGGGGGGGGGGGGGGGGGGAGGAGTGAGCCTATGAGTATGGTATGGTGGTGGTAGTGATGGGAGGAGTGAAGGAGGGAGGGAGGGAATGGAAGTGGTGGTGGGATGAGTGAGGGGGAAGGGGGAGAGGTGGCGGTGGCGCAAGAGAGTGAGGGGAGGGAGGTGGTTGTGGTGGTATATACAAGTTGGTGTTGGAGGTGGTGGTGCAAAAGAGGGAGACAAAGGTGGTGGGGATGAAAGGTGGAGGAATGTGGTGGTGTAAGGAGTGAGGAGGGCGGAGGGATGATAGGTGACAGGTGGTAGCGGTAGTGGTAATGGTGTTGGTAATGTGGAGGAAAGGGTGAGAGAGATGGGGAGGATTGAGGAGACACAAGCTTGGTCTAGAAAATATTTTACTTTATCAAATATTTAAAAAAATATGAAAAATATTTTCTCAAAAAATACTTTGGTGGTACTTTACGTGGAAAGAAACAACGGTTTAAACTTGGTAACAATTTACTTGTATAAATGCGTAAACTATCTTGGGAGTTAGAGTATTCCTTTTGGGGTGGGTTTGAGGCTTACACCTATAAGGTCTTCATTTATTCTTCTCATTCTGCTTAATTATTTAGCAAAAGAAAAAGAAAACCCTTTAAAGGGTCTCTTGTGGGCTTTGTCCCACGTTGTTAATGAGAGAGTTAGATGTTGATTTTATATGTACCTAAATTTTCTTTAGGAGCTTAAGAGTACTCATTTTGAAGTGGGCTTGTGGCTTACATATAGTTGTCCATTTCAACCCGTTCCGGCCGGAACAACTGAAATTTCTCGTACCAATATGTAAAGAGGAGTTAGAGTACTGATTCCACCTTGACCCAAATCTTGGTACATTGCAGTCATTCCGGACCATATCAGTAAATACCGACGGGTATGCAAATATGTCTAAGTTTTTTTTTTTTTTATCAATACATGGATTTAATAAATAATCTTTCATTTCTAAGATTTCTTGACTAAAAAAATGATATTTTTAATTGGCTAAGTTGGTTAAAGGCAAAGTGCAGGAGATCTAAGTGCAACTATATCAAAGATCAAGGGATGAAAATGCATTTTACCTTTCAAATTTTTTAGCAAACTACTTAAGAAAGTCGAGAAGCATACCTGATAAACTCCAAGTGTACGTGACTGAAAACCAGCTGCACAATAATCAAAGTAATATTCCCACGTCCGTACAAATTTTTCATCAAATCCTAGAGCGAGGATTTTGCTGAACACACAAACATTATTGCCCCGGCATCAAAATACAAAACCTTGTAATTAGCTTGATATCATGATCAGTTTTACAATGTATAATAATCATAAATTTGCCACATAATATTTTCAATTACACATTTCCATAACATCATAATTAGTCTAGAATTAGTTTATGGTTTGTCTATACATTAATGTGTTTATCGTAATACACAAAATACTAGCCAAGAACAACTCAATAGAATGACAAAAGGATATATATGTAGGAAAATTGTTTGTACACACCACTAATTCACACCCCTAATCCACATCACATCTATCATGTCCTTTCAATAAAGATGCCACTCATGCTTTCAAAAATTTATTTGAGAAAAGTGGCTGTGGGGTGTCATATTATATTAGGGCCCAAAAGCCCAATCCATTGTATTTTGAGGCCTAACCCATTTAAGTTAGGCCCAATTATTTGTATAGCTCTCTCCCTATTTCCCATGTAGCCTATATAAAGGCCTCCCCATTTTATTGTAAAAGGGGGCCAATGATGAGTAAGAAAAAACTAGGTGGACGTAGGCCCCATTGGCCGAACCACGGTAAATCTTGTGTCATTTTCCCATTTGGTCCCCAACCATGCCAAAGGCCGAATATGCGGTTCTGACCCTAGAAATAAATGGGAGGAGCTATTTTGACCTCCTACATTGGCGCCGTCTGTGGGAACCACATTTCCCGGAGTTTTGGCATGAACGGGGGCTATTTCCGAGCTTCCAAGCTCCGCCAAGCACGGTGAGCCTCGGAACTTGAGCTTCCAAGCATCCAATCGAGCAACCACCTCAACCATTAGATAGATCGTCGCTCGATCTACAAAACACTGAAAGATCATCGTCATTGGAGGCTCCACGCACTCTCACGTGCCACTAGAGTTCTCGGCTTAGCTGCCCACGCGCCACCACGCGCGGCCGAGCCACCACGATCTCCGAAATCGTAGTTCCAGGCATCTACTCGGACCAAGACCACCACCAACTAATATATCATCTCCTGATCTATCGTTGTACGGTGGAAAAACCTACATTGGAGAAATAACGTGCCTCCATGCGCCGAAGAAATTTCCGACGACAATGTTCACGCGCCCCGCGCCGCCACATTTTCGAAGCCCAGATCGGGGGCTTCCAAGCCCCGATTTGAGAAAGTTGCATCACCATGGGACTCCTCTCAGGCCGATCTACCATTTGGTGGTGGAACCGCCTCCATTGGATGCCGCATGCGCCCCACGCGCCGATGGGAACTCCAGCATCTCCGTTCATGCGTCACCGCAGCTTGCGAACTCAATAACGGAGTCTTCCGAGCTCCGATTCATGAAAGAGGCACCACCATCCGAGTTCACGACCTCTGATCTATCGTCCGCAGCCAAAATCGCCCTCATCGAAGCTTGCACGCGCCTCCACACGCCGATGAGGCGTCGGCAATTATCTCCACACGCGCCCATACGCCCAGCACGTGTCATGCATGCATGGCACGCGCCTACACGTGGCTGGCACACGCCTTCTGCCACCTGTCTCTCGACGGTTTCGCCAAGTCAGCATGCCACATCAGCATGCCACGTCAGCAAAAAAAAAAAAAAAGGTAAAAAATTTGGTGAGACGGAACGGGGCTCTCTACGGTCCAAATTCATCCTCAAGGCCTTTATGGTCTCACCTCGAAGCTAAGTTTTCTTAACTTGCTTTTTATGCAGCTTCCTTAATTAGCGATTTGCTATAATTGTTTCATAAAATGTCATTTAAACCACAATGGTTTTACATTCACAAGCATGAGAGCATAGTCTTAATATTTATATTTTGGGTTGAAATATAAATATTGTGGAATTTAAACCACAATCTTGCTAAGGCTTTCAAAATTAAAATGAAATTGTTTTCATTTTTTGTTGGCGGTGGGAGGTGGTTAATTCTTAATGATTAACCACCCAATTATTTTTATATAAACACAATCATTATTATGACATGATAGATGATGGGAATACGTGTGATTTTTATAACGTGTAGTTATATTTGCTCAAATATGTTAACACTTACATTCTCATTACACACGGACGTGCCGTTTACGCACAACTCCCCATGCAAATATTTTTTGCAAATAGCTATTATTATGTGTGTTTGCATTGACATGCATTCCATGCAAAGTGTTTATTTAGCACGTCGAATCTATGAGATTACATGCTAAAAATGACAAATTCTACTCAAATTGTTTATGTACGTTCTAGACTTGACTTTGTCTTTAGATGCGTGCCCATTATGGTAGACTGATTAAGTCTAATATTTTGCACCGAAGTCTCGATACTTATAACTTATTTTAATATGGAGCTGGAAATTGTTAACAAGTTGTGTTGTAGCATTAATATGCTCTTGCCATTTATTGCGATAACCTAGAGGTTTTAAATTGATATTACGACTATCAAACTCTACTTGCAAAGCACAAATTTGGATCTCCTGAACTTTAAGACATTTGTTCAGATCAATGTTTTGATTTGTCCTGTCATGATATTTGCTACTTCTTTGGAGTCCTACTTTACAGGCTTTGATGCATTTTTTGTGTATATAGCATAATAGTTTATATATGGAACATGGACCATATCACATGACTTAACATGCCTTCTAGAATGCACGTGTACTTGCCTGGAAACTTGCTTGGGATCAATGACTATGTGTTAGTCAACGCATCACTTTATTGATAAATGCAGTGATTCATTCGTCTATCTAACTGCATCTTTCATTTGGGTTGTCTTATTTTCTTGAAAATGCTTCGCAGAGCCAACACAGTTGCGAATGCACACAAAATTTGAAGGATTTAAAGCTTGAAGAAAAAACTTGACTTAGGCTTCGGTCAACCTAAACGGTTCCCAAGCACTGAGGTCCAGGGTGACTGGCAAGTTAAAAAAAAAAACTTGACTTAGGCTTCGGTCAACCTAAACGGTTCCCAAGCACTGAGGTCCAGGATGACTGGCAAGTTAAAAAAGAAGAAAACTTGACTTAGGCTTCGGTCAACCTAAACGGTTCCCAAGCACTGAGGTCCAGGGTGACTGGCAAGTTAAAAAAGAAAAATACTTGACTTAGGCTTCGGTCAACCTAAACGGTTCCCAAGCACTGAGGTCCAGGGTGACTGGCAA
>OU015772.1:10995599-11023798 GCA_907173295.1 Fagus sylvatica | reverse complement strand
AAATGCGTAAACTATCTTGGGAGTTAGAGTATTCCTTTTGGGGTGGGTTTGAGGCTTACACCTATAAGGTCTTCATTTATTCTTCTCATTCTGCTTAATTATTTAGCAAAAGAAAAAGAAAACCCTTTAAAGGGTCTCTTGTGGGCTTTGTCCCACGTTGTTAATGAGAGAGTTAGATGTTGATTTTATATGTACCTAAATTTTCTTTAGGAGCTAAGAGTACTCATTTTGAAGTGGGCTTGTGGCTTACATAGTTGTCCATTTCAACCCGTTCCGGCCGGAACAACTGAAATTTCTCGTACCAATATGTAAAGAGGAGTTAGAGTACTGATTCCACCTTGACCCAAATCTTGGTACATTGCAGTCATTCCGGACCATATCAGTAAATACCGACGGGTATGCAAATATGTTAAGTTTTTTTTTTTTTTTTTTTTATCAATACATGGATTTAATAAATAATCTTTCATTTCTAAGATTTCTTGACTAAAAAAATGATATTTTTAATTGGCTAAGTTGGTTAAAGGCAAAGTGCAGGAGATCTAAGTGCAACTATATCAAAGATCAAGGGATGAAAATGCATTTTACCTTTCAATTTTTTTAGCAAACTACTTAAGAAAGTCGAGAAGCATACCTGATAAACTCCAAGTGTACGTGACTGAAAACCAGCTGCACAATAATCAAAGTAATATTCCCACGTCCGTACAAATTTTTCATCAAATCCTAGAGCGAGGATTTTGCTGAACACACAAACATTATTGCCCCGGCATCAAAATACAAAACCTTGTAATTAGCTTGATATCATGATCAGTTTTACAATGTATAATAATCATAAATTTGCCACATAATATTTTCAATTACACATTTCCATAACATCATAATTAGTCTAGAATTAGTTTATGGTTTGTCTATACATTAATGTGTTTATCGTAATACACAAAATACTAGCCAAGAACAACTCAATAGAATGACAAAAGGATATATATGTAGGAAAATTGTTTGTACACACCACTAATTCACACCCCTAATCCACATCACATCTATCATGTCCTTCTCAATAAAGATGCCACTCATGCTTTCAAAAATTTATTTGAGAAAAGTGGCTGTGGGGTGTCATATTATATTAGGGCCCAAAAGCCCAATCCATTGTATTTTGAGGCCTAACCCATTTAAGTTAGGCCCAATTATTTGTATAGCTCTCTCCCTATTTCCCATGTAGCCTATATAAAGGCCTCCCCATTTTATTGTAAAAGGGGGCCAATGATGAGTAAGAAAAAACTAGGTGGACGTAGGCCCCATTGGCCGAACCACGGTAAATCTTGTGTCATTTTCCCATTTGGTCCCCAACTACGCCAAAGGCCGAATATGCGGTTCTGACCCTAGAAATAAATGGGAGGAGCTATTTTGACCTCCTACATTGGCGCCGTCTGTGGGAACCACATTTCCCGGAGTTTTGGCATGAACGGGGGCTATTTCCGAGCTTCCAAGCTCCGCCAAGCACGGTGAGCCTCGGAACTCGAGCTTCCAAGCATCCAATCGAGCAACCACCTCAACCATTGGATAGATCGTCGCTCGATCTACAAAACACTGAAAGATCATCGTCATTGGAGGCTCCACGCGCTCTCACGCGCCATTGGAGTTCTCGGCTTAGCTGCCCACGCGCCACCACGCACGGCCGAGCCACCACGATCTCCGAAATCATCATTCCAGGCATCTACTCGAACCAAGACCACCACCAACTAATATATCGTCTCCCAATCTATCGTTGTACGGTGGAAAAACCTCCATCGGAGAAATAATGCGCCTCCACGCGCCGGAGAAATTTTCGGCAAAAATGTTCACGCGCCCCGCGCCGCCGCATTTTCGAAGCCCAGATCAGGGGCTTCCAAGCCTCGATTTGAGAAAGTTGCATCACCACGGGACTCCTCTCAGGCCGATCTACCATTTGGTGGTGGAACTGCCTCCATCGGATGCCGCACGCGCCCCACCCGCCGATGGGAACTCCAGCATCTCCGTTCACGCGCCACCGCGGCTTGCGAACTCAATAACGGAGTCTTCCAAGCTCCGATTCATGAAAAAGCACCACCATCCGAGTTCACGACCTCCGATCTATCGTCCGCCGCCAAAATCGCCCTCATCGGAGCTTGCACGCACCTCCACGCGCCGATGAGGCGTCGGCAGTTATCTCCACGCACGCCCATACGCCCAGCACGTGTCATGCATGCATGGCACGCGCCTACACGTGGCTGGCACACGCCTTCTGCCACCTGTCTCTACACGGTTTCGCCACGTCAGCATGCCACATCAGCATGCCACGTCAGGCAAAAAAAAAAAAAAAGAGAAAAAATTTGGTGAGACGGAACGGGGCTTTCTACGGTCCAAATTCATCCTCAAGGCCTTTATGGTCTCGCCTCGAAGCTAAGTTTTCTTAACTTGCTTTTTATGCAGCTTCCTTAATTAGCGATTTGCTATAATTGTTTCATAAAATGTCATTTAAACCACAATGGTTTTACATTCACAAGCATGAGAGCATAGTCTTAATATTTATATTTTGGGTTGAAATATAAATATTGTGGAATTTAAACCACAATCTTGCTAAGGCTTTCAAAATTAAAATGAAATTGTTTTCATTTTTTGTTGGCGGTGGGAGGTGGTTAATTCTTAATGATTAACCACCCAATTATTTTTATATAAACACAATCATTATTATGACATGATAGATGATGGGAATACGTGTGATTTTTATAACGTGTAGTTATATTTGCTCAAATATGTTAACACTTACATTCTCATTACACACGGACGTGCCGTTTACGCACAACTCCCCATGCAAATATTTTTTGCAAATAGCTATTATTATGTGTGTTTGCATTGACATGCATTCCATGCAAAGTGTTTATTTAGCACGTCGAATCTATGAGATTACATGCTAAAAATGACAAATTCTACTCAAATTGTTTATGTACGTTCTAGACTTGACTTTGTCTTTAGATGCGTGCCCATTATGGTAGACTGATTAAGTCTAATATTTTCCACCGAAGTCTCGATACTTATAACTTATTTTAATATGGAGCTGGAAATTGTTAACAAGTTGTGTTGTAGCATTAATATGCTCTTGCCATTTATTGCGATAACCTAGAGGTTTTAAATTGATATTACGACTATCAAACTCTACTTGCAAAGCACAAATTTGGATCTCCTGAACTTTAAGACATTTGTTCAGATCAATGTTTTGATTTGTCCTGTCATGATATTTGCTACTTCTTTGGAGTCCTACTTTACAGGCTTTGATGCATTTTTTGTGTATATAGCATAATAGTTTATATATGGAACATGGACCATATCACATGACTTAACATGCCTTCTAGAATGCACGTGTACTTGCCTGGAAACTTGCTTGGGATCAATGACTATGTGTTAGTCAACGCATCACTTTATTGATGAATGCAGTGATTCATTCGTCTATCTAACTGCATCTTTCATTTGGGTTGTCTTATTTTCTTGAAAATGCTTCGCAGAGCCAACACAGTTGCGAATGCACACAAAATTTGAAGGATTTAAAGCTTGAAGAAAAACTTGACTTAGGCTTCGGTCAACAACCTAAACGGTTCCCAAGCACTGAGGTCCAGGGTGACTGGCAAGTTAAAAAAAAAAAAACTTGACTTAGGCTTCGGTCAACCTAAACGGTTCCCAAGCACTGAGGTCCAGGGTGACTGGCAAGTTAAAAAAGAAGAAAACTTGACTTAGGCTTCGGTCAACCTAAACGGTTCCCAAGCACTGAGGTCCAGGGTGACTGGCAAGTTAAAAAAGAAAAAAACTTGACTTAGGCTTCGGTCAACCTAAACGGTTCCCAAGCACTGAGGTCCAGGGTGACTGGCAAGTTAAAAAAAAAAAAACTTGACTTAGGCTTCGGTTAACCTAAACGGTTCCCAAGCACTGAGGTCCAGGGTGACTGGCAAGTTAAAAAAAAAAAAACTTGACTTAGGCTTCGGTCAACCTAAACAGTTCCCAAGCACTGAGGTCCAGGATGACTGGCAAGTTAAAAAAGAAGAAAACTTGACTTAGGCTTCGATCAACCTAAACGGTTCCCAAGCACTGAGGTCCAGGGTGACTGGCAAGTTAAAAAAGAAGAAAACTTGACTTAGGTTTCGGTCAACCTAAACGGTTCCCAAGCACTGAGGTCCAGGGTGACTGGCAAGTTAAAAAAGCAAAAAACTTGACTTAGGCTTCGGTCAACCTAAACGGTTCCCAAGCATTGAGGTCCAGGGTGACTGGCAAGTTAAAAAAGAAAAAAACTTGACTTAGGCTTCGGTCAACCTAAACGGTTCCCAAGCACTGAGGTCCAGGGTGACTGGCAAGTTAAAAAAGAGGAAAACTTGACTTAGGCTTCGGTCAACCTAAACGGTTCCCAAGCACTGAGATCTAGGATGACTAGTAAGTTAAAAAATCTACTTGACTTAGGCTTCAGTCAACCTAAGGGTTCCCAAGCACTAGGATCCAGGATGACTGGCAAGTTAAAAAATCAACTTGACTTAGGCTTCGGTCAACCCAAGGGGTTCCCAAGCACTAGGGTCCAGGATGACTGGCAAGTTAAAAATCAAACTTAACTTAGGCTTCGGTCAACCTAAGGGTTCCCAAGTGCTAAGGTCCAGGATGACTGGCAAGTTAAAAATCTAGCTTGATTCAGGCTTCGGTTCAACCTCCGACGTTACCAAGTACTGAGGTCCAGGATGATTGGCAAGCGAAAACTCTGAATTTAGCTTGACTCAGGCTTTGGTTCAACCTCTGAGGTTACCAAGTGCTGAGGTCTAGGATGACTGGCAAGCAAAAGAAAATTTAGCTTAACTCAGGCTTCGGTTCAACCTCTGAGGTTACCAAGCGCTAAGGTCTAGGATGACTGGCAAGTGAAAACTCTGAATCTAGCTTGACTCAGGCTTCGGTTCAACCTCTGAGGTTACCAAGTGTTGAGGTCCAGGATGACTGGCAAGCAAAAGAAAATTTAGCTTGACTCAGGCTTCGGTTCAACCTCTGAGGTTACCAAGCGCTGAGGTCCAGGATGACTGGCAAGTGAAAACTCTGAATCTAGCTTGACTTAGGCTTCGGTTCAACCTCTGAGGTTACCAAGTGCTAGGTCTAGGATGACTGGCAAGCAAAAGAAAATTTAGCTTGACTCAGGCTTTGGTTCAACCTCTGAGGTTACCAAGCGCTGAGGTCCAGGATGACTGGCAAGCGAAAACTCAAAATCTAGCTTGACTCAGGCTTCAGTTCAACCTCTGAGGTTACCAAGTGCTGAGGTCCACGAAGACTAGCAGGCGAAAGCTCAAAATTTATCTTGACTCAGGCTTCGGTCAACCTGTCAGGTTACCAAGTGCTGAGGACTAGGATGATTGGCAAGTGATAGGTGTGGTTCTACCCAAGCATAGGCTATGAACATCCGCTTAGCTAACAAAATTAAAACAAAAGAATGAGCATGAAATAAGTACGAATATGAAACAAGCAAAACGCTAAATGAGAAACCAAGCGTATTGAATATGGCTCCAACGGCCTTGAACAAAAAATTGTGTATAATTTACGAAAAAATCGCGTATTTCTCCTATATAAAAGTAAGAAGCTAACAAATTGACTCACACTTCTTGTTTTTTGGGCCTTAAAGGCCTTGTTCGGTCTTTATAATCCGCCTTCGGCTTCTATGGCCTCATTTGGTCTCCAGGACCCGATCTCGGCCTCTAAAATCCGGTCTTTAGGACCCGATCTCGGCCTCCAGTGCCTCACTCGGTCTCCAGGACCCAAGCTCGGCCTCAAGGGCCACTTTTGGTCTTAAGGACCTAAGCTCAACTTGCAAGGCCTCACCTCACATCCGATTAGATCCAGTCTCCACTTCCCTCTCTACATTCGACAAGTGAAGACTGGGGGGTTATTGTGGGGTGTCATATTATATTAGGGCCCAAAAGCCCAATCCATTGTATTTTGAGGCCTAACCCATTTAAGTTAGGCCCAATTATTTGTATAGCTCTTTCCCTATTTCCCATGTAGCCTATATAAAGGCCTCCCCATTCTATTGTAAAAGGGGGCCAATGATGAGTAAGAAAAAACTAGGTGGACGTAGGCCCCATTGGCCGAACCACGGTAAATCTTGTGTCATTTTCCCATTTGGTCATCAACCACGCCAAAGCCCGAATATGCGGTTCTGACCCTAGAAATAAATAGGAGGAGCTATTTTGACCTCCTATAGTGGCTGTTTCACTAGTCTAACTACTCATTGATGAAAAAATTATTCGAGTATAAAGAGGCCTCTTTTTCTTTAAGCAGCGAAGTGACAAAATAACATGATTAATTTTTTTTACCTCCGGTTGGCCATAAATTTTTTTCTCCAACATTTGAGTGTTTGGTAGTAATGAATCCCTATGTTCTCCACGTGCTCCACACTGCATTTACAAAATTTCTAGTAATTTTATAGAGAAATAAATAGTAAAAATCAGAAGTAACACCAAACAATAAATTAATACCAGAGTCTGGATGCAACAGCCATGGCTGATGTTATCCTGCTTAATGAAGGTAAGCATCCACCAGGAAATATATATTCCTTTATAAAATCTGAACTTCGCCTGTACTAGTCGTAACGTTCATCTGGTATCGATGAAAACTAATACGAGAAACCAACTTGAATGGTTAGGATATTAAAATGGGTGAATATTGTTGCACATTACATCATTTAATTAATGTGGACATAAATCTATAAATTATGGACATAAATATTCACATATTGTGTTCATTACTTGGTGTGCATTTAAATTGTAATTAAACTCATAAAAGAGTTATAAATATTAATACCAAGACATTATAATAAAACTGGGAAAGAGATGGGACACCATTGTTTAATTACCTGCAGAACAAGAAGCCCGTCTTCTGCTAATAATGATTCACAACAACCAAAAAACTCTTCCATATATTCATGGCCAACATGTTCTATCATCTCACTGAAAAATTATATCAAAGATGATCATGTAATGTTTAATGTTAGGAACCATGCATTAAGGTCGATCGGATTAAAAATTTGGTGGTGAAGGAACTCACCAGGATATAATTCTGTCATATTTGTAGGTATCGGGCAATTGGCGGTAGTCACAAAGAAGAAATTTTATGCGGTCCTGCCAGTAAACTTGATTAAAATTTAGAATTAAGAAATTACATGACCTTAAGAAAAATAATAATTTCATAAGGTTGACCTTCCAGATAAAGTGCATGATACTATGATAGTACTAAGTTCAGGTGCATGATAGTATTGAAATAGTAAATGCACCATGACAGCACCAAATTACCAATACATTATTGCAATTAGTAGCTAGATAAAGGGATATATTAGGTCTCTACATAGATGTATAGTTATCTATATTTGATATCTTTTGCTTTATTTATGGCTAAGACTATTGAGACTCAATAACCTTCTAATTATAATGAGATGTCTCTAATTGTGATTTTGTTCTTTGGAGTTTGGAATATTGCTATGAGCGAGAAAATTGCATTTCTTAATAAAAATCAAACTTGGGAGCTGGTAAAACCCACCTACGGACCAAAATATTGTTGGTGTATATGAGTCTTAAAAGAAAAAGGAAAGAACCTCTAAAGTTGAAGTGCCTGAAGTTTAAGGTAAAATTATAGTTGCAAATTAAAGGATTATAATAAGAGAGAAGTTATAGGCCTCGATGAACTATTATCTTATATCATGAAACATAAGTCTACTCATATTTTATTTTCCGTGATTGCTTTCTTTGACTTAAAAGTCAATTTTTTTTTTTAATATATGTGGTAAGCTTGAGGAATAAATTTATATACATCAACCTGAGGAGTTTTACAATTTATAAAAAAGAATATCATATTTGTTTTTTGAAGAATCATGAAATGGTTTGAAGCAAAACCCCCAAGATTATTGAATAAGTGCTTTGATATTTTCATGATTAGGCACGAGTATTGTAGAAGTGACTATAATAGTTATGTGTATCACTTGAAGCACTTAGATGGTTCTTGTCTATTTGTTGCTATTTTTTAAAATGACATACGCATGACTAATAACCTTGTTAAGATAAATAGGTTGAAGACTTATTTTAGATGTAAGTTTGATAATAAGAATTTGGGGGCAATATATTAAGAAGATTTCGATATTATGAAAATTTATTGGGGTCAACAAGTGTACAAGTAATTTTTATCATGGAAATATTACATTGAAAAAGTGGTTGAACACTTCGTTGTACAACAATTCGATCTAGTGCTCCATTAATTAAATGCGCATTTCAAAGTTTAGTAGGCGTTTTCGATATTTTAGTAGTGGTATTATAGATGTTGGCTTAATATATAATAGGGCTTCTAATAATATTAATAATGTTATTAGATTTGTGGATGCTAATCATGATGGTGATT
The DNA here is from genome assembly GCA_907173295.1 of Fagus sylvatica. Classification (NCBI taxonomy): domain Eukaryota; kingdom Viridiplantae; phylum Streptophyta; class Magnoliopsida; order Fagales; family Fagaceae; genus Fagus; species Fagus sylvatica. Next base: position 11,015,386 of record OU015772.1, on the reverse strand, counting down.
TTTTATTTTTATTTTTTTTATTTATCTGTAATAACAAGTTATGTTTTTACACTTTTTGGTTATGCCATCAATTAGAAGGTGAATTTACAAAAAGTTGCTTTGTTTGAAGCAAAGTATACGATAGAGACAAAAGTAATTAATAAAGCTATTTGGTTGAGAAGTTATTTATGCGACTTTGGTTTACGTTAATGTAGATTGTTGTGTTTTGTGATAGTTATATATTTGACTAAAAATTAAATGTATCATCTAGGATTCAACTAACACTTCTTAGTATATATTCCAACAGAAACATCTAGGGTTTAAATTCTTCTCCCCCAACCCAACTATTGTATTATTAAAAAAAAACTACAATAAATAATCTAGTGAATATGATGACTTGATTGCTTAGATTCTTTTGCTCAAAATTCATTTCATGCACTGTTTAAAAGTAATGGTTTTGTTTTGTTTCTTGCTTTTTTAAGTCATTGATGGCCATTAAGAGCTTTAATTGAGGTGATGGAGGAGTTTTATGTTCCAATTCATACCTAGCTGACTTCATTTGGGAAAATTATATCATACTCCGAGAGTATATTAAATGCGTACTCCCTCTTTCTCACAGAAGTGGTGGGTCCCACTATGAATTTAATTAGCAGGACTCACCACTTCTGTGAGAGGAGGGAGTACGCATTTAATGTACTCCCAGAGTATGATATAATTATCCATTGATTTGGGCCCACCTATATTGTCAACTTTTTATTTTTATTTTTATTTTATTTTTATTTTTTTATAAATGGCCTATTGCCCACTTTTTAGTTGAATTGAGAATTCCAAATTATCGACTCCTAATGGCATTAGAAATATCAATCCGACTTGTATTCAACTTGAGCTTTTGTTTTCTTCTCCTTTCCTTGAATACCACTACAAGGGAAAATAGATCTATAAATTATTTGTAATATACATGTAGACACAAATTTTGACGGTTGACTTAATCAATAAAAATTAATCATGATCAATTGGACGAAGAAAATACATTATAAAATTTTGATGTCTACAATCCATTTTATATTTGACTTCAATAAAACAAAGATCACAATCCTCTTCACCTGCCTCCGTTTCATGATTCAATTTTAATTTTTATGAATTTTTATGGTTTTAATTATGTGGTGCCATGTTATTAAAATTCTATTCCACCAAATATGAAATGATAATTGATTTGAAATAATGTGACACTATATTTAGCTTTTAGATTTAATGATATATTCCACGTATGTATATATATATATATATATATATATATATATATATATATATGCTTTTAAAGAAAATGTTATTCATCAAATTAGTACCTGGAAGCCCAGCATCTTTCACTTTGTTTATGGCATAGTTGAGCTGCTCTTTAGAGAGAGTGATGCCAGTGTATTTGCATCCAGTTTGTTTGACAACTTCAATAGCAAAGCTTCCCCAACCACACCCAATATCAAGAACTTCATGCTTCTTATCAATTCTTGCCTAAAAGTTAATTGAAAAAAAAAAGAGAAAAAAACTAACGTGAAACTTTTGAGACATCCACGAATGGTTTGGTTTCCATATGGCGTTTTCTCAAAGACTTGTACTTCAATTTTACTTCCTAGTTTTCTCCTAATAGAACGAGAGAGAGAGAGAGAAAAAATAAAGTATGAAAAATTTCTACTTACAACTTACAAGTTACAAGTAAGGCTGGTAATGAGATTGATATCCCAACCTGGGTCCTGTTAATAGAAACTATAGCTAGCTATCAGCTGGAGCCAGAGGCCAATCTAGCTTATGATCAACTGGAGCTAGAGACAGAACTAGCTTGTGATCAGTGCCCACTCTCAATTTAAAAAAAAATACATTATTTAGGTATATATTCTCTCATATTCTCAATATTTTGCAAAACTCTCACTTTGTTCTCTCTCTGTTGTCTCTCCATTTGGCCTCTTGCTGTTGCTCCTTCTCTTCATCTTTTTATGGCTTTTCTTCTTCAAGTCTCATCTTTCTTCTATAAACTTGTGGGACTAGACTAACCTTTTTTTATCAGCCAACTACCCACCAACCACTACAAAAAAAATACCGTTTTTGCGGCACCATTTTAGTGTCAACTAAAAAGATGACACAATAAGCTTGTGTAACTCGGTAATTGTGCTCAATTTTTTATTTTTATTTTTTAATTAAACCAAACTTCTCTTTCTTCAAATTGTAAATCTGGAGGAGTTGGTCTAGGATAAAAATTTCTTGTAATTGAAACATTTCCAAGATATCTTGTTCTTGAAATACGACTTCTTAAAGGTTTACCATGAAAATCTCTTTCATTTGCAATTCTATTAATGTTTAAATCTTTGAATTGATTTTGTAAATTTTCAATATATTCTTCAACTTTTGGACATTCTTGTTTTTTCTTATCTATGGTATTAACTCTTTTAATTTGATTATTTTGTGATGAGGAGGCTAGGCTTGTCATATCTAAATTTTGGAGTCTTTTAGAGATTTCTTCTAATAAGTCAGTATTATCTTTTTTGAAGGAAACTCGTAACTTTGGAGGTATTTCATGTGGTGTGAACAAAGGTTTTTCAATATCTAATTTTGTAGTTGGTTTGATGGGATCAATTTTATTTTCTATTCTATCAAGCTTGGCACCTATTACTTTTAAATACGTATTTGAATAATTGTTTTGTTCAATAATTTTTTCAAAGTTTTTGGCTTCATCACTTAAACTTACCTTTTTTATGGGGGAGGCAACTAGTTGGTGGTTTCTATGGTTTACGACTATGGATTCGTATGGGAGAAATTCTTCATGAACAACTTCTTTATTTTCAACTTTTAACCAATTTTGTGTAGTTCTATTAATAGTTTGCATTTGTTTTTTATCTAGATGGGTGTTGTCGGTGATTTGGTATTTTGGAGTCAAAGATGTCATACTATTTTTATCTTGTTGGTTTGTTGTAAGATGCATTTTGTCGGATGGTAGAGACATTAAGCCACTAGTACTATATGCATGGCTAGAGATAATTGTATCACTTGCATGATTTTTGGTCAAGGGTAGAATGTTAGGTGGAGTATGGATATTGGCTTTTATGAAGGTGTTTTGACTATGGATTGTAGGCTTGTTTCGGCTTGTTAGGCATCTTTGTTTTGTAACTATGGATGTAGAATTGTCGGATGATGAAGTTTTGGATGAAGGAAATACACTAAAGGAATTTTTTATAACTTCTTTTTGTAGGAGAGTATTATTGGTGTTTGTGTTTCTACCGGCTAAAAGTTTTGGATTATAATAGTGATCAAACCATTCAAAGAAATTGACTTCAGTTTGTATATCATTCATAAACTCATAATATTTGTCTCTTATGTAACTTCTTAAATATTCTGAAAAAGTTGCAAAAAATTCTTTTCTTCTATTTTCATATTTTGGGGAATTAAAATCTTTTCTTAATCTTTCTTTATTTAATTCAAAAGGTTTTCTAATCATATTAATTTGTGGATCATACATATTAGGTGGAAAGAATCCCATATCAGAATTTGTTGGGGAGTTTGGTCTTTTTTTAGGAAATTGTGAAGACATGGAGTGAAAAGAGGGGGGTACTTGTGAAGATGTGGGGTAAAAAGGGGTATTTATTACATTACCTTTGATTATTCCATCTAAATTTGGATTTGTGTAATTTGAGTTATTACTTGATTTTCTAATCTTGTCTAAATCTAATTTTTGTGATCTATCTTCTTCTTCAGCAAATCTTAGATTATCTAATCTATCTATACTATGTCTTAAATCATCATCTACTCGTGGAATCTCTTGCAATTTAAGCCTACTAAAATTACATCTTGGTGGTGAAACTATTTTTTCTTTGTAAGGGTTACTATATCTAGTAGAGCAAGAGCTTGAACTTATAGATTTTCTAAAAGGCTGAAAATTTATACTTACAGTATCATCTGGATGTTGATCTATGTAATCTAAGTCAGTATTATCTTTTTTGAAGGAAACTCGTAACTTTGGAGGTATTTCATGTGGTGTGAACAAAGGTTTTTCAATATCTAATTTTGTAGTTGGTTTGATGGGATCAATTTTATTTTCTATTCTATCAAGCTTGGCACCTATTACTTTTAAATACGTATTTGAATAATTGTTTTGTTCAATAATTTTTTCAAAGTTTTTGGCTTCATCACTTAAACTTACCTTTTTTATGGGGGAGGCAACTAGTTGGTGGTTTCTATGGTTTACGACTATGGATTCGTATGGGAGAAATTCTTCATGAACAACTTCTTTATTTTCAACTTTTAACCAATTTTGTGTAGTTCTATTAATAGTTTGCATTTGTTTTTTATCTAGATGGGTGTTGTCGGTGATTTGGTATTTTGGAGTCAAAGATGTCATACTATTTTTATCTTGTTGGTTTGTTGTAAGATGCATTTTGTCGGATGGTAGAGACATTAAGCCACTAGTACTATATGCATGGCTAGAGATAATTGTATCACTTGCATGATTTTTGGTCAAGGGTAGAATGTTAGGTGGAGTATGGATATTGGCTTTTATGAAGGTGTTTTGACTATGGATTGTAGGCTTGTTTTGGCTTGTTAGGCATCTTTGTTTTGTAACTATGGATGTAGAATTGTCGGATGATGAAGTTTTGGATGAAGGCAATAGACTAAAGGAATTTTTTATAACTTCTTTTTGTAGGAGAGTATTATTGGTGTTTGTGTTTCTACCGGCTAAAAGTTTTGGCTTATAATAGTGATCAAACCATTCAAAGAAATTGACTTCAGTTTGTATATCATTCATAAACTCATAATATTTGTCTCTTATGTAACTTCTTAAATATTCTGAAAAAGTTGCAAAAAATTCTTTTCTTCTATTTTCATATTTTGGGGAATTAAAATCTTTTCTTAATCTTTCTTTATTTAATTCAAAAGGTTTTCTAATCATATTAATTTGTGGATCATACATATTAGGTGGAAAGAATCCCATATCAGAATTTGTTGGGGAGTTTGGTCTTTTTTTAGGAAATTGTGAAGACATGGAGTGAAAAGAGGGGGGTACTTGTGAAGATGTGGGGTAAAAAGGGGTATTTATTACATTACCTTTGATTATTCCATCTAAATTTGGATTTGTGTAATTTGAGTTATTACTTGATTTTCTAATCTTGTCTAAATCTAATTTTTGTGATCTATCTTCTTCTTCAGCAAATCTTAGATTATCTAATCTATCTATACTATGTCTTAAATCATCATCTACTCGTGGAATCTCTTGCAATTTAAGCCTACTAAAATTACATCTTGGTGGTGAAACTATTTTTTCTTTGTAAGGGTTACTATATCTAGTAGAGCAAGAGCTTGAACTTATAGATTTTCTAAAAGGCTGAAAATTTATACTTACAGTACCATCTGGATGTTGATCTATGTAATCTAAGTCTTCTTCTAAAGTATTTTGAACAGGAACTGGTTCGGTAACATTTTTTAGTAACCATTTATTGGGTAATTTTATATCTTTCCATTCAATTTGTGTGGGGACATTGACATGTGAATCCTCTGTACTAGCTTGTAACAATAAAGTCTTTCCTTTTGGACTTTCCATTAAAACTTGAGGTTCTAACGTAGTTTTCATCAACTTGTAATATATTCTATAAACAATCACTAAAGGTTGAGCACCTTCTAACATATTATAACCTGAAGTTTCTATATCTAATTCTAAAGCTTGTGACACAGTTTTATCTTTTAATGATACAGCAAAATTTGGATAACAATCAAAATAAATTGGACCTTTGTAAAGGGAAGATTCTACCATTCCTAATAAACCATCTTGATAAATCTTAAATCTACCATCTCTTAATCCTAAGAAAACACTAGTATTTAATCCTTGTCTTGTTAGAGGCTTGACTGCAACTTGAACTAAACCAAAATGGATAAAAGAAAAGTTATCTATATTCTTATCTATCTCTTTTCTACTGAGTAATTGAATTTTTTCACAACTTTGTTTTAAAGAGTAAGTTCTTTCTACGGTTTTTATTGTAAAATTTGAGAGAAATGTAAGATTTGAAAAAGTTGATTTCTTGTAAATTTTATTTTGTGGAACTGGAGGTAACTTCCAATCCTGCCAATTTTTGTCTGCACTAACTATGCTAACTTCTTCTTTATTAACTGTATTATCACTCATGGAAGACATCTGAGATCTAGAGCTAGAACTTCTAAGATTAATCATTTTTAAACTTACCAATTCTAAGGATTTCTGAGTTTTTACAGGGACTGTGAGACTTTCACTTCCTAGAGGCTCTACTGGAACTGCCTGGAACACCCTAAACACGCCTTCCCTCGGCTAAACACGGGCTTACCAACGGCCTTACCATTCCCTCTTGTAGACGGCTCTCGGACTTGGACTCGCACACAGTATCTACTCCAACACAAAAAGCTTAGAACAGGCAAATCTAACAATGAACATACCTACGAAGACACTTGGCTCTGATACCATAATGACACCCAGGCACAGATTAACAGTATTATAAAGATGAAATTGCTAGAAATGGACAGAGTAAAGGCAGTATGGAATAAATATGCTGCAAATAAAATTATAGTAACAATAATAAAATCTTGAAAAGCAATGATTGAAACTGAAATTTATTTGATAAACTTTGAAAACTTACAGAGATGCCTTGGAAATAACTTGAGAAATACAAGAGAAGGTTTTGTTTTCTAAAAAGGAAGGAGAGAGTGTTTACAAGGTTTGCTTGGAGTTTTGCTAAAGGAAACTTAAAGCCGTAAATAAGGTCCTGCCTTCTACAAGCCAGAAGGATAGCTTAAATAGAACTTGAAAAGTAAATAAAACAGTGAAGTAATAATTTAACTGGGACATTTAAACAGTAGTCTTGGTAACTTGGGAAAGTGAAATCTTGAATTTGGAATCTGTCGGATTTTCTTGTCGAAAGCATTTTGCTTTATCAGGAATCTTGTCACTTTAAGCTTGTCAATTATCTTGTCTTGGAACCTTTCTTTGGACTTATCAACTTGTGCCGAAAGCAAATTTGTCTTTAATCCTGTCAGTTTGCATCAAAAGAAATCTTCTTTTGTCTGGAATTGCACCGAAAGTAATTTTGTCTTTGAACTTGTCAAAAAGAGTCTTCAGCATGTCTTTGGTCTTGTCAGGAATTTGAATCGAGATCTTGAAACTTGTTTTTGTGCTGCCAAAAGTGATTTTGGCTGCCAATCTTATCTCCTTTACATTTTTAGGGAATCTCTAGGTGTTTAGATTATGAATGGCTTCTTCATCAAAGTCATAGTCTTCATCATATTCTTCATAATAGGCGTAATCTTCATCTTCTAGGATTTCATTTGCATGGAGTTTCCAATACACAATATATTCTTTTGTAATTGGACTGTTCCAAAATTGGGGTTCTGGAAACGAGAAAATTGTACTTCTCATTTCAGAACAAATAGTCATGTGGGAAGATTGAGCTAAAATTCTTGGGATAAGATCATCTTGGAATCTCATTTGGATTATATTATGCATATGGGCTCTACATTTTTGGATGTCTGTAACAGAAAACTTGTAATTGATTGGTTCAATTTGAGGATAAAATCTTTCATTATCATTTAAGGAGGAGGAATGTAAACAAATAAAATGGTAACTTGGAAGGAGCTTGTAAGAATAATTATTTTTATTGACCCATTCAGGAGGAATTGAGTCAATATCTAGGAAAAGAGATTTGTTTAGGAGCATATTTAATTCACAGGATTTTTTAAGTTTGTAAGGAAAATTTGCGAGCTTGGATTTGTCCGAGACCCAAATTTGTGAAATCATACCATAATCTAAAAGAAGTTCTACTGTAATTGGTGTCATACTATCTATAGGGATTGGTAAAGGATTTGGGCAAATGTCTAGGTTGATGCCAATGTGGACGAACTAGAATAATAAACTTTGTTGGCTTCCTAAGTACCTATCAGAAATATGGGAGGATAATCCTGGAATAGAGACTTTGTGATAAAGAAAATACTGTTGTAACTTGATCAATAAACCTTGGGATCTATCTTCAGCAGTTTGAAAAATTTTATCTTTAAGTTCTTGTGGCAATTTTAAAATTTCTGTTTCCACATTTTTCTCTTTATCCAGTGGGGATAAAGGCTGTCTATCAAGAGACAAGCTTTGTTCCTCACTCTGCTTTCCTTTGCCTTTTACCAGTGGGGTAAAAGTCTCTCGGCCCAGTGGGGGCATCTCTAAAGATTTTATAATTTGAATGGAGCTGCTACTTGTACCTTGAGATGAGGTCTGAATACCTGTGGAAAATGAAAATTTGCTGCTATCTACAGTATTATTTAGCTGGCTAAAATAATATGTTAAAGCATTAAGACTGTCTAAAAATTTCTTTCCATCATAACGAGTATTCCAGAGAGCATCTAAAAGACACTGTTGTTCCTCGTTAATGGAGCTGGCTAAATTATTAAGTACTCTGAATTTACAACTTGTTCCTTTTGGGTAAAGAGGGAGATTGAATTTTCCATATCCAAACTCTATCTTCTTCATCCTGAAAAGTATAATTTGTTAGTACTTAGTAAAACTTGGGAAAAATACTAAGTAATATCTTGAAATTTAAAGGAGCAATTTGCAAATTTATTGACATATCTTGGAAATTAAATTTAATTCTTTTGAAAATGAAATTTCTTTTAGCAAATTTATATCTGGTGTCATAGGTGGCATGACAAAAGGAAAAGTAACTTCTTGATCTAAAATTTGTGTAGTGAGACCTGTCTCTGAAATTTCTCTGATAGGATATAATAAAGTTATAAAAGGGTTCCCTAATATTACTTTATTGGTTATATTCTTGACTAGAACAAAAGTTGTTTGGATAAAAATGCCATCTCTATGAACATGTGCATTTGGTAGTCCAAAATCTATACTTAAACTTGTTCCACTAGCTTGAGATAATCCTTCAGTAGTTCTTTCATAATATTTTGCTGGAATTAATTCTTCTTGAATGCAATTTGAATCAGCTCCTGAATCTAATAAAGCAACAATAGTAAAATAATATTCTTTGTTTACTACAATTTGAACTTCAGTGTACCATTTTTGAAATATTACTCGATCTATTAAATTGATGAAAAGATCAGTAGAACTTGATTTAGGCAAGTATTCTATATCATCATTTTCTTGCAATTTGTCTTCTACCTCTGAGCCACTAGGAATTTGAACTTGTTTATTATTTTCTAATTTTAAAGTTAATAATTCTTGTCTTAATTGTTCATGAGCAGTTTGAGAATTTTGCTTGATTTCTCTAATTTCTTGTTTTATGAAATCTATTTCTAATTGAAGATCTTGAATTGTAATTTGAGCTTTTTGCTTTTTAAACATGTCTGAAATATTAGTATAATTATATTTTGTTTTATCCGGTTTTGCTAATGGGGTATCTTGATGATCTATTTGGGAAATTTTCTTTAAATATTCAAATTTAATTTGTGGATCTTCTATTTTGTCAATTAATTCAAAAATAATTTGTTCTGATTTGCTTAAGACATTTATAGTTTTCTTGCATGAACAAAAATCTTTGTTATTACAATGACATAATTCTATTCCTTCTTCACTAGAATTCTCTGAACAAGAGCTATCAGAAGAATTTTCAATTTGAAAAATTTCATTGTCTGAGGCATTATCTTCTAAAGAGTCATTTGATTCATTTTCTGAGTCAGTTTGTAAAATTTGTAAAAACTTGTCTTTTAATTGTTCTGTACTGTATTTGCTAATGTCTATCTTGTTAATTTCTTTCTTTACTTTACAATTCTTTTGGAAATGGCCAGTTTTACCGCATCTATAACAAACAGGAGTTCTATTTTTTTGTTTTCCAACATTTTTAGCTTGTGTCCTCTTGCTGTTGCTCCTTCTCTTCATCTTTTTATGGCTTTTCTTCTTCAAGTCTCATCTTTCTTCTATAAACTTGTGGGACTAGACTAACCTTTTTTTTATCAGCCAACTACCCACCAACCACTACAAAAAAAACACCGTTTTTGCGGCACCATTTTAGCGTCAACTAAAAAGATGACACAATAAGCTTGTGTAACTCGGTAATTGTGCTCAATTTTTTATTTTTATTTTTTAATTAAACCAAACTCTACTTACCTCATCTGTTAAGTTACCGAATAAAAAAATAAAAAAATAAAATCATTTAAAAGACTGAAACATTTCCCTTTCAACTCGAGCAGATTAAAAAAAAAAGAAAAGAAAAATTCAATGCAAACGTTTCAAAACTGTAGTAGTTGGGGAACAAAATTATCAATTCAAAATATCCATTTTCTTCTCAAAAATTTCCTTCTCTCTCAACAACCAAGAAGTCTCAAACCAAACCCTATCGTTTTTCTTTTCAAAATTTCTTGGAGAAGACGATTTTGGTGATTGGTGCAAATTTTCCAGATCAGATCAAATATTGAGCGGAGGCCGATCCGCTGTATCACAAAGAGAGTTCCGAGCTGCGAGCTCCGCACAGTCTCAAACCTGTTCGGCGACAGAGAGAGAAAGAGCGAGCGAGTGAGAGAGAGCGATGGGGGAAGAGAAGCGGCACCAGATGATGCAGAACCTGTTCGGCGATCAATTGGAAGAAGAGGAAGAGATTGATTCCGAGCACGAGTCAAATCCTCAGCCCAATTATGCCTCTGTAAGATTCTTCTCTCTTGATATTTATAGCTATAGATAAAGCAACAAATTTCAAATACAATTTCGTTCTCGGAATTCTAGGTTTATCAAATTTAACCAAATACTCGCTAGGGTATCCATATAACCTATTGCCTATGTTTCAAGCTGCATATACAATACATATGGATGAAGTGATGGCACATATTCTTTGCTTTGATTCTCTTCTCGGATTATGTGCATTAAATCCTCTTTACTGGTTTCAATGAATTCTTGAGATTGATTGACATTGAAATATTTTCAGAAGCTTTTAGAAATATGCAATGAGAAAATATAGCTTGTCCAGGTTTTTTCCTATTTGATGTTAGCTATTTTTTTCTTTTTTTTGATAAGTAAGAAGTTTTATTCACTATTTGATGTTAGCTATGAGCCAATTTGGTTGGAAAACCTTTTGGAGATTGGAAAAAGAATTTCTAGCAGTTGGAAAATGTAACCTGTCCAATCCCGTTTTACATTCTGATTAAGAAATATGTGGAAATTGTGTCCCTTAAGAAATTTGTATTGGGATAGAATTACTGGAATTACAGTTCTTAGGTTGATGATATTACAACACGATGAGAAAAGGTATAAGCTAGATCTGATGTTTGGAAAAGTACCAGCCAAATGTGATAATTACTTCCAGATGATTAATATTGTACCCTTTTTCTGCTCATCTCCCTGATCTGAAAGCAAGCCTCTGATTTTCTATTTGGCAGTATTTTGCTTGTCATAATAAGTTGGTATATATATATATATTGATTTTAAAGATGGGATATTATTTATCCCTCATAGAGATCATCCAAATCTCTATAAATATTTAGCAAGAGAGATATGGCCAAATAGCAATTATCCACTAAGTCAAGAAACATACCTGATAATTCCCAAGTGTATGTGACTGAAAACCAGCTGCACAATAATCAAAGTAATATTCCCATGTCCGAATGAATTTTTCATTGAACCCAAGAGCGAGGATTTTGCTGAAAACACAAAAATAATGGCACAGCATCAAAATACTCGACATCATTACCATCTTTAGGTCGTAACAAGTTTTACATTGTAATAATCATAGATTTGCAGCGTACTCACTTTTTTTTTACAAGTAATTTGCAGTATAATAACATAGAGAGGAACATAAAATATATAAATATACAAAACTTTCTATGACAAAGTTATTGATTTCATTTTTCTAGGCTACTCCAATGTAGCAAAGATTCGTGCATGTCCTACTTCAGAACAACTTTGTAAAGAAATAGTGGATAGCTAGTCTTAAACTATATCTGAGATGAGTGTTGCATGAGTCAATGTTTAGAACAAACTTCATTGAGAAAAGTTTTCCCATGATTACTTCATTTACCTCTGCTTCTCCATAAAATTTTGTTAGCTGTGTCTCACTTATAAATTCATTGTGATCTAATTCATTAGGCTGCCTTCTGATTTGGAATACATGATGATGTTTGGAGTGTCGGAGAATTTGTCCTTGTTAAAAACATTTGCCATGAAGTTTCAGTATGAAGTAAAGGACTTCCAATAAATTCTATGGATAGTTGTTTCTAATAATTTAGGCTAAACTAAATCATTTCAAATATTCTTGTCTATTTCTATTATGTGGTATTCCAATAACAGTAGAAAGGTGCGTGCTTTGTCCAACAGAACTTATTGATGCCCTTTTGTTCATCTTTTGCATATTGTTGGCCAGAAACATTGGTCATCATTTTTTGTGATTGGGCAGTTGTTCTATTAGGTGAAATCAGGATATTCTGATTGTAAGTAGTGTCTTGGTTTGCCATCGGGTGATGATGGCTGGATGTGGTAAATGTTTATTGTTGTTGCTGGCGACTGGCAAGGCCAATCGGGTGATGATGTGATATCATTGGATGCGGGAAATGAATTCGATTTAGCTTCTGAATTTAAACAAAAGTGATGGCTTTTTGTCCCCTACTAAGTACTAACCAATGTGAAGGATTGATTATGAGGAAGTAAAGCTTAGGTTTGCTTTCCTTCCCTTTTTAGAAAATGTAAAGAAAATTGAGATAAGTTTGCACCTAGCGTAGGACCTGTTGCCTAATTCTATTAATAGCAAATTTTCAAACTGAAAAGAGAGAATCTAGTCATATTTTTAACCATTAGATTTTTGACTCCAGTGTGGATTCCTGAGAACAATAATAGTTTTACAACATTGCATATTTCTAGACTTTACAAACAAAAAAGTCTAAGCCGAAGTTGCTGTAACTTTTCAAAAGCTAAAGTACACCAAAATCCCTTTAAATTTTAGATTTGTAGTTTTGGATTTTTTTATTTATTAATATTAGATAGCTGTCATGGGTCCTTTAGGCCAACTCCTGCCAAAACCACACTGCCTCCGGAATTCGAATGCCAGATAAAGCAAAGAGCTTCTCGTTTTGATAATACTATTTCTAAATTTCAACTCTTTTCTAAAGGAAGAAGCGATAGAATTTGAGTACAATCTTAGACCATTCCAAGTATTGAATCCATGATTAAATAACCATTCTGAAGCAGCAAACAACGAAGTTAAAGACTTTTATAATAAAACATTATTTTTTGTTGGTCTGACCAAGAACATTTCAGCTAATGAAACCAAATACATGAATTAGAACCAATTATAGGTTGCGCTGGCATTAGTAATAGTATGAACGATTGATCTCTCCTTCGGGAACAGAATCAAGATCCTGATGGAAACTTTTATATGGATTACCGAGTGCAGCAACATTGCCAGGACGTGAGAATACAACCTACATTGTAGATAGAAGCCAAATATTTATGAGTTCTATGTCCAAGCATCCAATCTAAAAGTAATTTATGCTTTTAAATTTGATGTTTTAAATGTGATTTTACAAGAATCTTCTAATGCTAAATGAAATTAAAGGTCAAATGGAATTGGTTTTGTGGGAGAGGAAGCTTTTGTCTTTTTGAGTGAGGGGGAGAGGGGAAAGGCCAAATGAATGAGGGTTTCTTGGGTTTTTTTTTTTTTTTTTGGGGGGGGGGGGGGGGGGAGAGTGAGCCTATGGTTATGGTGGTGGTAGTGATGGGAGGAGTGAAGGAGGGAGGGAGGGAATGGAAGTGGTGGTGGGATGAGTGAGGGGGAAGGGGGAGAGGTGGCGGTGGCAGTGGTGCAAGAGAGTGAGGGGAGGGAGGTGGTTGTGGTGGTATATACAAGTTGGTGTTGGAGGTGGTGGTGCAAAAGAGGGAGACAAAGGTGGTGGGGATGAAAGGTGGAGGAATGTGGTGGTGTAAGGAGTGAGGAGGCGGAGGGATGATAGGTGACAGGTGGTAGCGGTAGTGGTAATGGTGTTGGTAATGTGGAGGAAAGGGTGAGAGAGATGGGGAGGATTGAGGAGACACAAGCTTGGTCTAGAAAATATTTTACTTTATCAAATATTTAAAAAAATATGAAAAATATTTTCTAAAAAAATACTTTGGTGGTACTTTACGTGGAAAGAAACAACGGTTAAACTTGGTAACAATTTACTTGGATAAATGCGTAAACTATCTTGGAAGTTAGAGTATTCCTTTTGGGGTGGGTTTGAGGTTTACACCTATACTCTATAAGGTATTCATCTATTCTTCTCATTCTGCTTAATTATTTAGTAAAAGAAAAAGAAAACCCTTTAAAGGGTCCCTTGTGGGCTTTGTCCCACGTTGTTAATGAGAGAGTTAGATGTTGATTTTATATATACCTAAATTTTCTTGGGAGTTAAGAGTACTCATTTTAAAGTGGGCTTGTGGCTTACACCTATAAGACTTTTATCTATCATAGTTGTCCATTTCAACCAGTTTCCGGCCAGAATAACTGAAATTTCTCGTACCAATATTTAAAGAGGAGTTAGAGTACTGATTCCACCTCGACCCAAATCTTGGTGCATTGCAGTCATTTCGGACCATTTTAGTAAATACCGACGGGTATGCAAATATGTCTAAGTTTTTTTTCATTTTTTTTTTTTTTATCAATACATGGATTTAATAAATAATCTTTCATTTCTAAGATTTCTTGACTAAAAAAATGATATTTTTAATTGGCTAAGTTGGTTAAAGGCAAAGTGCAGGAGATCTAAGTGCAACTCTATCAAAGATCAAGGGATCATGCATTTTTTTCAAATTTTTTAGAAACTACTTAAGAAAGTCGCAAGCATACCTGAAATCTCCAAGTGTACGTGACTGAAAACCAGCTGCACAATAATAAGTAATATTCCCACGTCCGTACAATTTTTCATCAAATCCTAGAGCGAGGATTTTGCTGAACACACAAACATTATTCCCATAAAATACAAAACCTTGTAATTAGCTTGATATCCATGATCAGTTTTAAATGTTAATAATCATAAATTTGCCACATATATTTTCTACACATTTCATACTCTCTAGTCTAAATTAGTTAGTTTGTCTATACATTAATGTGTTTATCGATACACAAAATACTAGCCAAAACAACCAATCCCTGACATATATAGATGTAGGAAAATTGTTTTGACACCATATCACACCCTAATCCACACACATCTATCATGTCTTTCAATAAAGATGCCACTCTCTTCAAAATTATTTGAGAAAAGTGGCTGTTTCATAGTCTAACTACCATGATGAAGAAAATTATTTTGTATCGGGCTTTTTTTTTGAGAGAAGCACGGATCAGGACGAAAGTACCATGAATTTAAAATTTTCTGGTTGCAATAAACTATATATATATACCTACTTTGAAGTGCTTTTATGTCTAGAATAAGTGCGAAATGTTTGGGTTCTTCTCAACAGGTGAGATCTATCAACAGGTGTATATTATATAAGAATAGCTGTATTAGTAATTTTATATAGAAGAAGCATAAAAGAATGGTGTGGTCAATAATAATAGAGATTGAAAGTGAAAAATGTCTAGAGGAATCCATGCTAACAAGTGGTTTAAGAGATATACAGGTATGAAGAAATGCGAGCAAAAGGTTTTCATTGAGGAATTGAAAGTGAAACTGGGTGACTTATGTATCTCCATGCCATTCGAATGGGAAAAACTTTGTGATAACGGAAAGCCGAGGCAGTTGCTTTAGGAATTAGTTAGTGAAGACTGCCTTAGAAACTACGTTTAGGGGTGGGCACGGGTCGGGCGGGTTGGGTTTGGGGGTAATTTTCTATCCTACCCGACAGAGTCGGGTTTGCAAAGCTTCAACCCATTGACCATCCGTTAAGGTGGTCGGATCGGGCGAGTCGGTTGATCAGTTTTGGTGGGCGGGTACGATCTGGTTTATCGGATTAACCAATCAATAAAACAAAAAATAACAAACAACTCAATCATAATGCAAAATCTAGAGAAATCCACAACAAAAATGAAAATTACAGAGACCAAAGTATCGTCGGTTGGAGGAGATGGTGGCGCTGTGGAGGAGATGATGGAAATTTGGCCAAAACCCGGCGAGATCTCACCAGATTCGGCGAGATCTCGCTAGATTTGGTGAGATCTCACTAGATCCAGTGAGATCTCATCTTAGGCTTGCCTCACGAACGCTGACCTCCACACTGTCTTCTCCACTTTCGCTGCACGTGTTAGCTTCGTCCGTTCATCTCTCAACCCCGATGACTTCCTCGGCAAAAACCCAAAACCAGAAAAATAGTATTAATACAAAGAGTGAGGGTTGAGAGTAGGAGAGAGACAGAGAGGTGGGAGATCTAGCGATGCCGTTGGGAAACAAGAGAGAGAGAGAGAGAGAGAGAGAGAGAGAGAGAGAGAGAGTGAAAGGATGAGTTAGTCTAGTTAAAAGCGATTGGGTGAGATTTTTGTGTGTGGCCCGTGTGGGTGAGTGACCTGGTGAGGTGAGAGGGTTATCGGGCGGGTATGGGTATTGGGTAGTATAATTAGGTATTTTTTTTATTTAATTATTATTTAAGTAATGGTCGGGCGGGTCGAGTATCCACCCGATCAAAAACTATAAATCCGTTATTCGAATATTTAAAAAATTCGTATCTGTATCCATCCATATATATGCTCACGAACGGACGAATGGACGAACAGTTCAGACGGATTGGTCGGGCGGGTCGGGTTTGGCGGTTTTTTGCCCACCCCTAACTTCGTTAACTACGTTAGATGTATATGGCTTAACGAAGTTATGGTTTTTTTTTTTTTTTTGTTGATAATTTGATAGTTAGAGGAGGGGGATTTGAACTTTGGTTCACCTCGTAAAGGAAACCAATCAATGTTAGTTGAGCTACAAGGCTCTTGTATAACTTCATTTGTTATACTCAAGGGTCTATATGGGAGGTCAGCTAGGTTAAAGGATTAACATTATCTAAAGTTTCTGTGTTTGTAGTGCAATATATAATTTTGTATTGGAATAGGCCTAATTTACTCATGGGTTATCTAAGAGTTGTAAGTTTATTCCCACATAACTTTCGGAATAATGTTCGGAGATGGACCACCCTTGATGGCGACACATGTGTCCATCCCTCGTCCACACTTTGTACATTATGAGGAGGTGAATTGGTGGAAAATGGGGAAACTATTTGATCTATGGAGCTGTCACCAATCATTAGGATTCTAAAATATGATTGGTTAATCATGTCTATTTGATTTTATTATCAAACCTATCTAAAACGGGAAGTCTAGGGTTCTTAACCTAAGTAAGGGTAAAAAATAATGTCTCAAACTAGAAACATGAGTCCAAAAGTTCGATTATATGTGATAAAGGTGTTAGGTATCCTACGACGCTCATCTTGTGACAGTACCTAGTTTTGACTCATGCCTAGGTTTAGTCATTAACAAATAATTTGGATTGTCGGCATTAATTTTTCAGGAAAATAATTTTGTTTGGAAATTGTTTTGAAAACATTATGTGGCCTCTACGCGGGCTTTGCGAGCTTGTAGGAATCCTTAATGTATTTCCATAGTAAAAATCCAAAGGCAATATGCCTTGATTTTCATAGTGGAAATTAGGTAGAGTTCCGCGTCCAGTTTACAAGCAACAACGACATTCTACTCTTGATGCACTAGTGTGCACCATCATGTTCAGGGGCGAAACCAGGAATTTATTTTAGGGTGGGCTGGAATATCAAGTAAGTAAATCTCGACGGTACGAGAAAATTTTATTAAATAGAAAAAAAAAAATACACCTAGTCAGGGGGGGACATAATGAACCTTACCCCTCAATGCATATTCTATACATAAAATAAAAAAAAAAAAAAAAAAAATGCAATGCAAATACAATAGATACTATCCTAAATAAAGCAAAAAAATATATATATACTACTTAAGTGGTACCCTGCGATTCTTGATAGAGTAAAAATCATTAATTATCGAATCTGAATCGATATTTCTAGCAAGTTCTCTTTCGATGTAGATAACCAAACAATCTGCAAGAAACCCATCTTCCATCTTATTCCGAAGTGTTGTTTTTACAAGTTTCATAGCAGAGAATGCTCGTTCTGTCGTTGCCGTGGAAACTGGAAGAGTCAACACTAGACGAACCAATCTATCAATCAAGAAATAGATTGATACTTTTCCCGTTTCAACCAATCTTCGACATAATTCAGAAAGAGAAGTCAAATTCTGAAATTTGGAGTTATGAAACACATCATGCTCATAAAGTTTCAACTGTCTTCTCAAATTACCTATCTCAACTTGAGTGAAATCTCCAGGATAGAATTCACTAGCAAGACTACAAATATCATCTATTTTAAATGATTTAAATCCATCAACAGGATTTAAAGCTGAGCTAAGCACAAGGAGTCTTGTAGTCCGCTCTGTGAATCTGTTATCTAATTCCAACAATTGAAAATCTATTATAGCATTAAATAGATCAATACGATAATAATGTTCAATTGTGATATTATCATTTTGTTGACAAGAACGACCAATACCTTCTTTATAATGAGCACTCATATCCGGCATATCAATTTTGTTTGAAATACAAAATGATGTCACATCCCCAATGAAAGCATCCCAACCATCTTGTCTCAACTTTTGAAGATTACATTTTGTAACCGAGACTAAATCCAAATCATTTATGATGTCTTGAGATTTGCGTTGCAATACTTGACAAAGACAATCAGTGATTCCTATAACTTCATTCAACAAAAATAAGAGAAAACAAAATTTAAATGATTTTGTCGAATTATAAGCACATTAGCTTCCCCACGTATATTATTATTCAGTCCATTCTTAGATATACTTTCAAGAACTATCTGAGCTGCAGTAAACATTTCAATCAACTTACTAACAGCACCAAAATGGGAGCCCCAACGAGTAGCTCCTGGTCGTTGCAAAGAACGACTTTGATTAGCCCCTTTACCTGTTGCAAGTTCTCCAGAAGCTAACATATCTGCTAACTCAGCTGCTTTAATATTTTTTAACTCCATATGACGCTTGGGAGAAACACCAACAAGGTTTACAATAGAATTCAACTTTGAAAAAAATTTCCAAACATCAGGCACATCTTTAGCAGCCGCAACTAATGCTAATTGTAGTTGATGAGCAAAACAATGTACATAGTATGCATATGGACAATCTTTGAGAAACAATGTCCATTCCATGCACCTCTCATATTGCTAGCACCATCATACCCTTGACCTCGCATATTTTCAACTTGAAGATTGTGACGAGTAAGAACATTGCATATCCCTTTTTTAAGAGTTTTGGCACTTGTTTCATCAACACCCACAACATCAAAAAAACGCTCTTGAACAAACCCATCACGATTAACAAATCTTAAAACAACAGCCATTTGTTCCCTATTAGATTCGTCAAGCGCTTCATCAACAAGAATACAAAATTTGGCATCCCCAATTTCCTCGCGAATCTTATTTCTTACCCTTGTAGCAAGAATATTCAAGATTTCCTTTTGAATGTCCGGCGACGTATATTTAGCATTTCCTGGAGCATTTTCCAAAATAACTTCAGCAATGCTTTCATTTATAGAAGCTGTATACTTCAACATTTCAAAGAAATTTCCACGATTGGATGACTCCGAAGATTCATCATGACCTCTGATAAGTCATGAAATATGACTTATTTACATGTATTTTGGAGAGATTTTATTGGGGTTGTGTTGCATTTCATGTCTAATTACACTTAAATGGATGTTTGTTGTTCAATTCATTGAATTACATGACTTATGCATTTAAGTGTATTAATTTAATCCCTTATATGTTAATTTGGGCTATGTTT
>OU015772.1:10954291-10995499 GCA_907173295.1 Fagus sylvatica | reverse complement strand
GCGGTAGACATACTTGCTGGCAGTGATCACTTAGAAAACATAGGTAAGTTTGAATTCCCAACCTATTCTTTCCTTTTTAGTGGTTGAGTGCCATATATGGAAAAAATTCCATTTCATATGGGGAATTCTGTTCTCGTAGACTTGATTGTCATTATTGGTGTATTATTTTTTTTGAAAAATTCTGTTTTTCATAGACTTGGCTGTCGTCTTATGAAAATTTTTGTTCCATGGACTTGGTTGTTGTCACTTGGAATATTTTGACTTCATAGACTTGGGTGTTGTCTTATGAAATGTTTTGATTTCATAGACTTGGTTGTCGTCTTATGAAATGTTTTGATTTCATAGACTTGGTTGTCGTCTTATGAAATGTTTTGATTTCATAGACTCGGTTGTTGTCTTATGAAATATTTTGTTCCCATAGACTTGGTTATCGCCTTGATGGTTGATTTCTACTTCCCTAGACTTGGTTGTTGTCTTGATGGAAGATTTTCTTGTTCCCATAGACCTGATTGTTGTCTTATGGAAAATTCTGTTTCCATGGACTTGGTTGTCATCCTATGGAAAGTTTCTGTCCCCATGGACTTGGTTGTCGTCCTATGGAAAATTTCTGGATTTGATTAAGTCGTGGGAGTCGTCCCGATAGACTTAATCTTCTCATGAGTTTGCTTGTTGCAATTTCATTGCTGATTTGATTGATCGATTTTTGTTTCTTCCTTTTTGTAGGCATGGATGATACCGTACATATGTCGGAAGATGTTGGTGAAGTAGGAATCACTGGTGAGGTTACTGCTGTTAGTCCACCACCAAGGCCTACTATTGAAGCCGGTTCGAGTGTTGGTGTTGGCAGTTTGTCCAGTGAAGTTGCTGATTTTTTGAAAGAGTTTGATGCAAAGGCACCCAATCCTCACCCCGAGCAGTATTTTTGGTCTTTCAATGGGCCTCTGGTGCCCTTTGGCGATTTCTGGGTTCCCAATGATTGCTCGCCTTATTTGTCGCGGCTGTCTGCGGGACATGGTGACTTTACCAAAGGCTTCAAGCTCAGCATTGGACTTGGTGGACCCATGTTATCCCTGCTCGGTAGCGTGTTGGCTGCTATGAACGAATCCAGTCTTGAAGATGTGACCACAACTCGGATTCTTGCATGGAGGAGTGTGATTCAAGACCTCATGGATGTTGGATTTGATTTGGGGTTCATGATTGGAGCGTCTGCGGCAGACGGCCCAATGTTTATTTGGCAAAAGGCTTGCGGATGAGATAAAAGCACTTCAGCACCAGATTGCCCTTCTACAAGACTCCTTGGCTGAGTTGACTGCCTATCAGGATGAAATGATGTCCACGGGAAGGATGGTTCCCAGGCCTGGACGCGGTGGATCATTCCTTGACAGCCTCCTTGATTGACTTTTGTAGCTCTTATGCTTATCCTTTTGTTGTGATTATGTTCTAGTCTTATTTTGAAACATTTGTATGTATGTTTTGTGGATGGCCAAGTCTTGGCTTTTCTTTTTGGACAAATGACCGAGTTTTGGTCTCTTTTCTTTTCTTTTGGACAAATGACCAGGTTTTGGGTCTCTTTGAATGCTTATGTTCATACTTTATTCAATCATGATATATCTAATCTATTGCCTTTTTGTGATGAAAATCTTGAGCATGTGGTAATTCTTTGATTTCTTGGCAAAATATAGACATTGCATGTCATGATTCGTTAATAGTACAACACGATTCAAATTGTTCCAAAAACAAAAGACTTAAAATACTTGGCTAATAAGAGTGGTAGTCTTACGAGTAATAACGCTTCAGCCATTTTCCGTTGATGGGATCCACTAGGGTCGTGCCGTCTGCGGTGGATAGCTTATAGTAGCCACTATCATATGCTTCGCGGATCAAGTATGGCCCCTCCCAATTTGGTGCAAATTTAGACGGTGAGGGGAGACCTCTTCTCACATGGTCCACCGTTCTCAGCACCATTTGACCCTTAGCAAAAATTCTGGTCTGGAGCGTTTTCTCATAAGCATCAGCAAGCTTCTGGTGGTACCGTAGACTACGGACTTGGGCCAGCTCTCTTGCTTCTTCCAAACTTTCCAAGGTCTGCCACTCTTGCTTCAGCGCAAATGTCAGCATCAGCTTCCAGATCCATCCCATGCAAAATTCCTTGGGCTAGGCACTAATAATTCTGTGGGGGAAATAGCATCAGTGCCGTAGACTAGGGAAAATGGGTGTGAAGCCTGTTGCTGTTTTGGTTGATCCACGGTAGGCCCATAATGTGTCTGCCAGATGAGAACTCCAGCCTTTGTCCGTAGTCAAAAGACCATTTTACTCAAAATACGCAACAACATGCGATTAGTTGCCTCCGCTTGTCCATTGCCTTGAGGATAATAGGGCGTGGATCTGCGGTGCTTGATTCGATAATGCTCCAAGACTTCTCTAACATTTTTATTAACAAAAGGGGTACCATTATCACTAATGATTTTGTGAGGGATGCCAAACCTTGTGATAATGTGTTCGCGGATGAAATTAGCCACAGCTGCACCAGTTGCCTTGCGAAGGGGAATGGCTTCAACCCACTTTGAGAAGTACTCGGTGGCCACCTAGGATCCAGATGTATCCACCAGAAGATGGATTGATTGGTCCAATGAGGTCTAGCCCCCAAGTGTGAAAAGGCCATGGTGTTGCCATGTTCTGCAGACTAGTTGGATGTGTGTGAATGAGATTAGCTTGGAGTTGGCAAGTGTGACAAGATTTCACGAAGTCTGCCGTGTCTTTCTTCATGGTTGGCCAATAATAGCCAAGAGTCAACAGCAGCTGGTATAATCTTTTCTTGCCTTGATGTTCTCCACACTCTCCGGAATGGGCTTCTTTCATCACGGTTTGAGATTCTGCCAGACTGAGGCATCTCAAGGGGTCACCGTGGAACCCTTTTCGGAACAATATGCCTCCTTCCACAAAGTACCTTGTGGCCTAACTTCTTGATTCTAATTGCTGCTTGGCTGGTCTGCGGTAGAATATTCTCAATGAGGTATTCGAGAAAAGGGGTGCGCCAATCACTAGAAACAAATGTTCGCATAAATCTGATCGGACTCATGCTGGTGTTGGACAAGAATGAGCACTGTTCCTGTAGACTGGCTGCCTCTTTACTCATGCTGGGCCAGAAATAACCCAGGCGCTGGAGTCTACGGTAGAGGACTTACCCCATCTCTGAATTCACAGCACTTCTCGTGGACCTCTATTAACTTCTTTGCTGCCTCTTGGAGGTTCACACATCTTGCTAAGACTCCTCCAGGCAGTCTACGGTAGAGATCACCAGCAATCAGCACATAATCTTTGAGCACTTTCAGGTCTGCCACACCTTCAGGTGACATAAGCTTGGCTTTTATAGGCGTCCGCCAGTCTTCAGCATCAAGGTTTTGTTCCTTGAATTTCTCTCTCAGCAGATCAGTAATAGGCATGCTTCTCTTATCGATTGTGACATCTACCTTTGATCCTTCAAATGAAACTTGGGAACCCAAGGTTGCAAGAGCATCGGCGTACCGGTTTTCGCACCTCATGGCATGAGAGATTTCAAAAGTGTCAAACTTTTCCTCTAATTTCTGGGCTAAGGCACGGTACAGTGCTAATGATGGTTCCTTGAGGGAGAACTCACCCTTGGTCTGGCAGATTATAAGGTTGGAGTCTCCAATCACCCGTAGATGCTTTATTCCCATTTCGTGGGCAATGGCCAGCCCGGTGATGTAGGCTTCATATTCTGAGGCATTGTTGGAGCATGAGAAGTCAAGTTTGAAAGACTTAGCTATAGTCTCTCCGTCTTCTCTCATCAGCACAATTCCAGCCCCACTTGAGTTAGACGTTGAAGAACCATCAAATTTTAGCGTCCATGTTGAGTCCACCAGACCTGCCAACAGAACTTCTCCTATTTCCCCAGGTACTTCATGCGAGATTGATGAGCTGTCTTCCCCCGGGAATTGTGCAAGGAGGTCTGCTATGGCTTGACTCTTGATTGCTGTGGGCGTTTCAGTGATTATCTCATATTGAGATAATTGCAAGAGCCATTGAGCCAGTCTGCCAGATAGGATCGGTCTGTGCAGTAGACTTCTAATTGGATGGGACTTAGTCATCAGCTGAATTTTGTGGGCCAAGAAGTAGTGCCGAAGACGCTGTGATGCATATATTAAGGCTAAACATGCCCGTTCAGCCCCCGAGTATCTTGTCTCAGCATCTCTAAGTGCACGGCTGACATAGTAGATTGGCTTTTCGGTCCCATCTTCATCTTCTTGGGCCACTAAGCCCCCAATTGCTTCACTATTGGAAGCCAAGTACAAACGCAGTGGTCTGCCAGGGACTGGAGCACATACGGTGGGGAGCTTAGTCATGATCAGTTGGATTTTCTCAAAGGCTTGCTGGCACGCCGTGGACCAAACAAAAGGAACTCCTTTCTTCATCAGAGGTGTGAACACGGCTGTCACTGCTGCCAAACCAGGGATGAATCTCCTAATGTAGGACAATCTTCCTAAGAAGCTCTTCAATTCCTTGTGAGAGGTTGGTGCCTTCATGGTTGCTATGGCGGATGCCTTGGCTGGATCAACATCAATTCCACGGTTGTGGACCAAGAAGCCCAGAAACTTTCCAGCAGACACCCCAAAGGCACATTTAAGGGGATTCATCTTGAGTTTGTAGAGTCGGCATCTGTCAAACACCTTTCTTAAGATTCTAAGATGATCTTCCCTTTTCTTGGACTTCACCACTATGTCATCCACGTAATCTTCAATTTCTTTGTGCATCATATCGTGGAACATGGCTGTCATAGTCCTTTGGTAGGTAGCACCGGCATTTTTGAGACCGAAGGGCATGACGGTGTAATAAAAATTGCCGATTGGTGTGCGAAAAGCAGTCTTTTCAGCATCTCTGGTGGACATGCGGATTTGATTGTAGCCACTAAATCCGTCCATGAAGGAAAACATGGCATGACCGGCGGCTGAATCTATCAACAAGTCCATGTTTGGAAGAGGAAACTCATCCTTTGGACATGCTTTATTAAGATTCCGAAAATCAACACAACATCTGATCTGCCCGTTCTTCTTCTTGACCGGTACAATGTTTGACAGCCACCGTGGATGCTGAATTGGTTTAATGAAGCCAGCAGCAAGTAGTTTTTTCACCTCTTGTGTGATTTGTGCTTCCACTTCCGTATGGAAGGTTCTCATGGGCTGCACCACAGGTCTGGTACCGGGCTCCACATTCAAAGAATGAGCCACTAACCCCGGGTCTATCCCCGGCATCTCATGATAATCCCAAGCAAACACATCTTTATATTCATGCAGCAGATCAATCAAGCATTTTCTTTCTTTGGCAGACAAAGACTTGCTAATTGATATAGGCTTGCTAACATTAGGATCATTGCTTAAATTAATTACCTCAAGTTCTTCTTTTGAAGTCAGGTTTGGTTCAGCTGTGGTAGACTTCTCTTTTTTCAGCTTCTTTTGTCGTAGACCGTGCTCCACCTGTCTGGTCTACCTGTTTGATCCTGGCTTCTTTGGAATTCATTGCCGTGGACTCTGTCTGATCCACCGCAGGTCTTTCAGAGTTAATTGCCATGGACTCTGTCTGGTCCACCGCAGGTCTTTCAGAATTGATTACCATGGACTCTGTCTGGTCCACCGTAACTTTTTGGTGATTCATTACCGTAGACTGTGCATGGTCTACCGTAACTTCTTCAGAGCTCATTGCTGTAGACTGTAGTTGATCCACCACAACTTTTCCAGAATTTTCTGTCTGCTGTATCAAGTGGCATGAGGGCTGCAGACCACCCTCTTCAGGTGTGGGACCCTCTTGCTGTGGGCAATCAGGCCCCACGCACCTTCATAAGCGGTAGACAATGCGTCCATCGGGGAGTTGGACACGCACGCATTGTGGTGGCACTCCCTTGTTCAACTTCACGTTCTTTCCTTTTCTTCTTTCGCTCAAGCAGCTCCCGTAGATCGATTTCGGGATCATCTTTAATATCTTCCCATGCAGGAAGTGGTGTTCCACATGGCCTCACGATGGATGGTTCTCCCGTGGATGCTAGATCATCATAAAGAGCCGCTTCAACAAAATGAGCTTCAGTCTGATCGAAGGGGCAAGAATTTGCAGCTATGCGGATTGGTTTGCCATTGAGTCTCCCCTTGACACATTGATGGTAGGTGGATGACACCAATTTATGTTTGTGCAGCCAAGGTCTACCGAGGAGCACATGGTAAGGAGTTTCCGCATTCACCACATGGAATCGTGTGAGTGCCACAATTGGCCCCACTTTCAAGACAAGTTGTACATGCCCCATTGTATACTCAGTCACTCCTCCAAATCCGGTCACTTCCATGGGAGAGCCTTGGATCTTCTGCTGTGACACATTTGCAGCTTGGAGAGTGCTTAAAGGAATGAGGTTTAGACATGAACCAGTGTCCACCAGAGCACGCCTAACCTGAACATCTTTCACTACCGCAGACAGGTAGAGTGGGCGTCTATGGTCCGGGTATTGAACCTCCATATCTTCATCCGTGAAGGTTATGGCATTTGTGGTTTCCAAAAAGGCACGGCTGGCATGAGCTTCTGCCGTAAAACAAGTGGCTCCTGATTCTGCCGCTATTGTAATAAGTGCTTCGGTTGCTGCATTTCTTGCCTCAGGTCCGAATCCCAGCTGGTTGAATAGTGACTTGAACTTTGGGCTCTTTTGTAGAGTCCTAACAGCTGCTGGTACCAGAGAGGCACTTGCTGCAGCAGACTCTTCTGCCTCTATGTCACTCACATTCCCGTGGATCACCACTGATACTACAGCCTTGCCTTTACCCTTGTTGTAGTTAGGAAAAGGTGTCTGGTGGACCTTCTGTTGCTCTTCTGAGAGTTGTAAGGTACCATTTTGGATTTTACGGTTGACCTCCCATCTGAGGGTTCGGCAGTCCACCGTAGGGTGATTCACGTATCTGTGGTAGCGGCAATATTTGGGATCTTTCTGTTCTTCTGCAGTGGGTTGCTTGCTGATCTTTGGAAGCTTGATCACTTGATCTTGAACCCATTTATCAAAAATGGCCATCATTTCTTCGGCCGTAAAAGGTAGTGGAGGTGGCTCCTCATAGGCCTTATCTGTTGGATTCTTTCGTTTGGTACCGCTAGGTGCGGTTGCGGTGGACACAGTGAGAGTCTGTGGTAGACTCTTCTTGTCTCTGGCTTTTTCAACTTGAGGCTTGACTGAAATGGCGGTTTTTCTTGCCTTTTGGAGTAGAGGGGCGAACCGTGTGATGTCTAAGTTCTCCAAGTGGGCACGAAATTCGGGTAGCATATTGTCAATGCATACCTCCACTAGCTCTCCCTCTTGATACTTCACATGACAATCCAAGGACACGTCCCGGAAGCGGTGGATGTACTTCACCAGGTCTTCCCCGGTCTGCTGCTTGGTGCTGTGCAAGTTGACAAGAGTAATTTTTTCTTCGACATGGAAATATTTGCTGCAGAAGCTTTCTACCATGTCTTCCCATGTTCTGATGGACCCAGCAGGCAGCACTGTGTACCAAGTGTATGCCCTATCCACCAGAGATTTTGAGAACTCCCGCAGACAAAGATCACCATGTGCAGCAAAGGGTCCCATGGAATCCAGGAACTTGCTGATATGTTCCATGGCACTTCCTTTCCTTCCATCAAATAATGCGAAAACAGGTGTATCGTATTTCTCCGGATATGGCTCCTTCAAGAGCTCAATGGGATAAGGGGGTCTCCTCACAAAGTGCCTAGGCTCCTTCGGGGGCCTTTCTCTTTCTTGTTTGAGTAAGTCTGCCACATCAGACATGGTGACAAACGGTGTGTCGTTCTTGTTGTGAGACTCCCTTTCTTCATGGTTGCGGTTGTCATTCTTGTTTTGGTGGTCTTCCTTGTTGTCGTTGGCTTCTCTCAGCTGTCTTAAGGATTCAGCAAGTTCGACTTGGTTCTGCTGCATCCCCTTGATCATTTCGAACATCAATGCCATTTGCTGTGGTCCACCAACAGGGATTTCTCCACCACCAAGGACTTGCCCGCTACCAAGAGTTTGTCCACCACCCAAGGGATTTTCTTCCCCGAGTGTCTGTCCACCACCGTGGGCGTGTGTCTCTCCCATGGCGTGGCTGTGGCCTTGAGATTCCACTTTAGCATGGGGTTAGCTACTGAATTTTGTCTGGTAGACCTTTTAGGCAGCATGGTTGTAGCCCCCAAGTACCGTGGATCAGCTTCAGAATGATGAAACGAGGGAAGATTGCAACTTAACTCCCCAGTGGAGTCGCCAAAATGTGGATGCACAAAATTTTTGCACCGGATGGGCCACGTATTAATCCACGGAAGGGCTAAACACGGGTTGAGTTTGTGTGTGTGGGGGATGTTGAGCCCAAAACTCTACACCAAGTGCGGTAGACCACTTGATGGCTGATGGTGCATTTCCCTCTAGCACTCCTTGATCCACCAGGCTGCAATGCTCACACAGGGGGTTACGGTGGACTAATGAAATTGATGCCGCAGATCAAGACAAACTGATAATTTTAAGCTCTACTTCCACCAGAACATTCAGTAATTGCAACGTAATGTTAATAACACATGAGAAATGTATTACAAGCTTACACATGACAAAGAAAATCAATCTCGTGGGCTGAGATTTAGTACAATGAACTCAACCTTTCCAAGAAGCAATAATCAATGGCAGTAAATACAATGTGCATGTCAAGTAGTAAAAATCAAAGGTCAGTGCCGTGGATCAGGGTGCTGAGCACAAAACACTTGACTTCCTCTATGACTTGCAAGAAAGGCAGGAGCAGAGCAAAGAAACATACAAATCACAGAACTTAGGAGATTTGGGAGTAGGAAGAGAATCATTTACTGTGCAAAACGTACGTGAGTCAGTACTGAGTGTTGGGTTAAGTGTTTGATGTGAGTTTTCTGTTGTGGCAGACTAAAAGAGTGCTTTTAGTCCACCGTGGACCTACGGGAAGTGTCCCGTGGACTGATGTTGGTTATCTGCCTCCTTTGAGCTTTTGAAGTCAGCTCTAATGGAGAATAATTTTCAGCCTAAGAGTTTTCAGATCAGCCAAAAACCAACCCCTTCTTCCTTCTTCCCACCCCTATTTATAATGGTGTTTATATCTAATGGTTTTATTTGTTAT
Source organism: Fagus sylvatica (assembly GCA_907173295.1). NCBI lineage: Eukaryota > Viridiplantae > Streptophyta > Magnoliopsida > Fagales > Fagaceae > Fagus > Fagus sylvatica. The sequence goes on along the minus strand of OU015772.1, from coordinate 10,986,350 downwards.
CCTCCTCATCATGAGAATCATTGTGTAACCAAGAGATAAAGGGGCTGAGATTTGACAAAGTTTAATTTCTTGGGGCTGAGCTGATGGTTTTCATCCGCCGCAGATCTGATTTGATCTGCGGTGAGCGGCGGATTTCAGGCCATTTATGAGGAAAGAAGTGACGAGCATTTAATGCTCGGTAATGATCTGAAATAATTAAGATGACTTGACCCACATACGTTTTGCATTAATTAGATTTGATCTTACCATTTTTGGTATCATTCCCCAGCAGATTGATACCTTTTCTGTTGCGGCAGATCAAATAGAATTTGAGTAAATTGATTCCCCTACCTCCAAACCTTGCTTCCTAAGTTCCATGATGTGGAGGAGCAAGGACCACCGGAGTGCTGGGCTGTGGTGGTCGTTGCCCTTGAGTTGTGGTGGCTATGGCAGATTTCGCAAGTCCTTTTTAGCCTTGATTATCATTTTCTGTTCCAGCTGATGCTGCCGTGGACTACTTTGTGATGAAGTCCACCGCGACCAGTGGGCAGAGGAAATGACCAGCTTGTTTTTCATCATTACTTGCTTCAGCTGATACTGATTTGGGCGGCCATGGGAGATTTCTTGGTCTTTTCAGCCTTTGCCTCATCTTTTTCGTCATCTTCTTCGTCACTTGCCACAGCTGGCGCCGCCGCAGATTGCTTTTGTGACTGAGTTTGCTTGTGAACCGCTGGGTAATTTGCCGTGGACCACTAGGTAATCCGTCGTGGACCACTGGGTGGCGTGGAGGACCAGCTCTTCTCCAGTTTTCTGGGCTTTGGCTGATGCTACCGTGGACCGTTTTTTCTGGAACCATGGTGCTTGTCTGTTGGTTAATGAAGAAAACCAACATTTTTGTCATGATTTGAGTAGCTTTGGAAATCTGATTCTTCTTTGGGAATGTCTCCCCTCAGTGCCTCGAGCACCGTGTCAAGAGAGGAGGGAAAAATGATGCTTATGAGAGCCATTTTCCCTCTCTTTTTCAAATTATTTCAGAATCCTTTTGTGCGGCAGACTTGAGTTTGGAGAGTAAATGGGCTGGGCCTTTGTTAATTTCTTTGGTGCTTGGGCCTGGTGGATGGCTTTTGGGCCATTTCTCTTCATGTGCTGTCTACCGTGGATCGCTGGTGTTGTTGGGCTTTGGGCCCCTGGTGGATCACTGAGATGTTGGATTTGGGCCCCTGGTGGATCACTGAGGTGTTGGATTTGGTCCACCGTGGACTGAAAAAAAATGGGCCTCTACAGTATATATATTCTAATAGAAACATCTAGGGTTTAAATTCTTCTCCCCTAACCCAACTATTGTATTATTAAAAAAAAAAACTACAATAAATAATCTAATGAATATGATGACTTAATTGCTTAGATTCTTTTGCTCAAAATTCATTTCATGCACTGTTTAAAAGTAATTGTTTTGTTTTGTTTCTTACTTTTTTAAGTCATTGATGGCCATTAAGAGCTTTAATTGAGGTGATGGAGGAGTTTTATGTTCCAATTCATACCTAGCTGACTTGATTTGGGCCCACCTATATTGTCAACTTTTTATTTTTATATATATTTTTTTATGAATGGCCTATTGCCCACTTTTTAGTTGAATTGAGAATTCCAAATTATCGACTCCTAATGGCATTAGAAATATCAATGCCGACTTGTATTCAACTTGAGCTTTTGTTTTCTTCTCCTTTCCTTATACCACAACAAGGGAAAATAGATCTATAAATTATTTGTAATATACATGTAGACACAAATTTTGACGGTTGACTTAATCAATAAAAATTAATCATGATCAATTGGACGAAAGAAAATACATTATAAAATTTTGATGTCTACAATCCATTTTATATTTGACTTCAATAAAACAAAGATCACAATCCTCTTCACCTGCCTCCGTTTCATGATTCAATTTTAATTTTTATGAATTTTTATGGTTTTAATTATGTGGTGCCATGTTATTAAAATTCTATTCCACCAAATATGAAATGATAATTGATTTGAAATAATGTGACACTATATTTAGCTTTTAGATTTAATGATATATTCCACGTGTGTGTGTATATATATATATATGCTTTTAAAGAAAATGTTATTCATCAAATTAGTACCTGGAGCCCAGCATCTTTCACTTTGTTTATGGCATAGTTGAGCTGCTCTTTAGAGAGAGTGATGCCAGTGTATTTGCATCCAGTTTGTTTGACAACTTCAACAGCAAAGCTTCCCCAACCACACCCAATATCAAGAACTTCATGCTTCTTATCAATTTTTGCCTAAAAGTTAATTGAAAAAAAAAAGGAATAGTTTAGAGCAAGAAAATCTTAAAAAATTTGACACAATCCAATAGAAAAGTCTCACCTTTTCAATCAAAATAGACATTTTTCTCAGCTGCGCAACCTTCAAGTCCTCATCTTCCTTCTAAGAAATATTGTCATAAAGGTGATTTTAAGTTAAATCTAAAGCTTTAAAGGAAGAAAGTTAATGCATTGTTTAACATTAAATCATCAAAAAGGTTTTGATCCTGACCTTAAATACAGCGGAGGAGTATGTCATTGTTTCGTCCAAGAATAGAGCAAAAAGTTCATTACTCTAGAAACGCACCAAAACGAATTATAAGATTATGCTTGCTATCAATTAAATCACTAACCAGGTTTGAATATTATCATATATAGTGTCAAAATGTACATAGCCTAAGCCTAACTCATTATCACGACCAGCTATTATACAGACTGATGATCAGGTACCCTAAAACAGTTTGAAAAAGTATCCCACAATGCATCCAATAAAGTCCTAATTGGTTAAGCGAGAACCCAAATTGGTATCTTTTCACACCTTTGGCGGACTCCTATATGATGTAAACGGCAAAAATACCACCATTTGTCATATTAATATAAACTCATTTGATCCATGATGAACAATATCACCAATTTATTACTGTAATATCATGAACAAGCCAATATATATGTTTACAAATTGCGAAAACTGCCCCTCCAAGAAAAAAAAATGTTGTAAATTTTACATTTATAAAAATAGAAAATAAAATGTAAAGTGATTATATGATATTTAAATTCAAATTTATTCTTTTTTTCGTTTTTAGTCCTTGTATTTTGTTCCCTATATATTTTATAATGTTATATTTTAGTCCTTAGTGTTTTTATACAAGTTCATTTTAATTATTACCTCTATTTCTTTTGAAATATTATCATCAAATATATGACCTATATCCAAAAGACCAATAACCAAAATGAAATGTTATAAAATATATGGACCAAAATGAATATACCACTTAGCTTTTTTATACAAGTTCATTTTAGTTATTACCTCCATTTCTTTTGAAATATTGTCATCAAATATGACCTATAACCAAAAGACCAATAACCAAAATAAAATGTTATAAAATATATGGACCAAAATGAATATACCCCAAAATATAAGAATTAAAAGACGATTTTTTCCTTTATTGTTTAATTAGTTTTATCTTTAATCTTTTTTCTTCTTCTTTGCACTCTTAAATTGCAGTCTTGATCCCTACTGTTAATATAGAAAATTATTAAATATTTTTTAACTATAAAATATAAATCATACGTGGTACTCCACCCAATAAAAATAAAACACTTTATAAGACAAAAATATAACACAATTTCAAAAGGCCACTTGAAAAAATGATTTTTTTATTATTAAGAAAGTTAAATTTTATATTAAGTAGTTTGTTTTTATTGGTATGGTTACGTTGTGTTTACGTTGATTTTCAAACTTCTCTGCGAAATTTAAGTGTTCATACTTTTGCAGGGTCAAACCGCCTTCTGTACGTTCTGACCCGTGCTTGCATGATAATACACACACGTCTACACATTGCATGCTTTCCATCTGTGTTTTCGCACAAATACGTACGTGTTCAAACATATACTACGGTTTCCTTCTAGGCTTTTAGACTTATCCAAACAAAGACATCAAATAAGAACGAGGAATTTAAAGGAAATAGTCGTATTATACCAGCTCATAATGACGAGAGATGTTCCTGCGAGCTTGTGTAAGAGTATTTTGCCTTGAAATATGCTTCAAAAAATATTTTGCTGATCCTATACAAGCTGTGAACATCAATGGTGTCCACCAGCCCCTAAAGCCAACAACAACAAAAAGGTGAATACTCAAAGCCAGTGCAATTGAGATAATTAATCAATGTATACCTATTCTTATTCAATTTCGAGATAGAAGACTTTGAATCTCTGCTGGCAATAAGAATCTGCAAAACATATATCATCAAGGCAAATTCTAAGTAAATACCAGAAAAATGCTTTGTATTTATAAGGGTCAGAGCATTTCAGTTTTCGAATATATAAACTCAGACTCATCAAATCAAACTTACCATAAAAAGATTTAGAAGACCTTCATTTTTATCGGTGAAAGAAATATCTCCATCAATATATGCATCTGCAAGGCCTAAATCAGCCCGTGTCATGACCTGTTCAAAAAATATATTCTATAGCGCTCATCAATTCTGCAGTATATATAATATATTAATGATTTTGAATTTTATATGCCAATATAATGCGTGGCCTATTATTTAATTTTCAAAAAATTTCCTACTTAGTAATTTCAACAATAATATGGCGCATGTAATCCATAAAAAAATGATTCCAAACATATAAATTAAAGAGTACATACCTTCCAGTAAAACTGGGGATTAAGAACTTTAAGAACTATTGTTAGAGAACATTTTCTCCTATCTCCTTCCAAAGTCACTATTGTGCCCCCTTCTTCCAATAAACTGCAACAGCACCAGGAATAGTATATCAATCTTCTACATGTATATAGTTAGTTGACACAATGGGTATATTGGAGTATTTATTGATGAGGATAATGATTGTCTCACACTATTTTACTTAATCTTTTTATATAATTCAAAAATTGTGAATATATATAATTTGTGAAAATTGATGTTAATAATTTGTGAACATAGATATAAACCTAGGTGATGTGTACTGTGATATAAATTAGAGGGTGTGAGACAAGCATTACGATGTCTTTTTTAATAAAAATAAATTAATGACTTATAATTGTGGTAATAAAGTGATTTATTTATTCTGTTTTGGTGGTGGTAGCACCAATTAACTAATCCAGCCATGATTGTTTTACACTATATATATATATTTTATAACAGTTTTACACTATTTTATATATCACGCGCGTGCATAATTTATAATTTATAAATATATGTTAGGTGGTATATATGTGAAACAATGGTGTGTGCTAATCATAAATAGGTCGTGGCAGCATAGTTGAAAAACCGGATGTTCCTACTGGTAGTGGACATCTGGAATTGTAACTCGTTAGGCAAAAATTAATTTAATAATATTCTATTGACTATTGAGAAACATTCAGAATCCGAATACATATTGGATATAAAACTATAATAATCCTATTACCGAATGCTGGAGTTCAACAAAAATGGCTATGGTATCCTTCGCACACAGAATAATTATATCCATTGTACGTAATTCATTCTAGGGGTAAACTAAAACCAAAATCCCCTGCCTGCCTACATAATCAGTCAGTGACTAAATTTGAAGTTGAACCCCTTCAATCGGAGGTTTCAGCCAAAAGCAAACATGTCAGACAAAAATTTCCCCAGAATAAATAATATTTGATGATATATTTTCAATGTCCTCTTCGTCAAGTCCTAGTCCTAGAACCCAGATGACAGACTACGTACGTACGTACTATAACTGATTTTCAGAGAGTGCATATATAGAATGTGTATATATCATATAGGAAGCAATAACCTTCAGAATCATTATATATAAGAAGAGGATATCTAGTTATGAGTAAACTCACATTAAACATCCAGCAGAGATATAGCGTCCAAGGAACCTAGTAACAAAAAGGCGTGCCCCTGCTTCTATGAAAGAAGGTACCATGTGTTTTGGCTTGCTTAGAAGAGCACAGTTTTCTCCAATCAAATCTTGTGCAGCAGCCATGCCAGCCTACAAAGATATATACCAAAGTAAGATTAATTTCTCCAAAAGACAAAAAATAAAATAAAAAATAAAAAATTCCCATGACAACCTAGAACTGGACTAAACTTTTAGAACCTGAAGAAAAAAGTGTAGCAATATGTATTCAGATGATAAGCAGCTGTGAGCTTGTCTAGATTTCTGAAACATGGGAAATTTAGCCCTGAACAATAAGTGGAAGATGACCAGGTATATCCATATATAATGTGTAAGTTGTGATTAGTACACGCATTTGGACGAAGCCCATCATATCCCAGTATAAACCAATAAAAAAGAGGAAAATGTATCAAAAAGTATTTCACGTAAACTTTTTTTTATAGAATTTGTATGAAACCAGCCACAACTTTAACCATATGAAAATGGAGAAAAGTGGCTTGTTTTGGTACCATAAGTCAAAAAAAGGAGCGAATTTTAATTACTACACACAAAAGAGACAAAAGAGAAAAAAACTAACGTCGAAACTTTTGAGACATCCACGAATGGTTTGGTTTCCATATGGCGTTTTCTCATAGACTTGTAATTCAATTTTACTTCCTAGTTTTCTCCTAATAGAACGAGAGAGAGAGAAAATAAAGTAAGAAAGATTTCTACTTACAACTTACAAGTAAGGCTGGTAATGAGATGGATATCCCAACCTGGGTCCTGCTAATAGAAACTATAGCTAGCTATCAGCTGGAGCTTTGTGCATTTCTTAGTTTAAACAAGAAATCAATACCGAATGATCCGAGAACTTAGTCTTTTGTCTATTTAACAAGCTTTTTTGGGTTTTGCGTTAGATATCGGTAATAGTAGAATGGATTCCAATAAAATATGTTTATATATTTTTTTAAGAAATATATATATCAGATTTTTTTTTACCGATTTTTTTAATTTATTTTAAGAATGGCATTTCAATTGCTGAATTCTGAAAAAGTCCTTTTTTTTTTTCTTTGAAATGGGCAATGTAATTGCCGATTTCTTATTTCCATGATTTATTTTATTTTATTGTACATTGTATAGTGACCATCTTGGATGGACAAATGTAATTTGCAGTGTAAAGTCAATGACTTATATTGCTTAATAATCAACCAGATGCTGACATCTTTACACTACAAAAAAAAAAACTATTTTTCACGGCATCCCTTTTGCGTCAACTTAGAATTTGCCACAATAAACCTTAAAATAGGCTTGGGTAACTTGTAAGTAGACTTTAAAATAGGCTTGGTAGCTATGACCCAATCCTTTTTAACTTTAAAATAAGCTTGGTAGCCGTGGCCCAATCTATTTTTCGACAAAATGGTCGACTTTTTGGAGAGGCATTATATGATGAAGTTAGTTCTAATGAGCACATGCAGGCTCATTTTTACGTCTTACAAAATTGTGAGGAAGTAAAGCCATGGATTAAGTAAGAAACTTTTCCTTGTAGATTATATTTATATTGTTTTTAGACTTCAATTTTTTAGTTTAATAATCAAAATTGTATATATTATATATGTAGTGAACATATAGATGAGCTTAAGCAAGATAGTTTAAGGAATATAAAGCAGAGGCATGAGGAGCAATTTTCCAATTGGTTTCATGATCGTGTAAGTATAGTTTTAGTTAAAACTATTAAAATAAGGATGTTATGGGACATTATGCATTAATTTTTTATTTATATATGTTTTGTAGGTTGTACAGTTACATAAGGAAGGGAATGGACAAGTGACTGATCAAATTCTATCATTAGCCCGAGGTCCTGATAGGCGGGCTTACTTTTATAAAGGGTATATCATCAATGGTTTTAGGTTTCGCACAAAAGAAGCTGAGAAAAACTTGAAAACACAAAATAGTGGTGTGGTTGTGAAAGGTGATGACATTACTAGGAATGTAGACTATTACGGTGTGATTAGACGCATTATCCAACTTCAATATTTGGGAAGAGAACGAATTGTTATATTCAAATGTGATTGGTTTGAAGTTCCCAGAAAAAACAAGACTCAAGGCAAAGGATTTAAAAAAGATGAGTATGAGTTCATTAGTCTCAACATCACACAGATTCATTTTAAGAATGAACCTGTTGTCTTAGCATCTCAAGCTTAGCAAGTATATTATGTCAAGGATAATAAAAACCCCAACTGGGGTATTGTAGTGAGAGCAATACCTAGAAACTTTTATGATATACCCTTTAAGGAAAGTAATGAAGAAGAAAATGAGAATATTGTTGATATGGAACCATACCAGCAAAATGAGTTAGGAAGTACTATTCATGGGTCTATGTACACATCAATTGACGACGACAATATGGTCAATTTGAGTAGAGATGATATTGAAGGATTAAGTGTTGATATGGATGATGTATTGAAGATCCAAAAAGAAGTGGAAGAGAAAGAGGAAGATGAAGTGGAAGAGGAAGAGGAAGATGATAATGATATAGATGTTGATGATAGCTTAAGCGATAATGCTTATATGATTGGTGATATGGAAAATGACATAATAAATGATGACATGAATTAGTATTTAAATTTTATTTTACTTTCTTTAGTAAAGTTGTATAAAGTTTATCATATACAATTCTCTTGTATAATTGTTTCTAACATTATGTAATTGTTTCTTTAATATAGTTCATTTATTGACTTGAAAAATTTGGGGAGGTGTCATCTACAGTCATGGATTCTAATATGGATGAGCTACAGTCATCTACACATCTTGATGCAGAGACATCAGTTAACACATCTGGTGGTAAAATTCATAAATTATTGTTCTTTCTAATTTGGATTGATAAATTATTGTTTGATGCTTATATGAAACTTATGTTTGCTTTTCTATATGTTTTTTAGTGGCTTCCACATCTAAAAAAAAGAAAGGACGAGGGCCATCACGAGGTATTGCAACGGCTAAAGCATTACGTGCTAGTGGTAAACAAAAGTTGCCAGTAATTCTTGAGGTGCATAGAGGTGTGCCAGTAGACATAAACAGCAAGAAATTTGTTTCCGAATTGAGTTTTTTAGTCAAGAAACATGCAACATTGGCTGTGACTAAGTGGGCAGAAGTACATGAGGAGAGCAAGAACATCATATATGAGAGGATGCGAGTAATACTTTTGTTTTCTGATATCTCTCTCTCTTTAATTCCATTTTGTTATATTATTGATATACTAGCTAAATTTCTTGGTAAAATGTTTAGGATACGTTCAATTTTTTGGACTCGCCGGATGTAAAAATAATGGTTTTAAGGCACGCAAACAAGTTTTATAGGGAGCGCCACACACATTTGCACACAAAGCATTATAAGGTTTACAAGACTGATGAAGAGCGCTTTCAGAACATACCTCGTGGTGTCTCTGCACAAGAGTGGGTTTTCCTCTTAGATTACTTTAAATCTAAAGATTTCAAGGTAAAAATACAATACCATATTCCTATTGCTTTATTTTTTAAAAATATGGAATTGTGTTTGATATCTAGCAAATTGCTTTATTTATGAAAATATGGAATTGCGTTTGTTTAATGTAGAGAATGAGCAAAAGGAATAAGAAAAGTCGAAGAAAACAAAAAGGAGGACTCACAGTTGGTCGTAAATCATTTCAAGCAATCAAATATGCAAATGTGAGATAAATTTAATTTGTAACATCCATAACTATTCATAAAACTTTCTATTTATGTGTATGTTTATTGTCATATTTTTAATGACAACGTTCTCCTACCACTTAAGGAGCCAGACAAGTTGCAATTGTGGAAGTTAACCCATACGAATAAAGGTGGGGAGTGGTGTGATCAGTTTACTCACTCTATAGATGTAAGTGTCATATATTGATTATCCTCGTCTTTGTGTTATGAAAATCAAGAATGATGCATGTGGGAGGTTGTTGCTCTATTAATGTTTTTATATGGAATTTTCATGTAGGAGGTTGTCTCTCACAAAATTATTGAATCATATGAGGGAGATGATTCTATACAGTTGACAGAGAATGATGCATTTGAGCAAGTTGTAGGAGAGAGGTCGGGATACGTGAAAGGCATGGGATTTGGACCATTACCTCCAAAGACTAGGAAACGTTTATGTGAGGAGCTATAAAAGGAAATGGACCACATTAGAAGGGAACACGATGAAGCTAGAATGGAACGTGAAGAAGCTCGAAAAGAGTGCGATACATTGACTCGAAAAATGGCTCGAGTGGAGGACCAACAACAAGAGATGCGTGAACAATTGAATATGATCATGCAAACATTCCATTACATGAAGAATGGAGATGTTGTATGTTATTATTTGTTTATTATATTTATCTATGTATATGATAGAAAAATTGAGAATTTCTTTTTAGGTTAGACTGATTAATGTTGTCTTATCTTTTTCAGATGGGCACAACCACGAAGTCAATGGAATCTACTAGCACAACCACGAGGTCAATGAAATTTACAAACTTTTTTAGTAGACATTCTTGCAATTGAAATGATTTATAAACTTGTTTTTCTTGAAATGGTTCTTAAAAATCATGTTTGTGCTTAAAAAGATCATGTGCTGATACTTGTGAATAAAGATATAGGTACCCTTATGAATAGAACATATTTTTATGTTTATAGTTATAGGTACCCATGTGAATAGAATATTGGAAATAGAACATATTTCTATGTTTATAGTTATAGGTACCCTTGTGAATTTTTGTTTCAAAGCTAATTCAAGTTTGCCTTTACTTTTCATTGTGGAGTTATGGTGAGAGTAAATGATGGAGGTTTGTTAAAATGTGTGTTAGGTGGGTTTGTGATGGGAGGAAATGGTTATGATTGGTAAAAAAATGATATTTTTCATTGTGGAGTTATGGTGGAAGCAAAGGATAGAGATTTGTTAAAATGTGTACCATGTTGGTTTGAGATAGGAGGAAATGGTTGAGATTGGTTCAAATGGTTGTGTATAAGGGTAGGGAAGATGGAAACCAATGTATGGCAAAGGAAAAGAAATGGAGTGTAGAGGAACTCTGGTTTGTTTGATTGCAATTCCTCTATAGTTGATAATTTTGAAATTTCCTTATTTTGCATAATACTTTGTTTATTTATTTTGAATATACAACAATGACTTTAAGATTTAAATATTAGTCTAATTATGGTTTATGTTTTGACTTTGGAGCATGTATGTTGACATGGAAAAAAAAAAAAAGACTTTAAATATTTATTGACACATGTTGGTGCTTATTTATATATTTGTAAAACCTGCAGAGAATAAAGGGAAGAAGATGGCTGTTGAGGTTTAACACGTGAAAATGCTCTGCTTGTTTGGGAACAACACCTTCATCCAAAGCCATGGAACACTCCATTAGAATGAAATGAAGAAGATACAAAAAATAAAACTTTACACGCTGGAAACATGTGTTCTTGTCTATGTGTTTAATTGTATACACCTTTTAATTGTGTATGCCAATGTCTATTTCTCTATATGAGTTTTGTTTCTTATTCAATAACAAGAAACAACTTGTTCTTTGCTGGAAGACAAATAAGAGTTTAATATTCGTTGCCATTGTTTTTTGTAAATTATCTGGTGGTAGGAAATTATCTGGTGCTTCTGTTGTTTGTAAGCCTCCTGCTGACATTGATAATAGAGCGCCTTGTTTGAGTCAGATGAAGCGGTTTACGAGTGGACGTAATTCATTGGGTGATTTTGATTGGACGGCTGAGATTTCACCGGTGGAACACAGGGATGTGAGGAACTATTACTCGGATGAAGAGAGAGGAGAGAGTGATGAAGAAGAAGAGGAAGTCATAATTCCTTTCTCTGCACCTATGATGATGATAGGTGAAGGAGTGGCTTTGCAGCCAAGAAAAGAGATTAATCTTTGGAAGAGAAGAACCATGATTCCACCGAAACCTCTTGAATTAAACACCTTGGTCAAAGCAAATTGATATAACTTTTTAAATTTTTTTTGGGGTGGGTTGGATGGTTCTGTTTAATTTTGTTTTGCTTATACAGTTTAAATCAAATTTTATTTGTGCAAATATGTGATGAAATGTGTAGAGAATTGTAGAATTGTGGTGAAATTTGAAGGAAACTGTAATGGGAATGATGCCCATAATTCATAGTGGAATGTTACAAGTTACAACACATGTTTTTTTGTACAATATTGGCCATTGTTTCGTTCTAAAGCTTTGGGGATTTGCTTTGATATTAAGTTGATCCAATTAACAAGCTACCTATAATTTAAGTGATGGAAATAGCAAGTAATCATGCGTGTTTTCTTTTATCTGTGGGTATTGAGTATTGACCACTTGCTTTTAGGCTCTTATTCTATACAAATTTATGCCGAACTATTGATGATGTATAATTTGAATGGAAGGAACGTTGTGATTTAGGTGATTTCAAATCAATCGTAATCTTTTGAAAGGAAAATGAGAATGAGAAAGTACTATCAATCTAACTTGTGACCTAAAGCATTATTATTATAGATTTTCAGTCGCTACTCAGCCACCTACAAATAGTGAATGTAGGGCCAATAACAACATTTTGCATTAATTGCATAGGAATCTTATTTGCAACGACACTTGATTTTATTTTATTTTTTTATAGTTTGACAATTACAACATAACATAATTTTGAATTCTGATTTTTTATGTAAATAAGAGCAATCAATATTATTCAATTACAATATTTTAGTTAAAACACACTTGATTCCGTTTCAAATGATTGAACTTACAAAATAACAAAAAGAAAATTGAATTTATATCTAATTTGACTTTACGTTTAATCGGGAAATGAATTATTTTTATTATTATCATGAACCGAACTGTTTGTTCTTGGCTTCATGCTCAATTCAAGACCAAGTAAAAAAATAAAAAATAAAAAGTCATAAGGATTTTGTAGTTTATTTAATTTTATTTTATTAAGAAAGGATTTTTGTATTTTGTTGAGCGGCAAGGCGACGATGCCAAAGTTGGACTGTACCTGCCAATGACACTGTCCAAGGTAAAATTAAATAATAAAAACTACGACGGAGCCTTCGGATCATGGGCAAATTAGAATATTGTAAAGAATAAAAAGGCATTGGACCCCAATATTCTTTTATTTTTTGATTGCTGAATAGACCCAATATTCATTTACCCTAGAGTCAGTCACACCAATTATGACCTTGTACAACAAATACAATTCACTGAGAATCGAGTAGTATATCAATCTTCTACATGTATATAGTTAGTTGACACATTGACGAGGATAATGATTGTTTGACACTATCTTACATAATCTTTTTATACTATTAAAAAATTATATATATATATATATATATATATATATATATATATATATATATATATATATATATATATCCACAATGTGTGAAAATTGATGTTAAATAATTTGTAAATATATGTACAAGTCTAAGTGATGTGTACTGTTGTATAAATTAGAGGGTGTGAGACAAGCATTATGATGTGTTTTTAATATAAATAAATTAATGAATTTTATAATTGTGGTAATAAAGTGATTTATTTATTCTGTTTTGGTGGTGGTAGCACCAATTAACCAATCCAGCCATGATTGTTTTACACTATTTTATATATGAACTAAATGTGGACATATGTCCTAATTTATAATTTATAAATATATGTTGGGTGGTATATAATTAATGTGAAACAAAGGTGTGTGCTAAACTGCTAATCATGAATAGGTCATGGCAGCATAGTTGAAAAACCGGATGTTCCTACTGGCGGTGGACATCAGCTGGATTGTAACACGTTAGGCACAAATTAATTTAATAATATTCTATTGACTATTGAGAAACATTCAGAATCCGATTACATATTGGATATAAAACTATAATAATCCTATTACCGAACGCTGGAGTTCAACAAAAATGGCTATGGTATCCTTCGCACACAGAATAATTATATCCATAGTACGTAATTCATTCTAGGGGTAAACTAAAACCAAAATCCCCTGCCTGCCTACATAATCGGTCTGTGACTAAATTTGAAGTTGAACCCCTTCAATCGGAGGTTTCAGCCAAAAGCAAACATGTCAGACAAAAATTTCCCCAGAATAAATAATATTTGATAATATATTTTCAATGTCCTCTTCGTCAAGTCCTAGTCCTAGAACCCAGATGACAGACTACGTACGTACTATGGGTGGGTTTGGGTTAGCTGTTTGAAAAGGTGCGTTTTTTAAAAAGTGCGTTTTTAAAATGAGTATTTTGAAAACACGATTTTAAAAATCACAATTAAACGTTTGGCAAAACTCATAAAAAAGTGCTGTTTCTATCAATTTAATATTTAAGTAACATAGATATAAATGTAATATTTTAGGTTGAAATTACTAAAAAGGACAATCTTCTATAAACCTTAACAAATAATAATAATAATAATAAAAAAGAGAAGAAAAATCTCTCCAATTTATTATTTATTATTATTATTAATTATTATCTAGTTAATATAACATATGTCATCTCTTGATCTACTCAATTTTAAATATGAAGCATGCCCATTCACTCATCTTTCTTTCACTTTTATCTTTCTTCACTGTCATCTGTTGATTTGGTGTGTCACCAACACAAATGATATTACCTTTTTTGCCCATTTTTCTACCACCTCATATGTGGGGCCGTGGAGAACTTTTTTGCTATTTGTTATGTCATATCAGTGTCTTCCCTACTTTCATTTCATTCTTACCACACCCATGGGGCATATAGATGCGCCCATCATCTGACATCCTAACAGTTCAATTCTGGAGGAAGATAGAGTCACGTGGTGTACTGAGATCCGGTGCAATGCACCACCTTTAATTATTCTAACAAAAAAAGGAGGAGAATTATAAAAAAAAGAAACAAAAAAAGGAGGAGGAAAATAGTTGTTGACTTTGTCAACATTGGACAGAACGTTTGAGCCTTATGAAAGTGTTGTCAGCCACTAGCTTAAAACACACGCCTAACTCAACTCATTTGTTTTGTACTACAGACTTCTTCTTCCTCTTCATTTTATTTTGCTCTCTCTCTCCGGTTTTCTCTGTGTGTGAAACCAAAAGGAAATTTCTTCATTCTTCATTCCCTTAAAAGGCAAGGCATTATATTACAAGGTGAGATTGTTCCTAAACTAATTTAAGTTTTTGTTCCGTCTATTTTTTGAGTTGATTATTTTCAGATTTATGTTAGTTTTCTTTGAGTAAGTTTGTGGATTCTTAAAATATTTCCAACAATGGCAAGAAAGGAAAGAGGTAAACAATGGCAGGATAGCAGCAGGGATTTTCATCACCAAAAAAAACGACAGCAGCAAGTGAACAGGTTTTTCACTTCGTATTTTGGGCATTATGCAATTTTTTCCGGGTATTTTAGGAATTGTACACCTAAAAAACTGGTAATATGAAAGGCAGATTTGCATTAAAAAACTGCGGTTTTGAAATAGTTGCCCATCAACTCCGTTCCGAAAACGCTTAAATTCAGCGTTTTTAAAATATTGCGTTTTAAAAAACGCAACGCCAAACAGATGGCTTTTTGCGTTTTAACCCGAAACCGCGCGTTTTTGTTCTCAAATCGCGGGGCCAAACGGGCTCTATAACTGATTTTCAGAGAGTGCATATATAGAATGTGTATATATCATATAAGAAGCAACAACTTGCAAAATCATCATATATAAGAAGAGGATATCTAGTTATGACTTATGAGTAAACTCACATTAAACATCCAGCAGAGATATAGCGTCCAAGGAACCTAGTAACAAAAAGGCGTGCCCCTGCTTCTATGAAAGAAGGTACCATGTGTTTTGGCTTGCTTAGAAGAGCACAGTTTTCTCCAATCAAATCTTGTGCAGCAACCATGCCAGCCTACAAAGATATATACCAAAGTAAGATTAATTTCTCCAAAAGACAAAAAATAAAATAAAAAATTCCCATGACAACCTAGAACTGGACTAAACTTTTAGAACCTGAAGAAAAAAGTGTAGCAAATGTATTCAGATGATAAGCAGCTGTGAGCTTGTCTAGATTTCTGAAACATGGGAAATTTAGCCCTAAACAATAGGATAATTATATCATACTCCAGGAGTACATTAAATGCGTATTCCCTCCTCTCACAGAAGTGGTGGATCCAGCTAATTAAATTTATGGTAGGACTCACCACTCCTGTGAAAGGAGGGAGTATGCATTTAATATACTCTCGGAGTATGATATAATTTTCCTTAAACAATAAGTGAGAGATGTCCAGGAATATCCATATATAGGCTCCGTTTGTTTCGACGTAAAACATTTTCCATAAAATGTTTTCATTATTTGCAGGTATTTGTTTTGCTGTAAAATCAAAATCAACAAGAAAACGTTTGTTGTTGACCAGAAAAACCTTAACAAAATTTAGGAAAACGGTTTATGAAGGTATTTCATGTGGTGTGAACAAAGGTTTTTCAATATCTAATTTTGTAGTTGGTTTGATGGGATCAATTTTATTTTCTATTCTATCAAGCTTGGCACCTATTACTTTTAAATACGTATTTGAATAATTGTTTTGTTCAATTATTTTTTCAAAGTTTTTGGCTTCATCACTTTAACTTACCTTTTTTATGGGGGAGGCAACTAGTTGGTGGTTTCTATGGCTTACGACTATGGATTCGTATGGGGGAAATTCTTCATGAACAACTTCTTTATTTTCAACTTTTAACCAATTTTGTGTAGTTCTATTAATAGTTTGCATTTGTTTTTTATCTAGATGGGTGTTGTCGGTGATTTGGTATTTTGGAGTCAAAGATGTCATACTATTTTTATCTTGTTGGTTTGTTGTAAGATGCATTTTGTCGGATGGTAGAGACATTAAGCCACTAGTACTATATGCATGGCTAGAGATAATTGTATCACTTGCATGATTTTTGGTCAAGGGTAGAATGTTAGGTGGAGTATGGATATTGGCTTTTATGAAGGTGTTTTGACTATGGATTGTAGGCTTGTTTTGGCTTGTTAGGCATCTTTGTTTTGTAACTATGGATGTAGAATTGTCGGATGATGAAGTTTTGGATGAAGGCAATAGACTAAAGGAATTTTTTATAACTTCTTTTTGTAGGAGAGTATTATTGGTGTTTGTGTTTCTACCGGCTAAAAGTTTTGGCTTATAATAGTGATCAAACCATTCAAAGAAATTGACTTCAGTTTGTATATCATTCATAAACTCATAATATTTGTCTCTTATGTAACTTCTTAAATATTCTGAAAAAGTTGCAAAAAATTCTTTTCTTCTATTTTCATATTTTGGGGAATTAAAATCTTTTCTTAATCTTTCTTTATTTAATTCAAAAGGTTTTCTAATCATATTAATTTGTGGATCATACATATTAGGTGGAAAGAATCCCATATCAGAATTTGTTGGGGAGTTTGGTCTTTTTTTAGGAAATTGTGAAGACATGGAGTGAAAAGAGGGGGGTACTTGTGAAGATGTGGAGTAAAAAGGGGTATTTATTACATTACCTTTGATTATTCCATCTAAATTTGGATTTGTGTAATTTGAGTTATTACTTGATTTTCTAATCTTGTCTAAATCTAATTTTTGTGATCTATCTTCTTCTTCAGCAAATCTTAGATTATCTAATCTATCTATACTATGTCTTAAATCATCATCTACTCGTGGAATCTCTTGCAATTTAAGCCTACTAAAATTACATCTTGGTGGTGAAACTATTTTTTCTTTGTAAGGGTTACTATATCTAGTAGAGCAAGAGCTTGAACTTATAGATTTTCTAAAAGGCTGAAAATTTATACTTACAGTACCATCTGGATGTTGATCTATGTAATCTAAGTCTTCTTCTAAAGTATTTTGAACAGGAACTGGTTCGGTAACATTTTTTAGTAACCATTTATTGGGTAATTTTATATCTTTCCATTCAATTTGTGTGGGGACATTGACATGTGAATCCTCTGTACTAGCTTGTAACAATAAAGTCTTTCCTTTTGGACTTTCCATTAAAACTTGAGGTTCTAACGTAGTTTTCATCAACTTGTAATATATTCTATAAACAATCACTAAAGGTTGAGCACCTTCTAACATATTATAACCTGAAGTTTCTATATCTAATTCTAAAGCTTGTGACACAGTTTTATCTTTTAATGATACAGCAAAATTTGGATAACAATCAAAATAAATTGGACCTTTGTAAAGGGAAGATTCTACCATTCCTAATAAACCATCTTGATAAATCTTAAATCTACCATCTCTTAATCCTAAGAAAACACTAGTATTTAATCCTTGTCTTGTTAGAGGCTTGACTGCAACTTGAACTAAACCAAAATGGATAAAAGAAAAGTTATCTATATTCTTGTCTATCTCTTTTCTACTGAGTAATTGAATTTGTTTCACAACTTTGTTTTAAAGAGTAAGTTCTTTCTACGGTTTTTATTGTAAAATTTGAGAGAAATGTAAGATTTGAAAAAGTTGATTTCTTGTAAATTTTATTTTGTGGAACTGGAGGTAACTTCCAATCCTGCCAATTTTTGTTCTGCACTAACTATGCTAACTTCTTCTTTATTAACTGTATTATCACTCATGGAAGACATCTGAGATCTAGAGCTAGAACTTCTAAGATTAATCATTTTTAAACTTACCAATTCTAAGGATTTCTGAGTTTTTACAGGGACTGTGAGACTTTCACTTCCTAGAGGCTCTACTGGAACTGCCTGGAACACCCTAAACACGCCTTCCCTCGGCTAAACACGGGCTTACCAACGGCCTTACCATTCCCTCTTGTAGACGGCTCTCGGACTTGGACTCGCACACACTCTACTCCAACACAAAAAGCTTAGAACAGGCAAATCTAACAATGAACATACCTACGAAGACACTTGGCTCTGATACCATAATGACACCCAGGCACAGATTAACAGTATTATAAAGATGAAATTGTTAGAAATGGACAGAGTAAAGGCAGTATGGAATAAATATGTTGCAAATAAAATTATAGTAACAATAATAAAATCTTGAAAAGCAATGATTGAAACTGAAATTTATTTGATAAACTTTGAAAACTTACAGAGATGCCTTGGAAATAACTTGAGAAATACAAGAGAAGGTTTTGTTTTCTAAAAAGGAAGGAGAGAGTGTTTACAAGGTTTGCTTGGAGTTTTGCTAAAGGAAACTTAAAGCCGTAAATAAGGTCCTGCCTTCTACAAGCCAGAAGGATAGCTTAAATAGAACTTGAAAAGTAAATAAAACAGTGAAGTAATAATTTAACTGGGACATTTAAACAGTAGTCTTGGTAACTTGGGAAAGTGAAATCTTGAATTTGGAATCTGTCGGATTTTCTTGTCGAAAGCATTTTGCTTTATCAGGAATCTTGTCACTTTAAGCTTGTCAATTATCTTGTCTTGGAACCTTTCTTTGGACTTATCAACTTGTGCCGAAAGCAAATTTGTCTTTAATCCTGTCAGTTTGCATCAAAAGAAATCTTCTTTTGTCTGGAATTGCACCGAAAGTAATTTTGTCTTTGAACTTGTCAAAAAGAGTCTTCAGCATGTCTTTGGTCTTGTCAGGAATTTGAATCGAGATCTTGAAACTTGTTTTTGTGCTGCCAAAAGTGATTTTGGCTGCCAATCTTATCTCCTTTACATTTTTAGGGAATCTCTAGGTGTTTAGATTATGAATGGCTTCTTCATCAAAGTCTTCATCATATTCTTCATAATAGGCGTAATCTTCATCTTCTAGGATTTCATTTGCATGGAGTTTCCAATACACAATATATTCTTTTGTAATTGGACTGTTCCAAAATTGGGGTTCTGGAAACGAGAAAATTGTACTTCTCATTTCAGAACAAATAGTCATGTGGGAAGATTGAGCTAAAATTCTTGGGATAAGATCATCTTGGAATCTCATTTGGATTATATTATGCATATGGGCTCTACATTTTTGGATGTCTGTAACAGAAAACTTGTAATTGATTGGTTCAATTTGAGGATAAAATCTTTCATTATCATTTAAGGAGGAGGAATGTAAACAAATAAAATGGTAACTTGGAAGGAGCTTGTAAGAATAATTATTTTTATTGACCCATTCAGGAGGAATTGAGTCAATATCTAGGAAAAGAGATTTGTTTAGGAGCATATTTAATTCACAGGATTTTTTAAGTTTGTAAGGAAAATTTGCGAGCTTGGATTTGTCCGAGACCCAAATTTGTGAAATCATACCATAATCTAAAAGAAGTTCTACTGTAATTGGTGTCATACTATCTATAGGGATTGGTAAAGGATTTGGGCAAATGTCTAGGTTGATGCCAATGTGGACGAACTGGAATAATAAACTTTGTTGGCTTCCTAAGTACCTATCATAAATATGGGAGGATAATCCTGGAATAGAGACTTTGTGATCAAAGAAAATACTGTTGTAACTTGATCAATAAACCTTGGGATCTATCTTCAGCAGTTTGAAAAATTTTATCTTTAAGTTCTTGTGGCAATTTTAAAATTTCTGTTTCCACATTTTTCTCTTTATCCAGTGGGGATAAAGGCCTGTCTATCAAGAGACAAGCTTTGTTCCTCACTCTGCTTTCCTTTGCCTTTTACCAGTGGGGTAAAAGTCTCTCGGCCCAGTGGGGGCATCTCTAAAGATTTTATAATTTGAATGGAGCTGCTACTTGTACCTTGAGATGAGGTCTGAATACCTGTGGAAAATGAAAATTTGCTGCTATCTACAGTATTATTTAGCTGGCTAAAATAATATGTTAAAGCATTAAGACTGCTAAAAATTTCTTTCCATCATAATATCCAGAGAGTTAAAGCACTGTTGTTCCTCGTTAAGACTAAATTATTGTCTAAAAATTTCTTTTGGGTAAAGAGGGAGATTGAATTTTCCATCATAACGAGTATTCCAGAGAGCATCTAAAAGACACTGTTGTTCCTCATGGTTTTAAAAACCGGACCGGACCGGCCGGTCCAACCGGTTGAACCGGGGACCGGTGCTTAATCCGGTCCGGTTTCTTTAAAAAACCGGAAAATTTGAAAAAGTGACTAAAACCCGGAATCCGGTGGTTCAATCGGAAAAACCGCAAACCGTTACGGTTGAACCGGTTATGAGCCGGTTCAGCTATTTCCAAAACTCACCATTTTTTACTTTTTTGTCTTCCCTGACCAAAATCTCATCAACTATAACTCAAAAAAACAAAAAATCTCATCATCTATTTTGGTTTGAAAAAATAATTGACTAGTATAGAAAATTTTCAAAAATAAAGAAGAACTAAAAAAAACGAACCCAGTTGCTTTTTCTTCTCAAAAATCAGTCATTGCCCACTCTTCTTCTTCTTCGCGGTCTTCTCGTTTTGCTGTTTCCTTTTCTTTCTTCTTCATCTTTTTCTTTGTTCTCATTTTGCTGTTTGCCTGTTTCCGTTCTTTCCTCTTCTTCCGTTTCTCTAATTTCTATCTTTTGCCTTTTGATTTTTGTTTACTTGTTGGTTTATGTGCAGCTTATGTCTCTTCTTATTTACTGTTTGCTTTTTGGTTTATGTGTGATCTTTACTGACACTTCACGTGAATGGTTTTTTAAATTTCAATTCATCTTTTTTATTTTATTTTTTGCTAATCATTTCCGTCCATCTTACTGTGTTATATAACTTATATGATATAAAAGAGAAAAGAAATGGTAACAGTAATAAAGTACTTGCTTGATAAAAATAATAATAGAGTAAAAGGTTTTCATATGAATACAGAACTAACAATAAGCTAAATTTGTTATTTTAGCTTTTGTTTAGCATTCGTTATAAAATAAAAGTTGTTTAAAATAATATATATATATATATCTCGGAAACTTAAAAAATGGTACATCGGTATTAATTGGTTTCAAAATATTTCATTCTCCTAACCAAATCGAAACGACCTCTAATACGGTATTGATTACTTTAATCTTTCATTCTCACATCCATCATCTCTCTCACTTTCACGGTCTCACATATGCCTTTTTCAAAGAGAAGAGATCGTTGTCACTCTCATTACTTTGTAACGTTAATATGTTTAATTACATACTTACATAGTTACATTTTACTTAGTTTTGATTTATTTTTTTTGGCTAAATATAAGATGTGTAAACTCATATAAAGTATTTTAAAATTTGTTATATATACACCCAATATTATTTAGTTACAAATTGTTTATATATTTATTTAATTATTTATATAATTTTAAAATTATTAATTAAATTATTATATTTATGTCGTCACCGGTTCGACCACCGGTCCGACCCCGGTCGGACCAGTGATACGGGAACCACTCCCTTTTCCGGTTCTCTCTTCGGTCCGGTTTTTAAAACCATGGGTGGCATGACAAAAGGAAAAGTAACTTCTTGATCTAACATTTGTGTAGTGAGACCTGTCTCTGAAATTTCTCTGATATGATATAATAAAGTTATAAAAGGGTTCCCTAATATTACTTTATTGGTTATATTCTTAACTAGAACAAAAGTTGTTTGGATAAAAATGCCATCTCTATGAACATGTGCATTTGGTAGTCCAAAATCTATACTTAAACTTGTTCCACTAGCTTGAGATAATCCTTCAGTAGTTCTTTCATAATATTTTGCTGGAATTAATTCTTCTTGAATGCAATTTGAATCAGCTCCTGAATCTAATAAAGCAACAATAGTAAAATAATATTCTTTGTTTACTACAATTTGAACTTCAGTGTACCATTTTTGAAATATTACTCGATCTATTAAATTGATGAAAAGATCAGTAGAACTTGATTTAGGCAAGTATTCTATATCATCATTTTCTTGCAATTTGTCTTCTACCTCTGAGCCACTAGGAATTTGAACTTGTTTATTATTTTCTAATTTTAAAGTTAATAATTCTTGTCTTAATTGTTCATGAGCAGTTTGAGAATTTTGCTTGATTTCTCTAATTTCTTGTTTTATGAAATCTATTTCTAATTGAAGATCTTGAATTGTAATTTGAGCTTTTTGCTTTTTAAACATGTCTGAAATATTAGTATAATTATATTTTGTTTTATCCGGTTTTGCTAATGGGGTATCTTGATGATCTATTTGGGAAATTTTCTTTAAATATTCAAATTTAATTTGTGGATCTTCTATTTTGTCAATTAATTCAAAAATAATTTGTTCTGATTTGCTTAAGACATTTATAGTTTTCTTGCATGAACAAAAATCTTTGTTATTACAATGACATAATTCTATTCCTTCTTCACTAGAATTCTCTGAACAAGAGCTATCAGAAGAATTTTCAATTTGAAAAATTTCATTGTCTGAGGCATTATCTTCTAAAGAGTCATTTGATTCATTTTCTGAGTCAGTTTGTAAAATTTGTAAAAACTTGTCTTTTAATTGTTCTGTACTGTATTTGCTAATGTCTATCTTGTTAATTTCTTTCTTTACTTTACAATTCTTTTGGAAATGACCAGTTTTACCGCATCTATAACAAATAGGAGTTCTGTCTTTTTGTTTTCCAACATTTTTAGCTTGTGTCCTCTTGCTGTTGCTCCTTCTCTTCATCTTTTTATGGCTTTTCTTCTTCAAGTCTCATCTTTCTTCTATAAACTTGTGGGACTAGACTAACCTTTTTTTATCAGCCAACTACCCACCAACCACTACAAAAAAAAATACCGTTTTTGCGGCACCATTTTAGCGTCAACTAAAAAGATGACACAATAAGCTTGTGTAACTCGGTAATTGTGCTCAATTTTTTATTTTTATTTTTTAATTAAACCAAACTCTACTTACCTCATCTGTTAAGTTACCGAATAAATAAATAAAAAAATAAAATCATTTAAAAGACTGAAACATTTCCCTTTCAACTCGAGCAGATAAAAAAAAAAGAAAGAAAAATTCAATGCAAACGTTTCAAAACTGTAGTAGTTGGGGAACAAAATTATCAATTCAAAATATCCATTTTCTTCTCAAAAATTTCCTTCTCTCTCAACAACCAAGAAGTCTCAAACCAAACCCTATCGTTTTTCTTTTCAAAATTTCTTGGAGAAGACGATTTTGGTGATTGGTGCAAATTTTCCAGATCAGATCAAATATTGAGCGGAGGCCGATCCGCTGTATCACAAACAGAGTTCCGAGCTGCGAGCTCCGCACAGTCTCAAATACAGAGAGAGAAAGAGCGAGCGAGTGAGAGAGAGCGATGGGGGAAGAGAAGCGGCACCAGATGATGCAGAACCTGTTCGGCGATCAATTGGAAGAAGAGGAAGAGATTGATTCCGAGCACGAGTCAAATCCTCAGCCCAATTATGCCTCTGTAAGATTCTTCTCTCTTGATATTTATAGCTATAGATAAAGCAACAAATTTCAAATACAATTTCGTTCTCGGAATTCTAGGTTTATCAAATTTAACCAAATACTCGCTAGGGTATCCATATAACCTATTGCCTATGTTTCAAGCTGCATATACAATACATATGGATGAAGTGATGGCACATATTCTTTGCTTTGATTCTCTTCTCGGATTATGTGCATTAAATCCTCTTTACTGGTTTCAATGAATTCTTGAGATTGATTGACATTGAAATATTTTCAGAAGCTTTTAGAAATATGCAATGAGAAAATATAGCTTGTCCAGGTTTTTTCCTATTTGATGTTAGCTATTTTTTTCTTTTTTTTGATAAGTAAGAAGTTTTATTCACTATTTGATGTTAGCTATGAGCCAATTTGGTTGGAAAACCTTTTGGAGATTGGAAAAAGAATTTCTAGCAGTTGGAAAATGTAACCTGTCCAATCCCGTTTTACATTCTGATTAAGAAATATGTGGAAATTGTGTCCCTTAAGAAATTTGTATTGGGATAGAATTACTGGAATTACAGTTCTTAGGTTGATGATATTACAACACGATGAGAAAAGGTATAAGCTAGATCTGATGTTTGGAAAAGTACCAGCCAAATGTGATAATTACTTCCAGGGTTGCAGATGCTGCCTTATTCTTAGCACCAATGGTATGAAATCTGATTTCTTCCTGTCAGCTCTTTTATACCTCTTTTTGAATAAATTAGTAACATGTGTACAGCATTTTCTGAAAATGGGTTCTGTCAAACTTGTAATTTCGTTTCATGCATGCAATATTGTTTCAGTTTGTAATTCTACAATGATCACATCTATAATAATGCTGCTAAAATGTACCAGTCCTCACTCCTCAGTGTGTTCAATGATTGAGGTTTTATTCCCCTTCTCTTTTGGTCCAAATTATATGTTGAAGTTAAGATTCTGATATATAACCAATTATTGAAGATGAATATTTATTAGGTTAACATAGGTTGAATACAAAGATCAAGTACAAATAATGTCTTACTCCTAATAGAACTTTGCAACTTGATTAAGACTTGGGTTTACACATGCTATGAAATATTTCTGTACTTGTACCATGTAGTCAATCAGTTGAGTAGTTATTTACCTTTTTATGTTTTATACAGAAGTAATGAATAATTGAGTCATCTCATCTTGTCAACTTTGCCTTTCTCTAATTCCTTTTGGATGGTTAGTTGAAAAATCACATTGGTATATGATTAGGTCTATGAACTAGGTTGGAATTGGGATGACCTACAGCATCTAGCACAGGGGTCTCTGGCTGGCCACCTTCTTGAGTGTGGTTGTCAACTCACAGGGGGGGTATTTTATGCATCCAGGTGACTTTGTCTTTTAGCTTGAGGTGTAATAAAGGCATAAGTGGAGTTCTAGTATGAGTTTTGTATGGTTATAATGTTTTTCATTTTTGCTATTACAGGAGACAAGTATCGAGACATATCTTTCCCTCAGCTCTTAGATTTGTCACTTCCTTATGCTGAAATTAGTTTTGATGGAACTGTATCATGTGTGGCAAAGGCGGAAGGTAGTGGTGGGGTTTTAAATGTCAGTACTTGTGCTGAACAACTTCTTTATGAGGTTGGTGATCCAAATGCTTATGTCACCCCTGATGTGGTAAGTTAGATGTGTGTGTGCGCAATCAGTTTTTATGATTGTGGATATAAGTGGGAAACAATTGAAAAAAAGAAGGTTGAAATATTTTTCCATGGATACAGACCATTGATATTCGAGATGTTTCATTCCACCCATTTTCAAGCTCAAGGTTCTATGCACTGGGGCAAAACCATCTGCTGCATCAGTGCCTGATAAACTCCTGTGGTTGGTTCCAAAGGTAACTCTTGTATGCATTATTCTGATTTGGTTATATAAAACTTAAATGATAATTTAAGGATCTATTTTCATGATTATCATGTTTCTAGCTTGCAAGTTCAAGTTGGCAGATCTGGTGCTTATGTACAGTCTTCTCACTTAAATGAATCCATGTGTCTCAGGACTGTGGATGGAAAGGATGGGGAGAGATATCCTATGGAGGATCTGGATGTGTTAAACGTGCTAAAGCAACTGAATTTTTGGTAGCTAAACTTACTAAGGGTATGTTTGGTGACTATTTTTTGTTTTTTGTTTTCTAAAACTTGTATTTGAGTGTTTTGAGAATTGTAATAAAAAACAATATTATAATAGTTTTGAGAACAAAAAATTTGTTTGGTAGATGTTTTGCACATTTTTGTAGTAATGTTTTCATTTATTATTTTATTATTATTATTGTACAGCAACCACCACAAGACCCACCAGTCACAGCAACCACACCCACCTCAACCTCAACCACAACCACCGACGATCACAGCTGGCCATCGGCAATCACCAGCAACCACACCAACCTCAACCTCAACCACAACCACCAGACACAGCAACCACACCCACCTAAAAGCACACCCACCTGGCAATGCCATCGTGACCCACCACAAAATCAACAAAAGCCCCACCACCAGCCACCACAAACCAACAAAACCCCACCAAAAATTCAACAAAACCCCACCACCGGCGACCACAAACTAACAAAACTCCACCGTGAGAGAGAGAGAGAGAGAGAGAGAGAGAGAGAGAGAGAGAGAGAGAGAGAGAGAGAGAGAGAGAGAGAGATCGGTCCTTTCGCGAGCCACGTTGGGCGAGGGAGAGATCGGCCTCAGATTGGTGAAGCCCAGACGTCCACCGCGAAGCCAGGTGACCACCGCGAAGACCACCGAGAGCCACGTTGGGCGAGGGAGAGATTGGCGCCGTGAGCAATGTCGGGTGAGAGAAAGGGAAAGGTTTCTGATGAAAGAGAGAAAATATTTTTTTTTTTATTAAACAGTAAACTTGAGTACAGAATAACAAAAATGAAAACATCAAAAAGATGTTCTCAAAATATTGGATTTGAGTATTAGTTGTACAGTGTTTGGATTTAAATACAAAAACAGAATCCAATTGCCAAACAAAAAATTTTGTGATGGGACCTGCGATTTGTTGGATTTGAGTGCAGAAAACTGGATTTGAATCCAGCAACCAAACATGCTCTAAATCTTTTAATAGTTTTTGACCCAATTTAAGTGTGTGAACTAAATTAAACCTGACACTCGTTATATTGATTTTTCTATTTGAAGGGGACTACTTGGAACATCAAATTAGTTTAGCTTATACTTTTAATAGTATTCTCACTAAACATGCCCTGCAACAACATTCTACTAAAATTATTAAAGTAGTGCTCTAAATTTTTGCATGTTTTTGCTAGATCTGATTTTTTGCTTCTTGTTTACATAGAACTGGGGAGTGGGGACTAATGAGGATGTAGATGGGATGGGTCTGGGACCTGCAACTCACCCCAATGCAGTTTAGTTTCTTCATTCTATAACATGACTGACAAATGATTAATATTGTACCCTTTTTCTGCTCATCTCCCTGATCTGAAAGCAAGCCTCTGATTTTCTATTTGGCAGTATTTTGCTTGTCATAATAAGTTGGTATATATATATATATTGATTTTAAAGATGGGATATTATTTATCCCTCATAGAGATCATCCAAATCTCTATAAATATTTAGCAAGAGAGATATGGCCAAATAGCAATTATCCACTAAGTCAAGAAACATACCTGATAATTCCCAAGTGTATGTGACTGAAAACCAGCTGCACAATAATCAAAGTAATATTCCCATGTCCGAATGAATTTTTCATTGAACCCAAGAGCGAGGATTTTGCTGAAAACACAAAAATAATGGCACAGCATCAAAATACTCGACATCATTACCATCTTTAGGTCGTAACAAGTTTTACATTGTAATAATCATAGATTTGCAGCGTACTCACTTTTTTTTTACAAGTAATTTGCAGTATAATAACATAGAGAGGAACATAAAATATATAAATATACAAAACTTTCTATGACAAAGTTATTGATTTCATTTTTCTAGGCTACTCCAATGTAGCAAAGATTCGTGCATGTCCTACTTCAGAACAACTTTGTAAAGAAATAGTGGATAGCTAGTCTTAACACTATATCTGAGATGAGTGTTGCATGAGTCAATGTTTAGAACAAACTTCATTGAGAAAAGTTTTCCCATGATTACTTCATTTACCTCTGCTTCTCCATAAAATTTTGTTAGCTGTGTCTCACTTATAAATTCATTGTGATCTAATTCATTAGGCTGCCTTCTGATTTGGAATACATGATGATGTTTGGAGTGTCGGAGAATTTGTCCTTGTTAAAAACATTTGCCATGAAGTTTCAGTATGAAGTAAAGGACTTCCAATAAATTCTATGGATAGTTTTTTCTAATAATTTAGGCTAAACTAAATCATTTCAAATATTCTTGTCTATTTCTATTATGTGGTATTCCAATAACAGTAGAAAGGTGCGTGCTTTGTCCAACAGAACTTATTGATGCCCTTTTGTTCATCTTTTGCATATTGTTGGCCAGAAACATTGAAGTCATCATTTTTTGTTTGATTGGGCAGTTGTTTTCATTAGATTTTTATTTGGATTCCTGAACAATAAATCAGAGATATTCTGATTGCTAAAGTACACCAAAATCCCTTCAAAATTTAGATTTGTAGTTTTGGATTTTATTTATTTATTAATATTAGATAGCTGTCATAGGTCCTTTAGGCCAACTCCTGCCAAAACCACACTGCCTCCAAAATTCGAATGCCAGATAAAGCAAAGGGCTTGTCGTTTTGATAATACTGTTTCAAAATTTCAACTCTTTTCTAAAGGAAGAAGCGATAGAATTTGAGTACAATCTTAGACCATTCCAAGTATTGAATCCATGATTAAATAACCATTCTGAAGCAGCAAACAACGAAGTTAAAGACTTTTATAATAAAACATTATTTTTTGTTGGTCTGACCAAGAACATTTCAGCTAATGAAACCAAATACATGAATTAGAACCAATTATAGGTTGCGCTGGCATTAGTAATAGTATGAACGATTGATCTCTCCTTCGGGAACAGAATCAAGATCCTGATGGAAACTTTGATATGGATTACCGAGTGCAGCAACATTGCCAGGACGTGAGAATACAACCTACATTGTAGATAGAAGCCAAATATTTATGAGTTCTATGTCCAAGCATCCAATCTAAAAGTAATTTATGCTTTTAAATTTGATGTTTTAAATGTGATTTTACAAGAATCTTCTAATGCTAAATGAAATTAAAGGTCAAATGGAATTGGTTTTGTGGGAGAGGAAGCTTTTGTCTTTTTGAGTGAGGGGGAGAGGGGAAAGGCCAAATGAATGAGGGTTTCTTGGGTTGGTTTTTTTTTTTTTTTGGGGGGGGGGGGGGGGGGAGGAGTGAGCCTATGGTTATGGTGGTGGTAGTGATGGGAGGAGTGAAGGAGGGAGGGAGGGAATGGAAGTGGTGGTGGGATGAGTGAGGGGGAAGGGGGAGAGGTGGCGGTGGTGGTGGTGCAAGAGAGTGAGGGGAGGGAGGTGGTTGTTGTGGTATATACAAGTTGGTGTTGGAGGTGGTGGTGCAAAAGAGGGAGACAAAGGTGGTGGGGATGAAAGGTGGAGGAATGTGGTGGTGTAAGGAGTGAGGGGGCGGAGGGATGATAGGTGACAGGTGGTAGCGGTAGTGGTAATGGTGTTGGTAATGTGGAGAAAAGGGTGAGAGAGATGGGGAGGATTGAGGAGACACAAGCTTGGTCTAGAAAATATTTTACTTTATCAAATATTTAAAAAAATATGAAAAATATTTTCTAAAAAAATACTTTGGTGGTACTTTACGTGGAAAGAAACAACGGTTAAACTTGGTAACAATTTACTTGGATAAATGCGTAAACTATCTTGGAAGTTAGAGTATTCCTTTTGGGGTGGGTTTGAGGTTTACACCTATAACTCTATAAGGTATTCATCTATTCTTCTCATTCTGCTTAATTATTTAGTAAAAGAAAAAGAAAACCCTTTAAAGGGTCCCTTGTGGGCTTTGTCCCACGTTGTTAATGAGAGAGTTAGATGTTGATTTTATATATACCTAAATTTTCTTGGGAGTTAAGAGTACTCATTTTAAAGTGGGCTTGTGGCTTACACCTATAAGACTTTTATCTATCATAGTTGTCCATTTCAACCAGTTTCCGGCCAGAATAACTGAAATTTCTCGTACCAATATTTAAAGAGGAGTTAGAGTACTGATTCCACCTCGACCCAAATCTTGGTGCATTGCAGTCATTTCGGACCATTTTAGTAAATACCGACGGGTATGCAAATATGTCTAAGTTTTTTTTATTTTTTTTTTTTTTTTTTATCAATACATGGATTTAATAAATAATCTTTCATTTCTAAGATTTCTTGACTAAAAAAATGATATTTTTAATTGGCTAAGTTGGTTAAAGGCAAAGTGCAGGAGATCTAAGTGCAACTATATCAAAGATCAAGGGATGAAAATGCATTTTACCTTTCAAATTTTTTAGCAAACTACTTAAGAAAGTCGAGAAGCATACCTGATAATCTCCAAGTGTACGTGACTGAAAACCAGCTGCACAATAATCAAAGTAATATTCCCACGTCCGTACGAATTTTTCATCAAATCCTAGAGCGAGGATTTTGCTGAACACACAAACATTATTGCCCCGGCATCAAAATACAAAACCTTGTAATTAGCTTGATATCATGATCAGTTTTACAATGTATAATAATCATAAATTTGCCACATAATATTTTCAATTACACATTTCCATAACATCATAATTAGTCTAGAATTAGTTTATGGTTTGTCTATACATTAATGTGTTTATCGTAATACACAAAATACTAGCCAAGAACAACTCAATAGAATGACAAAAGGATATAGATGTAGGAAAATTGTTTGTGCACACCACTAATTCACACCCCTAATCCACATCACATCTATCATGTCCTTTCAATAAAGATGCCACTCATGCATTCAAAAATTTATTTGAGAAAAGTGGCTGTTTCACTAGTCTAACTACTCATTGATGAAGAAATTATTTGAGTATCAAGAGGCCTCTTTTTCTTTGAGAAGAGAAGTGACAAAATAACATGATTAATTTTTTTACCTCCGGTTGGCCATAAATTTTTTTCTCCAACATTTGAGTGTTTGGTAGTAATGAATCCCTATGTTCTCCACGTGCTCCACACTGCATTTACAAAATTTCTAGTAATTTTATAGAGAAATAAATAGTAAAAATCAGAAGTAACACCAAACAATAAATTAATACCAGAGTCTGGATGCAACAGTCATGGCTGATGTTATCCTGCTTAATGAAGGTAAGCATCCACCAGGAAATATATATTCCTTTATAAAATCCGAACTCCGCCTGTACTCGTTGTAACGTTCATCTGGTATCGATATAAACTAATAAGAGAAACCAACTTGAATGGTTAGGATATTGAAATGGGTGAATATTGTTGCACATCACACCATTTAATGTGGACATACATCTATAAATTATAGACATAAATATTCACATATTGTGTTCATTACTTGGTGTGCATTTAAATTGTAATTAAACTCATAAAAGAGTTATAAATATAAATACCAAGACATTATAATAAAACTGGGAAAGAGATGGGACACCATTTGTTTAATTACCTGCAGAACAAGAAGCCCGTCTTCTGCTAATAATGATTCACAACAACCAAAAAACTCTTCCATATATTCATGGCCGACATGTTCTATCATCTCACTGAAAAATTATATCAAAGATGATCATGTAATGTTAATGTTAGGAACCATGCATTAAGGTCGATCGGATTAAAAATTTGGTGGTGAAGGAACTCACCAGGATATAATTCTGTCATATTTGTAGGTATCGGGCAATTGGCGGTAGTCACAAAGAAGAAATTT
>OU015772.1:10918040-10953040 GCA_907173295.1 Fagus sylvatica | reverse complement strand
TAATGTGAAACAATGGTGTGTGCTAATCATAAATAGGTCGTGGCAGCATAGTTGAAAAACCGGATGTTCCTACTGGTAGGTGGACATCAGCTGGATTGTAACTCGTTAGGCAAAAATTAATTTAATAATATTCTATTGACTATTGAGAAACATTCAGAATCCGAATACATATTGGATATAAAACTATAATAATCCTATTACCGAATGCTGGAGTTCAACAAAAATGGCTATGGTATCCTTCGCACACAGAATAATTATATCCATTGTACGTAATTCATTCTAGGGGTAAACTAAAACCAAAATCCCCTGCCTGCCTACATAATCAGTCAGTGACTAAATTTGAAGTTGAACCCCTTCAATCGGAGGTTTCAGCCAAAAGCAAACATGTCAGACAAAAATTTTACAGAATAAATAATATTTGATGATATATTTTCAATGTCCTCTTCGTCAAGTCCTAGTCCTAGAACCCAGATGACAGACTACGTACGTACGTACTATAACTGATTTTCAGAGAGTGCATATATAGAATGTGTATATATCATATAGGAAGCAACAACCTTCAGAATCATTATATATAAGAAGAGGATATCTAGTTATGAGTAAACTCACATTAAACATCCAGCAGAGATATAGCGTCCAAGGAACCTAGTAACAAAAAGGCGTGCCCCTGCTTCTATGAAAGAAGGTACCATGTGTTTTGGCTTGCTTAGAAGAGCACAGTTTTCTCCAATCAAATCTTGTGCAGTAGCCATGCCAGCCTACAAAGATATATACCAAAGTAAGATTAATTTCTCCAAAAGACAAAAAATAAAATAAAAAATAAAAAATTCCCATGACAACCTAGAACTGGACTAAACTTTTAGAACCTGAAGAAAAAAGTGTAGCAAATGTATTCAGATGATAAGCAGCTGTGAGCTTGTCTAGATTTCTGAAACATGGGAAATTTAGCCCTGAACAATAAGTGGAAGATGACCAGGTATATCCATATATAATGTGTAAGTTGTGATTAGTACACGCATTTGGACGAAGCCCATCATATCCCAGTATAAACCAATAAAAAAGAGGAAAATGTATCAAAAAGTATTTCACGTAAACTTTTTTTTATAGACTTTGTATGAAACCAGCCACAACTTTAACCATATGAAAATGGAGAAAAGTGGCTTGTTTTGGTACCATAAGTCATAAAAAGGAGCGAATTTTAATTACTACACACAAAAGAGACAAAAGAGAAAAAAACTAACGGTTAAACTTTTGAGTCATCCACGAATGGTTTGGTTTCCATATGGCGTTTTCTCACAGACTTGTAATTCAATTTTACTTCCTAGTTTTCTCCTAATAGAACGAGATAGAGAGAAAATAAAGTAAGAAAGATTTCTACTTACAACTTACAAGTAAGGCTGGTAATGAGAATATGAGATGGATATCCCAACCCGGGTCCTGCTAATAGAAACTATAGCTAGCTATCAGCTGGAGCTTTGTGCATTTCTTAGTTTAAACAAGAAATCAATACCGAATGATCCGAGAACTTAGTCTTTTGTCTATTTAACAAGCTTTTTTGGGTTTTGCCCCATTTGCAAAAGAATTTAAAATGGTGTCAAAATTTCGTTAGATATCGGTAATAGTAGAATGGATTCTTCAATAAAATATGTTTATTTATTATTTTTTTAAGAAATCAGTAATATGAATTCAGATTTTTTTTTACCGATTTTTTTAATTTATTTTAAGAATGGTATTTCAATTGCTGAATTCTGAAAAAGTCTTTTTTTTTTTTCTTTGAAATGGGCAATGTAATTGCCGATTTCTTATTTCCATGATTTATTTTATTTGACCTGGCAAACGGGTCGGGTCAATCGGGTTCGGGTTCGACCCATGCGGGTTCGGGTCAAATGGGTTCGGGTCAAAAAACGGGTCGTCCTAAATGGGTTGCACAACCTATGACCCTTACCCGGTCTTTTAAGGGTCGGGTCAAAATCGGGTTGACCCGTATTTTTACACATGAAAAAATATATATATAAAAAATGAAAATAAACTTGATCCTATAGTCCAAAATTATCATTTAGTTTTCTTTGTCTTCCTTTCAATACAAATAAGAGAACACATAAACAAAAACACTCACAAATAAAAGAATATGGGGAAAAAAAATAGTAGATGTCATAGACCATATCAAATTATCAACCTCTTTAGATGTACTTTTTTTTTTTGCTAATTGAACCTCCTTAGATGTATTAGTTGAATGAAAATTATGAAATTAAATTAAATTACCTATCAAGATGACAATATATATAAAGTTTCAAGAATAAAACATAATATGTTTGGTAAAAAAAAAAAACTAAATAAATTAATATGAATTGGACCTCAATCTACTCGAAGTTGGTAGTAGTTCTAGCAATGAAAATATTTATACTTGAAAATTGCACCTCAAGCTGGTGAGTAATTTCATTAATATTTTCATTTATAATACAAAGTTTTAATATAACTTTAGTATACAATGTAAATGGGTCAATAAATATTTAAAAGTTAATAAATATGGCTATTCTATTAATGGATTAGAAATTATCTTCAAATCCATTTAATTAACTTTAAGTGCAAATCAAAGTTTCTACACTTTTTGGCAAAAGACAAGATTGATACTAAGAATTTTACCTCAAATGCTAAAAGTTGATTCAGAAATAAACGCAGTTATAATAATACTCAAAAGAGCGTGTGCCATTAAAATATTAAATAAAACTAAGAAAATAGATTGCAATTCTCTTTCTACCAAGAAAGAACATCCAATTTTTTGTGTTGATTTGGTTAAGTCTAGCCTATTTCAAATACAAATTTAATTTAAGAATTGTTTTTTTAATTGACATTATGTGAACTTTTATAATAGTCAAATTCCAAATCATTCAAAAAAAAATCTCATAATACTTTAATTCCTAACATAATAATATAGACTCGAAAAAAAAAAAAAAAAAATCCTTTGAAAAACGGGTCGACCCATGTGACCCGCGGGTTGACCCGACCCGACCCGACCCATCATTTTACGGGTTGGGTACGGGTTGATACCATCTTTGTTCCCGAGTCGAAAAACCCCAACCCATACCCATATTTTTCCTTCGGGTTCGGGTCGAAAAATGGGCCCGGGTCAGATTTTGCCAGGTCTAATTTTATATCGCAGTGTAAAGTCAATGACTTATATAATTGCTTGCAATAATCAACCAGATGCTGACATCTTTAATTTCATGTAATTTGTTATGAGTTCGTTTATTTCCTCACTAACGTTTTTGTTTGTTGTTCTTTTGAAATGTCACTTAGCTTGTCAAGTAGCTATTGATTGAACAATATTGAATTATTGATTGTCCTGATCTTCACATTAGTTGTCATAGATTGAAAAGATAAGGATCTATGGCAGTTTTCATTTTAGTTTTTATATTTTAAAGTCGTTTCAATTTGGTTCATGTGTTTTCAACCCGATTCCAATTTAGTACTTACCGTAATCTTAATCACGGAAAATGCTTACATGGCTCATAGAAAACTCATATGACACTGTTTGCCATGTAAACTTCCCTCCAACTGATTTACTGGATCACGTGATCTACACGTGTTCATTATATCTCAGAGACAAAGGTCATAACTAATGTCAATAGGAAGACTGAAAACGAGACTTTGAAATGAGCAAAAAGGGGAAACTCAAAGCGCGAGAAGCTTTTGGGGATTTCGAATGGTGTCTGAATCCTAAGCCCTTGTCCTTGGAATCGAGACATTGAAGGATAGTTTGGGGCCTCTATGGTTCGAATTTATCTTCTTTGAGTCTATATTGAAGAGATTTCTCAACATTTTCTCAGGTATAGTACCATAGTTTTCAATGGGTTTGAAAGACAAATTCTTTTCTTTTTTTTTTTAAAACTTTCTGGAACCACTGCATGCAGGATTGATTACTTTTCTTTGGTTGTGCATCATGGTGGGTATTCTGTCTATCATCCCCAACGGTATGTGGGCAGGGGCGGCCCAGAGAGTTGGGTTGCCCTAGCCTTGACGTAATTTTGGTTGCCTTACTTATTATGTCCAATTTTTTTTTTTTTAATGCAAAATCAAGGTTATATTGTACTTTTAACCGGTTATGGTGCTTTATAATTAGCACAATCTGACTCAAAAAAATTACCTAATACCTACAACCTATATGATATTACAATCTCGTTCAAATAATAAAAAATTATATTACACTCCTAAAAATCTAAACTAATACCTATTAATATTATTTTAGGTTTAATAGTTTTAAACTAAAAGAATGTTTTAGTGTTAATAACACTATTATGCTTCCATAAAAAAAAATAAAAATAAAAACATAACACAGACAAATAAATTTAATGAGCAGCACTCCATTCAAAGAATAAAAATAATACTATACTATTCGGTCAATACAAATACAACCACACCACACATGCCAATATTTAAAGTATTAAATAAATATTCAACCACACAACATTCACATACAACAACACAATATTTAAAGTCTCAAATAAATACTTAACAATACAACATTCAAAATCTCAAATAATTCAATAATAAACATTCAAAATATCAAATAAATATAAAATAAATACTCACAAACACAAACACTACAGCTCTCACACAGATCACAATATGGTCAAAGTGTAAAAAAAATAAAAAAATAAAAAAAGGAAGCAAACGGGTCTGCTCTCACACATGACCCACCAGGCCACCACTGTCCCTAGGCCCCAATAAAAGCAAACCAGTGCAATGCATCTGTCTTTTATAAAAGAAAAGAAAAGAAAAGTGCAATGCATAAAAACAATCCGAGTCAAATCATGCATAAAAAGTGCAATGCATAAAAGCAAACCAGTACAACATGATTTGAATTAATTGTCCTTTTTTAGTAAAAGCAAACCAGTTCAATGCATCTGTGCATAAAAAGTTAAAAACAAAACTGCCCCCAGACGGCCAAACCCCAGTAAAAGCAAACAAAACAAAACTGAAGCCACTCGCATAAAATTTCAAAAAACACTAAACAGCATCTGAGAGAGTGAGCAATACCGGAGATCGGTCGTGAAGCGTGCTGCGTGAGATGCCGCCGTGCATCTGCCGGTCTGCATGCCACCGTGCGGCGTGCCTTGCGCGTGGCAGTGGCTGGCTGCTGCTCGGTTGCTCCTCTTTCAGTTCTTTGTGCCGGTGGACCGGTGGTTACGGGATCTAGTGGCTGATCGTGTGGTGGACCGGTGTTTCAAGGTGATTTGGATTTTTCTAGATTGTGATTTAGGGATTTTTTTTTTTTTTTTTTTTTTTCACACGTTTGGTAAAGTTGTGTTTTGCCGGTTGTATTGTTTTATTTGTATTTTATTTTTGGATTTAGTTTTGGTTAGATCTGTTGGTTTATAGCTTAGTCTGTTGGGTGTTTTATGATTATATTTTATTTTTGCCCTTTGAATTTTTTTTTTTTGCCCTCCCGTGTATTGGTAATTGGTTGATGAGTTATGATTATTTTTTATTTTTGCCCTTGAATATTTTTTTTGCCCTCCCGTGTATTGGTAATTGGTTTATGAGTTAAGATTATTTTTTATTTTTGCCCTTGAATATTTTTTTTGCCTTTGGATTATATTATTTTTTTTTTTGCCCTCTAATAAAAATTTTATTTTATGAATACAATTTTTTTTTTTCTAATGTATATGTATAAATTTTTTTTTTAATGTATAGTATAAATTTTTTTTTCCCTTTTGGTTACCCTGGGGTGGGGGGTTGCCCTAGCCCAGGGGCTTGCAGGGCTTACCCCAGGGCCGGCCCTATATGTGGGGGTGTTGTGGCTGTGGTAGAAAATTGTCATCGTGATACGTGGTCTAGATAGAGATTGAGTGCATTAAGCATTGAGGCCGAAGGGTTTCATATTGTTAACAATAATGACAATGTAATGTTACCACCAGATTTAGTTAAGGGATATGGAGAGATTGATGTATATGTAAAGCATATGGTGGATGAACCTATCCTACATAGTGATCTAGAAGATGAGTCATATCGTGATGGTGATGAGATTATAGGTGACAAACACAACACTGATGGAGATGGAGATGTTGATGGTGATGTGGATGTTGATAATCCTAATAAGTAATACCAAGGTTTGTGTTTAGGAGCTTTAGGGATGGTTGGGCATTCCCTCAAGGTGTTCTTGAGGATCTAAGAACCCTAAATTTGTAGTTCTAGAGAGAAGAGACTTGGGATTTTTTTTATTAGTGACAGAAAGGCTGGTCAACACTGTTGAAATCTGCTTCAAGAATTGAAACCGAACTGATTTGAACAGCAACACAAAAGGATCCAAACAGCTAGGAACGCACAAGACCTGAAAAGTAAACAATAACACAAACTCTCAGATAGCCTTGGTCAACCCAGTGGGGACTGACCTATAACTCTCCGATGATATTGTTAGTAATCCCATAATCAGAAGAATATACTTAAGACATGAAATAATTTCTCCAAATCCCTCTCTTTTCTAGAAAAATATGTGTATATCCCCTTTCTCCTTCCTTTTTAACTCTATTTATACCCGTTATTTTCCTAAGATATTTCTTCTTTTTTCTCTTATCTTCCCCTTCCTTCTTTTTCTGCATGCCATTAATGCCTGCTGTTTACAGCCCATCTGCTTCGTTTTCTTCCCACTTTTCCTTTATTAATCTTAACGTTAACTTGATATTTAGTCTACATTTAATGATCCTGATTTTAACTTGATATTTAGTTTACATTAAATGCGGTATTCTGGAATAACCCTCTATGTCTTGTCATTAGTTTAAGTTTTCCGTACTTATGTTAGATGGAACCAAACAACTGTTCAATATAAACTCTATTCGGTTATAATCTGAACAGATAAGGTTAATTCTCAAAGTGATAGTTTCCGAATAACGTTCTACCCCTCCAATTACCCCCTGATTTTGGCTTCATTGAGT
This sequence comes from Fagus sylvatica, assembly GCA_907173295.1. NCBI lineage: Eukaryota > Viridiplantae > Streptophyta > Magnoliopsida > Fagales > Fagaceae > Fagus > Fagus sylvatica. The sequence continues at coordinate 10,946,108 of OU015772.1, read as the reverse complement.
AACTTCCAAGGGAGTCGGAATTAATACGCACGACCCCCAAGAACAATTTCAATGCTCCGTCGCCTGACTCGCGTTTTTCCAAGAAAAATTAAAAAGACAGAAAGATTTGGGGGGAAAGCTTCCCCCTTTTTCGAATTAGACATAAATTTCTAAAACCCCCAAAACTTCGTCACTTCTTCACTTCAATCTCTCTCACTCAGTCGCTCATATTCTCTGCCTTCCCAAGTTCGTCGCTCCGACTCTCAGAATCGCCTTCCCTGTAAGTCTTCTTCGGCTTTTGTTAATTTTCCTAACCTGCCTCAAATTTCTAATTTTGATAGCACGGCTAGAACTCGACCCGGGGCTAGACTAAGCAAATTGGCTAGTCTAGTAAACTCAGAGGATAGTATGACCCGATTTAGGCAGATCTACCGTGTTCCCCCCTCTATATCTTTGACATATTGTCATTCAGATAATCTTCCCATCATAAACAGGGATGAACTTTTAATTCCAGTGATGGCCGTAGTTGAGGGTGGGGTTAGATTTCCGCTCCATTCGTTACTTATAGATTTCCTCCAGACCGTAAATGCCTCCCCATCTTAAATATCCATTAATGTCTTTAGGATTGTAATGGGTGTCGTTGCCATAAACCGTCTCTTAGGGGTTAATCTAACCACTAAGGAAATTTTGTACGTATATCAATATATATGCCCTGGGGAGGAGTCTAGAACCTCTTGCCACCTAAAGGCTCAAGAAGTAAATGTAAAATTGGTGAACGACCTTCCTGATTCCAACAAGGGGTACGACAAGGACTACCTCAGGGTTTCGGGAGAATGGTTTACGGGCGGATCTGCCTGCTGGAGCTCGTACGAATACCCAGGTCAGGGTTTCAACTAACAGTAGTTTAAAAAGAACTGACCGAACAAATACCCCATCTAACAGAACATTAAATAGAAGCCAACTTGTATTTTTTTTTTTCTGACAATGGATGTTTTACAGATCCGACAAGAATCGACGTGGACGAGAAGCAAGTAGACACCGAACTGGTGAAGACAATCTTGTTGACCAACATTTATGTCGACTAGAGAGGAGAACCCCGATCAACTCCCCTGCTATTGAGGTACGAACCTCAAATCAAGTCGTTCCTTGAGGGCCCTACCGTCCCCAGATCGTAAGCTGTTGAAGTAGAACCAAGTGTCCTCTATGTGGCACAACCGGCAGAGGTCGAATTTCCCCAAGATCATCCAGATCTAATCCCTTCGGGCCAAGTGTGCGAGATGGCACCTCCAATCAATCCGTTCAAGCTAATGGGTAAAACAGCTGACGCAAGCTCCTCTAAGAAAGGGAAAGGGAAAGGAAAGGGCAAAACTAAGGGCGCCGGAGCTGGGAAGAAGTTAAAGAAGCCCCCGGCAAGCACTGTGGAGCCCGAGACAACCACTCAACCCTCTGCTGAACAAGAACCTCCTCTCCCACCACCTACGGTTCACAACATTGACGAATCTGACTAGGGGGAAGAAATGGGTCCCTGAAAGAAAAGGGGTAGGACTGAAACTTCTTTAGTACCAGCTGAAGGTTCTTCTTCACGATCTGAAGTATGGGATCCTGCATTGCTGTTCGGCCCAGATCCAATTTCCGTTCGGGATACTATTTTGGACGACTCGCAGACAGAAGTCTTGGCTCAGGTAGTCCATGGCCTGGCCTTTGCAGCATGCCTACCTGAAGACATGAAGCAATGGGCTAGTAGGCAGTCCGGGCCAGTCTTCCACCATATTACCCGGGGCCTAATGATGGTAATGGCTTTCCTAATGTAGTTGTACATTTTTGCATGCGCTGTTTTATATATACTCCTTTTATAACATTCTGAATCTTTCTTCATTTTTTACTTACGCATTTTCTGATTCAGGCTACTCAAGGTGTTCTTTCCATGGAAGCAAGGGTTTTCAGGCTAACAGAAAAGCTACAGAAAAAGGATGCCGAACACGAGAAGAGAATGTCCGAGGTGTTGGAGCTTGCCGCCAATAACTACAAGACTTTGGAGGACGAGCATTTTAAAAATATAAACATCATGAAAGAGGCTGAAGAGCAGGCATGGACCGAAGAAGCTAAACAAGCCCAGATGGAGGCAGAAATAACCGAGATTCGAGAGAAGATGAGAAAACTCGAGTATGAGTGTATTCTCTCAATCGGAAAGGCCCAGGAAGAGGGAATAGAGGAGGGAATGGCAAAACGGAAGGAACTGGGCAAGGAAAGAGCCATGGACGAAGTCAAATCCTAATTCCAGATGGTATACAATAGTGGGTTCAAGCATGGGTGGAAGTCTGCCCTGAGTAAGACCGAACAACCCGAAACATCTGACCTCTTTCTACATGCCAACACTCCTATCCCGTATCCTGAGGCGGGGCTCAAAGATTTCAGGGACGAGGCCGATGAGGAAGACAACGAAGATGAAAGGACCGACGACGAGCAGGAGAAGGATCAGCCTCTAGAGAGTTAGCAACCCGAACTGACTGACCACACGGCAGATGCGCTCGAACAACCCCCAAGCTTGTAGTTTTTATTTGTAATGTGGTAATTAGACCAGTTTTTATGACCTTTGTCTTTGTTTACTCCCATTTTTTTTGTTTGTAATGAAGCTCCTAACACTTGGGATTTTAAGTTTAACTTTACTTATATATTTTTTACTTTAGTTTTAGTGTTGATCTCTTAACTATGAGCTGTGCTATTTAATATATTTACTGTGATCGTGAATCTTATATTTTACTTCATGTAATTCGCAAACAGACGAACATATGAAAACGGGCGAAGTATTCAAAAACATGTATAGTTATCATGAAAATCCTTGTAGGCTTTTTACTGGCTAATAAATTTCTGAAGCAGATACCAAATTTAGACCTAGACATCATCTTATAAGTAAAGAAGTTTTACCTTAGCATATCTTGGAAAGCCGATCTCTCTTTAACGTCACCTTTCAAATCCAAGCAAGAAGGGATGATTCATTTTCGAACAATCAATTTTTAAATGATATACTTACGACACTCCCTAAGAAGTGATAAGTGACTCCAAGTAATGACTTTTATACTTATGACACTCCCGCAGAAGTGATAAGCGATTCCGAACAATGGTTTTTTAACTTGTGACACTCCCGTAGAAGTGATAAGCGATTCCGAACAATGGTTTTTTAACTTGTGACACTCCCGTAGCAGTGATAAGCGATTCCGAACAATGGTTTTTTAACTTGTGACACTCCCGCAGCAGTGATAAGTGATTCCGAACAATGGTTTTTTAACTTGTGACACTCCCGCAGCAGTGATAAGCGATTCCAAACAATGGTTTTTTAACTTGTGACACTCTCGCAGAAGTGATAAGTGATTCCGAACAATGATTTTTTTAACCTGTGACACTCCCGCAGAAGTGATAAGCGATTCCGAACAATGATTTTTTTAACTTGTGACACTCCCGCAGAAGTGATAAAAGATTCCGTACAATGATTTTTTAACTTATGACACTCCCGCAGAAGTGATAAGCGATTCCGAACAATGGTTTTTTAACTTATGACACTTCCGCAGAAGTGATAAGCGATTCCGAGCAATGGTTTTTTAACTTATGACACTCCCGCAGAAGTGATAAGCGATTCCGAATAATGGTTTTTTAACTTATGACACTCCTGCAAAAGTGATAAGCGATTTCGAACAATGATATTTTAAACGGGATAGACATTAACAACATTTCTCATTACTCTAACCAATTATCTTAGAAAAAATACTTTTTAAGATTACATATATTCCAAGGCCTAGGGACTGATTTACCATCCATGTCTATAAATCTATATGCTCCTACTCCAGCAAATGACGTCACTTTATACGGCCTTTCCCAGTTCGGTCCGAGCTTACCATCGTTCGAGTTTCTGGTATTTGCCACCACTTTCCGGAGTACTAAGTCTCCAACTTGGAAGCTCCTGGCCCTTATATTTTTGTCATACCCTCTTTTCATCTGATGCTGGTATGAGGCCAACCTTATTGTTGCCATATCTCTTCTTTCTTCCAACAGATTTAAATCCTTTCACAGATTGCATTCATTCTCTTCGGCATCAAACTCCGTAGTTCGGGTCGTTGGTAGGCCGACCTCAAGTGGAATAACAGCCTCCACACAGTACGCCAGTGCAAACGGAGTCTCCCCTGTTGACCTTCTTCTCGTCGTCCTGTGGGTCCACATAACACTCGGGAGCTCCTCGACCCACCTGTCTTTGGCCTCTTCTAATCTCTTCTTTATTCCATCTAAGATTACTTTATTTGAAACCTCAACTTGACCATTCACTTGAGGATAAGCCGGTGAGGAGAAGAAATTTTTGATACCTAGGTCCGAACAGAAGCCCTTGAAAAGTTTACCCTCAAACTGTGTACCGTTGTTTGAGATGATCGCCCATGGTATTCCAAATCTGGTGATAACGCTTTTCCATAAAAAACGCTTGGTGTACACTTCACGGATGTGAGAGAGTGGTTCGGCTTCTATCCACTTGGTGAAGTAATCTGTTGCCACAATTAGAAATTTCTTATTTCCCGGTGCCCGAGGAAGAGGGCCCACTATATCCAAGCCCTATTGAGCGAAAGGCCATGGACTTTACAATGGATTAAGTTCTCGAGCCGGTTGGTGAATTTTCGAGGCAAATCTTTGACATTTGTCACATTTCTTGACATACTAAACAGCATCGCTCTGAATATATGGCCACCAATAACCCTGCGACATTGCTCGGTGGGCCAACGATCTACCCCCGGTATGACTTCCACATATACCTTCATGGATTTCAAACAGAAGATTGTCCACCAGATTCGGATGTATGCATAACAAGTAGGGTCCTGAAAAAGACCTTTTATAAAGACTCCCCTCCCTAGATAGCCAGTAGCCTGGAGCTTTTCTTTTGATGATACTGGCCGTTTTTGGATCTTCAGGCAAGCAATCATCCCGCAAGTAGGCTATTAGGGGGTCCATCCAACTCGCCACCGAGTCAACGCTACAAATTCCATCCGCGATATCAACCATGGAGCTCGGGGTGCTCAAAACTTCTACTGTTACAGTTTTGGGCAGGTTTGTTTCCAAGGTGGTTGCCAATTTGGCCAGGATATCTGTGTGGGAGTTACGGTCTCTTCCAATTTGTTCCACCTGCACAAAATCAAACTTGGAGAGCAATGACCTGATAATAGAGAGGTAAGATATTATCTATTCATCCCGAGCCAAATATTCCTCTGAGATATGGTTGACCACCAATTGAGAATCACAAAAGACTTGTAAATGTTCGGCACCCAATCTCATGGCCTGTTCCAGGATAAGTCCCTCAGGAGAGATCAAGACCGCACCTGCCCCCGCTCCCCTCATATTCGAAGCTCCGTCTACAAACAATTTCCAACCCGATAAGCTTGCATCAGCGCCATAGCTCGAGGTATTGGTTAATTCTGAATTTCCCCCCTTCCCTTGGAATTCGGCTACAAAGTCAGCCAAGACCTGCCCCTTGATCGAGGTTCAGGGTTTGTATTCGACCCCAAGGGATCTCAAGTGCACTCCTCACCTAGTGATCCGTCCGGAGAAGTTCGAACTGTGCATCAACACTTTCAATGGGAGATCAGTGAGAACGGTGACAGTACTGGCCTGAAAGTAATGCGAGAGTTTCTTGGCAGCTTGAATTAATGCCAGTGCACCTGGATTCTGTTTCGTTCATGGTCTTACTTACAAAAAAGACTGGCTTTTGGCCTTCACATGTCTCCCGCACCAGGACCGCACTAACGGCATGCTCCGAAATAGCCAAATAAAGGAAGAGCGGTTCTCCCGAACATGGGATTGAAAGGCAAGGAAGGGAAGAGAGATAAGTCTTTATTCTTTGGAATGCAACCGAACAGTCTTCGTCCCATAAGAACTTCCTTTTCTTTCCCAATAGCCGGAAAAACGGATGGCATTTCTCTGTTGATTGAGAAATAAACCGACCAAGCGCGGCTATCATTCCAGTTAGACGCTGAACTTGCTTGGCATCTTTAGGAGGTTCGAGGATTAATAACGCTGATATCTGGTCTGGGTTGGCCTCAACCCCATTGTAACTGACCATATGACCTAGAAACTTGCCCGAACTAACCCCGAATACACACTTCGAGGCGTTAAGGCGTAGTTTGTTACTTCGGAGGATTCCCAAAACTTCTCACAGATCTCCTAGATGGCTCGCTTTCCCCACACTCTTTATTAGCATGTCATCAATGTATACTTCCACAGTCTTCCCGATCAAATGTCCGAACATTTTAGTCACCATCCTCTGGTATGTTGCACCTGCATTCTTCAATCCAAAGGGCATCACTTTTTAGCAATAAATTCCTTTGGGAGTAATGAAAGCCGTCTTCTCTTGGTCGGACAGGATCATAGGAATTTGATGGTAGCCCTGGAAATCATCCAAGAAACTCATCCTCTCATGACCCGAAGCCGAATCCACCAGCTGGTCTATTCTTGGAAGAGGGAACGAGTCCTTCGGGCAGGCTTTGTTGAGATCGGTAAAGTCTACACATACTCTCCATTTCCCATTATTCTTTCTCACAACTATAGTGTTAGAAAGCCAGGTCGGGTATTGAATTGGCCGAATAGCGTTTGCCTCCAACAACCGATCCACTTCTTTCACCACTATTTCGACCCGTTCGGGAGCCAGTTTCCGATGCTTTTGACTAACGGGCTTGGCTTCAAGAGAGATGTTTAGAGAATGACATGCAAGATCTGAGCATACCCTAGGTGCCTCATAAACCGACTAGGCAAATACATCTTGAAATTCCATTAGGAGAGCAACCAATTCTTCCCTGTCTGTTGAAGATAAATTCGTCCCTACTAAAAAATAATGTTCAATTTTAGAAGGGTCAAAATGTACCTTTTCGGGATCTTTCTCCGCTGTATTTCTTCTTATCTCAGTCCCGGGTGTCTGTAATTGTCATGACACCTTGGTGGCATGTTTGTCATCTGGATTCTTCCGACTAATCGTTGCTAGGACACACTGTTTTGCTGCTACCTGGTCGCCATTTACTTCCATAACTCCATCCTTCATAGGGAACCGTAGCTTCTGGTGCAAAGTTAATGGGATGGCTCTCATCCGGTGCAACCAGTCTCTTCCCATGATCACATTGTATGGCGAGAAGCCATGAATGACTATGAACTCTATCTGTAGATTGATTGGCCAAGCCATCACAAGAAGTGTAGTCTTCCCCAACGGGGTTGTTGACTCACCCGAGAAACCGAACACCGGAGATGAGAAGTCGTCGAGATCTGCCTCTTTCAAGCCCAATTTTTCATATAGGCCCTTGTACATCACTTCAGCGAAGCTACCTTGGTCGATCAGGACTCTTTTTACATCATAATTCCAAATTCTGAGAGTTATAACAAGAGAGTCACTGTGGGGCATCTGAACGTCTGTCAGGTCATCCTCCGAGAACGAGACGACTTGACTAGCAGAGGAGCCAAGATTGTTCGAGCAAGATGCTGACAAAAGATGGGCAAAATCCAAAATTCCAAAACTCCGTCTAAGGTGTGCAGCTTTCTGAATATCTAACCTGAAAGACGTTGGCGAAATGGAAGTGCAGGAGGGATTATGTATAACCTGAATAACACCTGCAGGGACAGATCCCGAAGCCCCTGAACGGTTAGTGGTGGTCCCACGCGTCTTGCATTCGGTCAAATTTTTATCAACATAGTCAGAAAGGTGATCGTCCACTACTAGCTGCTCTAAATGGGTCTTATATTTGTGACAATTCTCTGTCAGATGTCCCCTGTCACGATGGTAAAAACAATGAAGATTATGATTCCTGGCTGTCAGGTCACCTACCAGCTTGGGTGGCCATATGAAGAAAGGCTCCCCTTTAATCTTATCCATAATCCGGTAGATCGGCTCCTTGAATACTGTCTGAAAAGCTTTGAAGGATGGTGAAGCATAGCTGGTCGGAACCTGAGATGGTTTGGAAGTTTGGCCTGTTCAGACTTGAGATCTCGAGTTCGGGGGCCGTACAGGAACTTCAGGCAGCGTCCCACTAGTATTGCCCCCGTCTTCCTTTACTCTAACAAACTGCTCTATTCGGTCCATGAGTTTCCTGAGATTAGTGGGAGGACGTTTGGTCAGGGATTGACGCAGACCAGTATTAGGAGGTAAGCCCAATCTGAACGTTTGAAGCGCCGTGTCCTCCCCACAACCATCAATATCATTATAAGTCTCCCAAAATCTGGCCGAATAGTCTTTGATCGACTCATTGCTACCTAATTTGATCATCATGAGTGTATCCAGACCCCTAGGCCTTCGACTATTCGTTATAAATCTCCCTACAAATGCCTCGGCCATTTGATTATAGGATCCGATTGTTCCTCGCTCAAGCTAATTGAACCATCGGAGCGCCACTTCTCCCATACTAGATGGGAACATTCTGCACATCAACGGGTCATTATAGCTCCATAAGACCATCCTTTGATGATAATGACCTATATGGGCAACAGGATCTGTCCGACCATTATAGACTTCAAACCGAGGAGCCGTGAACCTTTCTGGTAACCTAGCGCGCTCTATCTCCTCCGAGAATGGTGACGAATATACTAGATCCAACGCCTTTCATATGGCTCCTTGCTCTCCTTGTCTTACCTTTTTCTTCGACATGATAGGAGGTAAAACACTTCTGTCACGACGTTCATTCACAACCCTGTCGGAGCGCTCGTTCTTTCCCTTCATAGCCCGAATTGTGACGGAAGGATCGACTGAACTGGTGGCTTTCTCTTTTAATGAAGGAGTTTCCGCCCAATCTTCGGTATGCGCACTTAGAGATGTCCCTGATCTCTCTTGGTCACCCTTCTGAAACCTTCTTCTTGGCCTTTCTTTTGCTGGGGATTTACCCATAGCTTCTTTTTTCAAATCGCTGATCTCCTTACAGAGTTCGGCGATTACCCTTTCACTATCGTCTGCTCGGGAATTTGCAGAAGACGAGAAAATTAACAATCTTTGGGCTCGGTGAGGTGTCACCTCTGTGGAGGCTTGTTCGTGTCGTTCAGTTCGTTGATCATCCAAATGCTGGAGAAGATCAGTATGTCTAGAAGAAGGATTGACCGAGGTGGCAGTTAGAGTGTGCTCAGAAGGTCTGTAAGATGATCCTGTTGACACCTTAGGACGAGATGGCCCTGAAACCTGTCGTGCTGGAAATTTGGCAAGCTTAAGTGGTGCAAGGACAGAACGTGACATGGTGAATAAAACAAACTGGACTCAACAGTATTAAAGAGCCTCCCCACAGACAGCGCCAATTGTAAGTGGGATTTTTTTTTATTAGTGATAGAAAGGCTGGTCAACACTGTTGAAATCTGCTTCAAGAATTGAAACCGAACTGATTTGAACAACAACACAAAAGGATCCGAACAGCAAGGAACGCACAAGACTTGAAAAGTAAATAATAACATAAACTCTCAGATAGCCTTGGTCAACCTAGTGGGGGCTGACCTATAACTCTCCAATGATATTGTTAGTAATCCCATAATCAGAAGAATATACTTAAGACATGAAATAATTTCTCCAAATCCCTCTCTTTTCTAGAAAAATATGTGTATATCCCCTTTCTCCTTCCTTTTTAACTCTATTTATACCCATTATTTTCCTAAGATATTTCTTTCTTTTTTTTCTCTTATCTTCCCCTTCCTTCTTTTTCTACATGCCATTAATGCCTGCTATTTACAGCCCATTTGCTTTGTTTGCTTCCCACTTTTCCTTTATTAATCTTGACATTAACTTGATATTTAGTCTACATTTAATGATCTTGATTTTAACTTGATATTTAGTTTACATTAAATGCGGTATTCTGGAATAACCCTCTATGTCTTGTCATTAGTTTAAGTTTTCCGTACTTATATTAAATGGAACTGCATAACTGTTCAATATAAACTCTGTTCGGTTATAATCCGAACATATAAGGTTAATTCTCAAAGTGATAGTTTCCGAATAACGTTCTACCCCTCCAAAACCCAACAAATTTATTTGAATCAACACAATAAATTCCTAACATTACATATTAATTAAAAATAAGTAACACGTTACCATTCCGAACCAACAAAGAAAGCAATGGAAGTCCTCTAAGAACAATTTTTTATTTTTTTCGTAATGGGTCGTGCCTTTGACAAAAAAATGAACAAATGAAAGCTAATTGATGATTAAAAAATAATCGACAATAGTTTGTCCAGGCATGAATCTGAACATTTTATCTCTCCTTTTATAGAAAACAATATCAACATGCTGAAGGAAAACTTTGATACGGATTGCTGAATGCGGCAACATTTCCAGGACGAGAGAATACAACCTACGTTAAAAGTCACAAGTCAAATATCTCTCAGTCCAGACCCAAATAAAATCCACCTTAGCAAAATTTTATAATATATGCGAGCAAGTCAAAGCAAATTTACATTCTTGTGTAGATGTAATGGTTTTGAGAGAATCTATCTCTACTTTTTTTGATGAAAACAAAGCTTTATTGAACCAAAGAAATATTATACAACCCTACGAAGAGGGAGACAAAACCCTACAAAGAGGGCAGAAGAAGTGACATTCGTCACGGCTAAGAACCCTACAGCGAGGGCAGGAAAACAGTAACATAACAACAACAACATACACAACAAAACAAAAACAACCACAAACAACAACAACAAAACAAACAACAACAACAGCAGGAGGAGGAAAACCCTTCGACACAAATTTTGCCTACAATCCAAAAGATAATAAGAGCAACCACAGCAATTGTTGTCCGGAACAGCAACAAGTTTGGAATCTAGATCCCAGCCAAGCAGACCACGGAGAAGTTGAATCGAAGTTGCCTTGGCAAGAGAGGCCATTCGATTCAGGTGTGGCAGGGGCCCTTCAAACAAGGGTTTGGAAGAATCTACCTCAAAGGTAGAGTAATCGAGTGAAACTCGAACTGAAATTCAAACTGGAAGAGATCCCCAAACCGGCTGCCCACCAAACAGCCACAGCCGTAGAAGGTCTCGACACCCACTAGAAAGGCAAGGGTGTGCCGACAAAAGAGAGAGAATCCGTTGGAGACTCGAGTCACCCAAAGCCTCCAGCAAATCACTCCCAGACAAGCCTAGATCGGATGAAGGAGAGGTAAAATGGAAGGTGGGTGAGGATGGGGGCAGTGGTGGCGACTCGGTACCATCCGATCTAGAAGCCAAAAGCAGAAAGAACAGTAAAATAAAAGGGGAAAAGGAAAGGAAAAGGGCCACACAGCCTAGATCGGACCATCGCTGGTCACGATCGAGGCCGCGCAGCCCGTAACGATGAGGGGGACTGCTCAGATGGGCTTAGGGGTATCGGAGAGGTGTTTCTCTAGAAGGGTCGAGAAGCTTTTTTCTTTTTCTTATGGATGGAAATGATTTACAGCTTTGAGAATCTATCTCTACTTACCATAAGAAGCTTTTGAGATCTTATATATATATATATATATTGATTTTATAAATGGGATATTATTTTATTCCTCATAGAGATTATCCAAATCTCTATAAATATTTAACAAGAGAGATGTGGCCAAATAGCAATTATCCACTAAGTCAAGAAACATACCTGATAATTCCCAAGTGTATGTGACTGAAAACCAGCTACACAATAATCAAAGTAATATTCCCATGTCCGAATGAATTTTTCATTAAACCCAAGAGCGAGGATTTTGCTGAAACACAAAAATAATGGCACAGCATCAAAATACTCGACATCATTACCATCTTTAGGTCGTAACAAGTTTTACATTGTAATAATCATAAATTTGCAGCGTACTCACTTTTTTTTTACAAGTAATTTGCAGTATAATAACATAGAGAGGAACATAAAATATATAAATATACAAAACTTTCTATGACAAAGTTATTGATTTCATTTTTCTAGGCTACTCCAATGTAGCAAAGATTCGTGCATGTCCTACTTCAGAACAACTTTGTAAAGAAATAGTGGATAGCTAGTCTTAAAACTATATCTGAGATGAGTGTTGCATGAGTCAATGTTTAGAACAAACTTCATTGAGAAAAGTTTTCCCATGATTACTTCATTTACCTCTGCTTCTCCATAAAATTTTGTCTCCAACATCTGAGTGTTTGGTAGTAATGAATGCCTATGTTCTCCAGGTGCTCCACACTGCAGTTACCAAATTTCTATTAATATCGTAGAGAATCAATACTAAGCAAAATATACACTGAAAAAGAAACCTTATATACCATAGTCTGGATGCAGCAACCATGGCTGATGTTATCCTACTTAATGAAGGTAGGCACCCCCCGGGAAATATATATTCCTTTATAAAATCTGAGCTTTGTCTGTACTCGTCATAACGTTCATCTGGTATTGATATGAACTAAGAAAAATACCAAGTGCCAAGATGTCAGCATTTGGGTGCTAAAATCTACATAGCAACGATGTAATTACAATCAAACTGGAAATGAGACAGGACACCAGCTTTTCGTTAGGCCCCTATCATTACCTGCAGAACGAGAAGCCCTTCTTCTGCTAATAATGATTCACAGCAACCAAAAAACTCATCCATAAATTCATGGCCAACAGCTTCTATCATCTCACTGAAAAATGCTATTACAGATCATGTATTTTGTAGGGAGCATAATGGTCAGATATAATTCAGTGGAAATGGAACTTACCAGGATATGATTCTGTCATATTTGTAGGTATTTGGCAATTGGCGGTAGTCACAAAGAAGAAATTTAATGCGGTCCTGGTAATTAAGTGGATACAAATTAATTAAAACCAGAAAGTAGAACTCTAATGCTGTAGGAACCACACATTCTACAAAAGACATTTAAAGGTTAATTAAACAAAGGAAGTGGAATAAAACAGGATGATAGACTGCTTACCCACAATGCATTATAGTTTCCAATATTTTCCAAATGTATTCGTTACACATTATATATGCTTTTTTATGCAAATGAATCATTTATCAAGTTAATACCTGAAGGCCAGCTTCTTTCACTTTCCTTTCTGCAAATTTCAATTGCTCCTCAGAGAGAGTGATGCCAGTGTATTTGCATCCAGTTCGTTTGACAACTTCAATAGCTAAGGTTCCCCAGCCACACCCAATCTCAAGAACTTCATGCTTCTTATTAATTCTTGCCTAAATTGATTGAAGTTGAGAAAAAAATTGGACTAGAGTACAACAAGAAAAACATTTAAATTTGATGAATCCAATTAAAAAGACTTACTATGACCCCCTTGAAAAGAAAAGAAAAAATATTGATGACTTACTTTTTCAATTAGAAGAGAAATTTTTCTTAGCTGTGCATCCTTTAAGTCTTCATCTTCTGTCAAGAAATTAAAGAAGAGAGAATAATTTTTATTTCTATTGACTTGCTTAATACAATGATACATTCTTGTTTAAATAGATACAAGAGGATAGACTAAGTATGGAAATAAGCAAAGATAAGGAAATAATTGATAATTACAAATTAATGGTTATTCCTAGAGTTATGGTGATGATTCCATGGCTGATTTTGTGCAATTTGGAATCCTGAAAATGAGCAGATTTGATTGTGTCAATACTCCCCCTCAAGTTGGCGCATGGAGATCCGTAATGCCCAACTTGCATAGGAAATGATGAAAAAGGTCTCGGCCTAAGGCTTTGGTGAAGATGTCCGCAAGTTGCTCATGGGATGACGTATGGACTGCAGTGAGGAGACCAGACCGGATCTTATCTCGAATAATGTGACAATCAATCTCAATATGCTTGGTACGTTCATGGAACACAGGATTATGAGCAATGTGTAGAGCAGATTGATTATCACAATGTAAGCTGAAAGGCTCAGGATGAGAAATGCCAAAATCAGCAAGAAGTTGTTTTAACCAGGTGAGCTCACAAGTAGTGACAGCCATGGCATGATATTCAGCTTTAGCGGAAGAGCGAGCGACTGTCGTTTGTTTCTTGGTGCGCCATGAAATAGGACTTGTGCCAAGCTGAATGAAATAACCTGTGGTGGAGCGGCGAGTAGTAGGACAGCTGGCTCAATCTGAATCAGTATAGGCAGTAACATGTAAAGTATTGGAAGAGAGAAAGAGAATGCCTTGGCCTGGGCTGCCTTTGATGTATTGAAGAACACGAGTGGCGGCTTGCATGTGCGGAAGGCGAGGAGCATGCATAAACTGACTGAGGATGTTCACTGCGAAGACAATATTAGGACGAGTGATGGTCAGGTAGATGAGGCGTCCCACAAGTCGCCGATAGGTACTAGGGTCAGAGAGAAGAGCGCCATCTTGATTTGTGAGCTTCAAGTTTTGTTCCATGGGAAAGGAAGCGGTTCGGGCGCCAAGTTGACCACTGTCATTCAGAATATCAAGAGCATATTTTCGTTGATTAAGGAAGATGCCTTTTTGTGAACGAGCAACTTTGAGACCAAGAAAATATTTGAGAGGGCCGAGATCCTTGGTTTTGAAATTGGTAGAGAGGGCATGTTTGAATGTCTCAATTTGGGAAAGATCATTGCTAGCAACTAGAATTTCATCAACATAGACAAGTACAAGGGTGATACTCGTGGTGCTGACCAAAGTAAATAAAGAGTGATCTGCTTGAGATTGAGTAAAACCTGCATCAAGAAGCACAGTGGTTAGTTTAAAAAACCAGTTGCGGGATGCTTGTTTGAGGCCGTAAAGGGATTTGCGGAGGCGGCAGACACGAGTCTCCCCCTTAGGGCAATATCCAGGAGGTGGTGTCATGTATACTTCTTCATCAAGATCACCATGTAAGAAGGCATTGTTGACATCAAGTTGGTGAATGATCCATTGCTGAGCGGCGGCTACAGCGAGCAAGCACCTAACAGTAGTCATTTTTGCAACAAGGGCAAAAGTCTCATGGTAATCAAGGCCTTCAATTTGAGTATAGCTTTTGGCAACCAGGCAAGCTTTATACCTTTCAATGGAACCATCTGCGTTGAGTTTGGTTTTAAAGACCCATTTGCAACCAATGGGCTTTTTTTCATGGGGGAGAGGTTCAAGTGTCCAAGTGGAATTGGCTTCAAGGGCACAGAGCTCATTAGACATTGCTTCACGCCAATGGGAATGGCGAAGGGCAGTGGAATAGCAAGAAGGTTCAACATAAGAGGTGAGAGCATGTAAAAAAGTAAGGTGAGAAGGTGAGAAACGAGAATATGAAAGAAAAGCAGATAAAAGGTGAGCAGTACCTGAGGTTGATGTAGTGAGTGATGATGCCGTGGGCCCTACATGTAAAGTCGGACAAACATAATCCTGGAGGTAAGTTGGGCGAGAAGTAGTGCGACGAGGACGAAGAGAAGTAGAGGGAGGAGGAGGAGAGTTTGTGGTGGTAGTAGGAGGAGGGGACGGGGTTGGTGGGATTGGTTCGGGAACGGGTAGGGGGAGAATGGGAATGGAGGGATGAGAAATATCTGGAAGATCTTGAAAGGGAAATATGTCTTCATGGAAGGTGACATCTCGAGAAAAGAAGATTTTTTGTGTGTCGAGATTATAGAGTTTATATGCTTTGTGGTTATTGGGGTAGCCAAGAAATAGGCATTTGGAGGCACGGGGAGAGAATTTATCTCGATGAGCACGGAGGGTTTGTGCGTAGCATAGGCAACCGAATACACGAAGGTGATTGTAATTTGGAATAGTATTGAAGAGAAGTTCAAAAGGAGATTTATTGTGAAGAATGCGACTCGGTGTACGGTTAATGAGATATGCCGCAGTGAGTACACATTCTCCCCAAAATTTTAGAGGTAAGTGTGCTTGGAAGCGAAGACTGCGAGCAATATTCAGAAGGTGCCTGTGTTTGCGCTCCGCAACACCATTTTGTTGTGGAGTTTCAACGCAGGTACGTTCATGAATAATGCCGTGAGTTTGAAGATAAGATTGCAATTTTGTTTCAAGAAATTCTTGTCCATTATCAGTGCGAATTTTTTTTACCATGGTATTGAACTGAGTTTGAACAAGAGCAAAAAAATGGAGCAGATTTGTGTGTGCCTCTGATTTATAACGCATAAGATAGATCCAAGTGGTGCGGGAAAAATCATCGACTATAGTGAGAAAATAATGAGAACCACAAATGGAAGAAGTATGATAGCCACCCCAAATGTCACAAAATATTCTATTGAAAGCAAAAGAACTTTTATTATCATTAGAAGAAAAAGGCAAACGTGTGTGTTTAGAACGAGCACAAACATCACAATTCGAAATAACATGTGAATTATTAAATAATTGAGGAATGAAAAGACGGGAAGGATGACCTAGGCGGCGATGCCATAAGTCTTTATAAGCAGTGGTTTGTATGGAGAGAGCCAGAACATTGTTGGGCCGATACATATAAAGCCCATTGCATAAATCACCCGCTCCAATCAGCCTCGTCGACTGTGGGTCCTGAAACAAAAAATTTTTAGAGGAAAAAGAAACAATGCAATTGGTGTTAGAGGTAAGCTGAGAGACAGATAAGGGATTAAAATGAAAGTCAGGATATAATAGACATTAAAAAGGGTAAGGGTTGGGGATAATATGCATTGACCGATACCCATAATGGAGAGGGTATGGCCATTTGGTAATTTTACCGAGAGAGAAGTGGGTGAGGGTTTGAGGGCAGAAAAACGATGGGGATCGTGGCATATGTGGACGCTAGCGCCGCTGTCCACGACCCAGTCATGGTGGTGGTCGAAGGAAGAAGGGGAAGAGGTGACATTACCGACAAAATTGGAGGAGGTGGGTGTCGGGTTGAGCAGATCCAGCAGTTTTTGGTAGAGCTCCGGCGTCAGTCCAGGTACCGACGAGAAATCTGAGGAAAAAGAGGCTTGATTGGCCACCGGAGTCAAGCTGGACGGTGGTTTGCCGAGAAGAGAGGGGCGCGACTTGGAGCGTGGGTCACGACCAGATGGGTACCCGATAATACGCTAGCAACGGTCATGGGTGTGACCCGTTTTGCCACATTCAGTGCAACGGAGGTTGCTACAGGTGGCGCCAGAGTTGGCTGCTACGAAAGCCATGGATTCTGTCGGCAGTGGACGGATGTGCAGGAAGCGCTGCTGCTCTTCCTGAAACAAAATAGAAAAAACCTTTGTGATGCGGGGAAGGGGTTCCATAGCTAGGATTTGGGTTCGGAGTTGGGCAAAGGAATCGTTGAGGCCAAGAAGGAACTGGAAGACGTGTTCATCGTCTGCTTGTTTTTGCAAACCTTTGAGGTCAGTGTTGTTTTGAAGGTGGCTTAATTCGTCCCATATTTGTTTGATATGGTTGTAGTATTCATGAATAGAGGTGGTGTTTTGGTGCAAGGAGGAAAGCTCACGTTTGAGGTGATAGAGACGGGCATTATTCCCGTGGCTGAAACGAGATTGAAGGTCAATCCAAACCTCTTGTGGATTGGTGTGGTATTCAAGAGAGTTGGCTAGAGATGGACTGATGGAGTTTAAAATCTAGGTAAGGACCATGTCCTTGGTTTGGTTCCATTGTTTGTATTCTGGAGAGTTTGGATCTGGGGTAGGGAGAGAGCCATCAACAAAACTAAGTTTGTTCTTGGCATTAAGTGCTCGAGTCATGGCCTTTTGCCATTTTGGGAAATTATCTTCTGTAAGGAGACCAAAGACAAGGACTAGACTAGGGGAGTCAGAGAGGTGGAGGGTATATGGAGAGGAAACAGAGGTTGGAGGGGAAGACGAAGAAGCCATGGAGGTCTGGGTTAGGGATCGGAGTTAGGCTCTGATACCATGTCAAGAAATTAAAGAAGAGAGAATAATTTTTATTTCTATCGACTTGCTTAATACAATGATACATTCTTGTTTAAATAGATACAAGAGGCTAGACTAAGTATGGAAATAAGCAAAGATAAGGAAATAATTGATATTTACAAATTAATGGTTATTCCTAGAGTTATGGTGATGATTCCATGGCTGATTTCGTGCAATTTGGAATCCTGAAAATGAGCAGATTTGATTGTGTCAATATCTTCCTTCTATGAAATGTTTTAACACATAAATCAATATAAGCTAAAGCACAGCATAAATGGAAATATATTATGCATTGTTTAATTATAAATCATCAAAAGGTTTTGATCCTGACCTTGAATACAGCACAGGAGTATGTCATTGTTTCTTCCAAGAATAGAGCAAATAGTTCATTACTCTAGCAACACAACAAAGAGGAATTGTAAGCTTCTTTCTGATATATACTAAATAGCGAATTAAGTTTCAACGCTATTACTGCAAACAAAAGAAATTAAAAGTCTTAAAAAAAAAACAAACAAACAAACAAACAAACATGCAGGATGATGAAGGATTATCAAAGAAACAAACATTTGACGAAGAAGGATATTCTTTAGCAAAGAAATTGAAAGATCATACAATAAAAGGCTTTCCTTTTATGATGGTGAGGATGCAATAGTTAGCAGGAAGTTGAGTAGGAGCATATGTATACTGTCATTGTGGCTGAACTTTTTCATATAATTCCTCACTCACTCCAGTTATTTTGTTCTTAAAATTTCACATATGTGCTTCGAATCCTCCCTTATTTTCTAATACTTCAACACAGAATACAATTGTAACTTTTATAGGATCAAACCACCTCCAAACTATGTTTCCATTGATGCATTCACGAAATAATATTCTGCATATGTGTGTGTGCATATATAAATGTTTACATACTTGGAAAAAATTCATATACAACATTACAAAGGGTAAATAGCTTTCAATCAGCATTTTCTAGAAACAAACACATGTTGACACAACATCATATTTACAGGTTATCTTATACCAGATCATAATGAAGAGAGATGTTCCTGCGAGCCTGTGTAAGAGTATTTTGCCTCAAAACATGCTGAAAAAAATATTTTGCTGATGCTATACTATTTTTTTGCTAAATTGCTAATGCTATACTACCTGTATATAACAGTGGAGTCCACCAGCCCCTGAAGCCAACAAAGAAGAATGCTCAATATGATGCAATTGAGAAGATTAGAGCTAGTAATATCGCAATCCAGGATTGCAGCTAGTCTGCCCATCACAATATACCTTTTCTTACTCAATTTTGAGATGGAGGAATTTGCATCTCTGCTGGCAATAAGAATCTGCAAAACAAATGAGCAAGGAGAATTCTAACGGATTCAATACCAGAAAAATAACTTTGTTTGAGACTTGGATCATTTTTGGTTTTTGGAGTTTGGAGTTAGACTCAGATCAATTTATCTTACCATAAAAAGATTTAAAAGACCCTCCTTTTTGTCAACAAAAGAAAAATCTCCATTGATATATGCATCTGCAAGACCTAAATCAGCCCGCGTCATTACCTGATCAAAGCAATATAATTTTCAGCTATATAACTAAAGTATTCTAAATTTTGAATGCCAATATAATGCGTCACCCATTCTTATGACTTTTAAAAAATTTCCTTCTACTTTCCACACAATGTAGCATGTGATCCTTATAAGAAATACCGATACAAATTTAGAGTACCTACCTTCCAGTAAAACTGGGGACTATGAATTCTCAAAACTGTTTTCAAAGAACATTTTTTCTTGCTTCCTTCGAAGGTAAATAATGTGCCCCCTTCCTCTAATAGACTGTGACACCACAAGACACAATATATCAATTGTCTCCATGAAATTTAAATTTTATTTTGCATAAAAATAACAAAGCAGTATACTGTGGAGAGAGATGAGATTCATGACCAGAAGACAGAAGGTCAAGGTTGAACTATGAGTTACACAATACAATAGAGTTAAATAAGAAAGTTTTGTCTAGTGCATTGCAGATCAATTACTTAGCTAAAAACTTCTAAGTTGCAACTTGAACCCTTAAAAGTTAACAAGATGTAAGAATATATAGTTCACAGTACAGCAAAGCGGACTTCAAAAGAGTGGCTAAGATTACCCATTATATTTATCAAAAAGAAAATGTAGTAAACCAAAGTCCCACCATCACCAAAATGCCCTGCATGCCACACATGATTAAGTAACCCTTTCTTTAACCAAAAGGCCAAACATTCCAAATTAACCATTAACACCTCCTCTTACCCTTTCGCCCAGATGTTTCAGTGAAAACAAACAATTGTTATTTATAACCATCATAACTGTTGTTGCATTATGATAAACTTCAGTATCCTCTTAGTATGGAACCGAGATGGCAGAGAGATTACAGACAGTACATACTCTTTAACATTGAACTGGTTTTCAATTAGGACATACTGCGTATAGAAGGATAGAAGAATATCTATATATCACTCAAGGAGGCATCAACTGGCAGAGTCATCTGAAAAGGATCTCTCATTACCATGATGAGTAAACTCACATTAAACATCCAGCTGAGATATAGCGTCCAAGGAATCTAGTAACAATAAGGCGCGCCCCAGTTTCTAACATAGAGGGTACCATGCATTTCGGGTTGCTCAAAAGAGCACAGCTTTTTCCAAGCAAACTATGTGCAGCAGCCATGCCAGCCTGCCAAGTAGACTACCTTGTAAGATTCTTTTTACCATCTATATAATTCTTGAAAGAAAAATATTGACCATGGAAAAACTATAGGCTTGGAAACAATTCTACCCAAATGCTTGAGGGTTTTTATATGTAAGAAAAATTACAATCTGATTACATCCTGGAAGAGGAACAATCTTTTAGAACCTTACTACAGCACATATCTTTACTAATAAAATTTTTTAGGAGTCACTACCTTTAATCCATCCTCATGGAAGCCATAACCTGAGAAAATAGCACATGCTCAGATGATCAGTAAATGTGAAGCTAGTCCTAATTTCTATAACATAGGAAAACATCAACTCTGAAAATTATATATAATCTAGTACAATATGCAAGTATTTGTTTCTATATGCCTAACAGCTCACCCTGTTATGCCCCACAAAACCAAATTCCTCTCTTCCCTTGGATTTGATCAAACTCAAGCGAAGCTTTTGATGCAGCAATGGATGGGACTGGATGACCAGTTGACCACTTAAGCAAGGTATGTTTTGGTGTATGATCCGGGTTGAGAGTCACTAGAAAAGGTAGACTTGTTTCTTCAATATTCTGCATGCACAATTATTTCACAGTATAATTAGAGCATTAAACTGTAGCTGAACTGTAGCTGAGAAACTCTTTGTTTTTTATAGAAATTTTCAATTAGTGAAATGTTAGTCCTATGCAGCTAAAACTTTGAGTTATTTGCACTGACAATTTTTTTTTTCTTGTAATATATTAGCTCTCTGTTTACTTTGTGTGAATAAATGTCTTCTTATTTGCCAGCCTACCATGGCTTTGGATTAAGGTTTTTATTTTTTTTTTGTATCTCTATGAAAGAGGCTTCATATGGTCAAGGTTCTCCTGATGTAAGTGGATTCTTACACCAATATCATATAGAATGTAGCTCTTGTTGTTGGGGGATGTTAATTATTGATTCATGTTAAAGTTGTTGAGTGATTGAATAATTGAAAGAGAGAAAGGAGAAAAAAAAAAAAAGATTGGAAGCAAAAGATTTTAACGTGGTTCGGTCATTAGGACCTACATTCGCAAAGGAAAGCTCTTGACAGCTACATCTTAACTGTGATGTTCTTCATGTTGCAATGAACCCAATGTAAGATTTATATACTAGAGAAACCTAGACTAACCTAGGGTTAGTTTGTTTGTTTTACAAGTACATGGGCCTACACTAAAGTTTAAGCCACATGGGCCATAATGTCTCTAACCCCCCCCCCCCCCCCCCCCCTCTCCAACTAAAGGAGGAACCTTGAGGTCTTGAACGAATGACATGACTAGTTTGTAAAATGCACATTACAAAAGTCGAAGCAACTTCTGACGATCAAGCTGTGATATTGAATAGCCAAACTGAACCTTGTGTCGGTAAATGGTGGCTTCAGATGGTTTTAGTGAACCACATGTTTCTGTTCACAACAGGGATTTTGATGCTTGGCTGTGCGTTTGATCTAGTGGTTGTGGCAACGGGTTGAGAGTTTATTGATGGTAGCGGCTATAGTGGGTGACCCAGTGGTGTTGATCAAACTTGGCTCTGAAACCATGTTAAAGTTTTTGAGAGATTGAACGAATGAAAAAGAGAAAAAGCAAAAGGCTTTAATGTAGTTTGGTCACTAGGACCTACGTCCATAGAGGTCCTACATCTTTACTATGAAGTTCTTCGTGTTACAATAGATCCAATGTAAGTTTTGTATTCTAGAGAAACTTAGACTAACCCTAGACTAACCTAGGATTACTTTGATTGTCCTACAGGTACATGGGCGTACATTAGGTTTGGGCCTCATAGGCCATAATGTCTCTACTAATTCTCAACGATTGTAAGCTCTAGGTCATTTAATTTAGAAAAAGTGCTTTTAAACAAGTTATCTGTTCTTTATTCCATTCTTGAATTCTCCATAAAATGTAACTTTTCATTATCATTTTTTTTAATTGTGGAGAGTCTCAAACTTCCTTAACTCATTAGTATGGCCCACAAGGAAATAAGTAACTGCTCAATGTCTTTTTAACATGTTCAGCTACATGTGAAGGTGGATATACAATCCCAGGATCAACATGCACAAATTCTACTGTTCAAATGTTGCTAAACACTAATATAAATTTTACTTTTCACAGATGGAACCTTTTACAAACCTGAAGCACATTGAGCCAGTATGTTAAACATACTTTATTTTCTGTACCCCCAAGAAAATTCCATGCACTCCACGCTGCTGGGTTTTTGGGCATTAAATTTTTGTCACGATGAAGGAAAATATCACTGCCAATAGAGAGTTAAACAATGACTGCATTTTAAGTTAGTCCACCCTAGCAGAGCACAATGCCATCAATTTTACCAGCATATTTTTTAAAACAACTAACGTAATATGAACGAGTACACTTGATAAAAATATACATATGAACGAGTACACTGTCAGAAAGTGAATCTAACTCCTTTGACAATATAGTTTTTATATAGTTGCACTTAACAAGTACACTATGAAAATCTAAAGCTATGGAAGAGAGCAATCAGCATCTTTCAAAGAAAACGACAAAAAGGATGAATGACAACTTAAAAGAAGGGTTTATTACGAAAAGATCCTTTAACACCATACTTTTAAAATAATAAGAGCTCAAAATAATAACAGAGTCCTCTAAATTCCTTATCTCCAATTTTCAATAAACAATTGGTATCCATTAAAAAAACCATTTCTTCTCCTTCGAAATTTGATTTTTTCTCTCTTTTCCTTCTCTGTGCTCCCGTTTTCACAGTACGATGATTATTAATTTTCTGTATTTTGTGGTGGTTTTTGTTGGGTTTGTGGTGGTTGATTTTTTTTTTTTGTTGCTCTGGGTTGAACGGTGGTGGTGGTGGTGGGTGGGAAACAGAATATGCAATGAACTGAAAAGTGCTAAGTGGATATCTTAATAAGAGAGAAATACTGTAATTTTTTTTTTTTGTAAAAACCAATGAACATATGATTAGCACTAAACTACTTCTTGTCCCCTTACAAAATAGAATATGCTTTGAACTCTAAGTGGATATCTTAATAAGACCCCATATGATTAGCATTAAACTACTTCTTGTCCCCTCGGGGGGTTGTCAACGTCAACAGACACACACACACAAGAGAGAGTGAGAGAGGCAGAACAATTGGAAGTATATAAAAAAATTAAAATAAAATAAAAAATCCATTATTAAGTACAATTATGAATTCTATATTGTGACAATGTTGGTTTTTTTTTTTTCCTTCGCAAGATGTATATATATATTGTAATTTTGAGGTGAACCCATGTAGGAAGAGATGATTATGGATAGGAGTGAATGTACCTGTAGACATATTATGGCGCTCCTCAGGTGAATGGTCCTCATGGTGGGCAGGTTGGCTATGGTGGGTATGGCAGTGCTCAGGCCCGAGCTCAACAACAGTAATTATGATGGCTACAAGTCCAACTGGATCTTCATCTTTGTTTCTTTACCATGAGGGTCATATTTGTTTTCCATGCCAAGCAGCAGAGGCAGTGGCGCGAGTTAGATGTCAATTCGCTTTGGGACCGGTTGGATTGCTTGATTCCTAGTAGTTTGCCGTATCTAGTATCTATTTTGCTAGTCTATAATAAGTAGTAATTTTGAGGCGTACTAGATGCTCCTCTTATTTAATATTTGCTTCTGAGTGTAGTCTTAAATTTGGCGTGCTTATAATTCTCTACTAGCTTATCTGGAATTTCTTCTACTTTGTCATAGTGTTTAAGCTATGGTAGCTTCTATAACCTTATTCATGTTGGTTTGATTACATTTGGTTATTTTGTTGTTGAAATTTTGTTAGTTTTCTAGTTCTGTTTTTGATTTTTCTGACCAAGAATAGATGCTGTAGGAAATATAGTCAGTAGTTATGCTTGATTTGATCTGACAAGTAGGAATACAGAGATGTAGTGAGGTTTTTTACTAATAGCAGTGGAGCTATGGCCACTTGGGTTGATCACTTCGTAATGGGTAGCGATAATCGTAGTGGTAGTTGACACTTTGACGATGGCATAATCATTTTCCTCCTGTATTTGCCCTTGTGTTGTACAGGAGTGTTGCACGAGGTCTAAAGTGGAGTGAAGTGTCCACTCATGGCTGAACATGAGCTTCATTGTGGGGGCAGGGGGGAGTGTTCAGCGTGGAATGGAATTTGAGGACATTGTTCAGTTGAAATTACAGATTTACCTGAGACAGGTCATTCTCCAGCCTGGCCATGCCAACACTGTCAAATATTGCAGATTCCAGGCATTTCAAGTCATAAATTCCTAATC
This sequence comes from Fagus sylvatica, assembly GCA_907173295.1. Taxonomy (NCBI): domain Eukaryota; kingdom Viridiplantae; phylum Streptophyta; class Magnoliopsida; order Fagales; family Fagaceae; genus Fagus; species Fagus sylvatica. The sequence continues at coordinate 10,921,401 of OU015772.1, read as the reverse complement.
TTCACTCAGGTGTGGTGGACTGTTGGATTTTGTGAGGTGAGCAGCTTATGGTATGTTGACTTAAGTGGTTAGCTGTGTCTCACTTATAAATTCATTGTGATCTAATTCATTAGGCTGCCTTCTGATTTGGAATACATGATGATGTTTGGAGTGTCGGAGAATTTGTCCTTGTTAAAAACATTTGCCATGAAGTTTCAGTATGAAGTAAAGGACTTCCAATAAATTCTATGGATAGTTGTTTCTAATAATTTAGGCTAAACTAAATCATTTCAAATATTCTTGTCTATTTCTATTATGTGGTATTCCAATAACAGTAGAAAGGTGCGTGCTTTGTCCAACAGAACTTATTGATGCCCTTTTGTTCATCTTTTGCATATTGTTGGCCAGAAACATTGGTCATCATTTTTTGTGATTGGGCAGTTGTTCTATTTGGTGAAATCAGGATATTCTGATTGTAAGTAGTGTCTTGGTTTGCCATCTTGGCTGTTTATACGAATCGGGTGATGATGTGATATCACTGGATGTGGTAAATGCATCCCTTGATTGTTGTTGCTGGCGACTGGCAAGGCCAACTTGTCCTGGTGGGTTTTTCTTGCTCAATGAGATATTCTCTTTAGATTTTGCAGAAACCATATGCAATACCATTATATCCTGAGCTTTCATTGGTAGTATGGAGTGGGAAATGAATACGATTTAGCAACTGAATTTAAACAAAAGTGATGGCTTTTTGTCCCCTACTAAGTACTAACCAATGGGAAGGATTGATTATGAGGAAGTAAAGCTTAGGTTTGCTTTCCTTCCCTTTTTAGAAAATGTATAGAAAATTGAGATAAGTTTGCACCTAACGTAGGACCTGTTGCCTAATTCTATTAATAGCAAATTTTCAAACTGAAAAGAGAGAATCTATTCATATTTTTAACCATTAGATTTTTAACTCCAGTGTGGATTCCTGAGAACAATAATAGTTTTACAACATTGCATATTTCTAGACTTTACAAACAAAAAAGCCTAAGCCGAAGTTGCTGTAGATGGATTTAAAAAAAAAAAAAAATTCAAATGCTAAAGTACACCAAAATCCCTTCAAATTTTAGATTTGTAGTTTTGGATTTTATTTATTTATTAATATTAGATAGCTGTCATGGGTCCTTCAAGCCAACTCCTGCCAAAACCACACTGCCTCCGAAAATTCGAATGCCAGATAAAGCAAAGGGCTTGTCGTTTTGATAATACTATTTCAAAATTTCAACTCTTTTCTAAAGGAAGAAGCGATAGAATTTGAGTACAATCTTAGACCATTCCAAGTATTGAATCCATGATTAAATAACCATTCTGAAGCAGCAAACAACGAAGTTAAAGACTTTTATAATAAAACATTATTTTTTGTTGGTCTGACCAAGAACATTTCAGCTAATGAAAGCAAATACATGAACTAGAACCAATTATAGGTTGCGCTGGCATTAGTAATAGTATGAACGATTGATCTCTCCTTCGGGAACAGAATCAAGATCCTGATGGAAACTTTGATATGGATTACCGAGTGCAGCAACATTGCCAGGACGTGAGAATACAACCTACATTGTAGATAGAAGCCAAATATTTATGAGTTCTATGTCCAAGCATCCAATCTAAAAGTAATTTATGCTTTTAAATTTGATGTTTTAAATGTGATTTTACAAGAATCTTCTAATGCTAAATGAAATTAAAGGTCAAATGGAATTGGTTTTGTGGGAGAGGAAGCTTTTGTCTTTTTGAGTGAGGGGGAGAGGGGAAAGGCCAAATGAATGAGGGTTTCTTGGGTTTTTGTTTTTTTTTTTTTTTTTTTTTTTTTGGGGGGGGGGGGGGGGGAGTGAGCCTATGGTTATGGTGGTGGTAGTGATGGGAGGAGTGAAGGAGGGAGGGAGGGAATGGAAGTGGTGGTGGGATGAGTGAGGGGGAAGGGGGAGAGGTGGCGGTGGCAGTGGTGCAAGAGAGTGAGGGGAGGGAGGTGGTTGTGGTGGTATATACAAGTTGGTGTTGGAGGTGGTGGTGCAAAAGAGGGAGACAAAGGTGGTGGGGATGAAAGGTGGAGGAATGTGGTGGTGTAAGGAGTGAGGAGGCGGAGGGATGATAGGCGACAGGTGGTAGCGGTAGTGGTAATGGTGTTGGTAATGTGGAGGAAAGGGTGAGAGAGATGGGGAGGATTGAGGAGGCACAAGCTTGGTCTAGAAAATATTTTACTTTATCAAATATTTAAAAAAATATGAAAAATATTTTCTCAAAAAAATACTTTGGTGGTACTTTACGCGGAAAGAAACAACAGTTTTAAACTTGGTAACAATTTACTTGTATAAATGCGTAAACTATCTTGGGAGTTAGAGTATTCCTTTTGGGGTGGGTTTGAGGCTTACACCTATAAGGTCTTCATTTATTCTTCTCATTCTTGCTTAATTATTTAGCACAAGAAAAAGAAAACCCTTTAAAGGGTCTCTTGTGGGCTTTGTCCCACGTTGTTAATGAGAGAGTTAGATGTTGATTTTATATGTACCTAAATTTTCTTTAGGAGCTAAGAGTACTCATTTTGAAGTGGGCTTGTGGCTTACATAGTTGTCCATTTCAACCCGTTCCGGCCGGAACAACTGAAATTTCTCGTACCAATATGTAAAGAGGAGTTAGAGTACTGATTCCACCTTGACCCAAATCTTGGTACATTGCAGTCATTTCGGACCATATCAGTAAATACTGACGGGTATGCAAATATAAGTTTTTTTTTTTTTTTTTTTTATCAATACATGGATTTAATAAATAATCTTTCATTTCTAAGATTTCTTGACTAAAAAAATGATATTTTTAATTGGCTAAGTTGGTTAAAGGCAAAGTGCAGGAGATCTAAGTGCAACTATATCAAAGATCAAGGGATGAAAATGCATTTTACCTTTCAATTTTTTTAGCAAACTACTTAAGAAAGTCGAGAAGCATACCTGATAAACTCCAAGTGTACGTGACTGAAAACCAGCTGCACAATAATCAAAGTAATATTCCCACGTCCGTACAAATTTTTCATCAAATCCTAGAGCGAGGATTTTGCTGAACACACAAACATTATTGCCCCGGCATCAAAATACAAAACCTTGTAATTAGCTTGATATCATGATCAGTTTTACAATGTATAATAATCATAAATTTGCCACATAATATTTTCAATTACACATTTCCATAACATCATAATTAGTCTAGAATTAGTTTATGGTTTGTCTATACATTAATGTGTTTATCGTAATACACAAAATACTAGCCAAGAACAACTCAATAGAATGACAAAAGGATATATATGTAGGAAAATTGTTTGTACACACCACTAATTCACACCCCTAATCCACATCAC
>OU015772.1:10875799-10917940 GCA_907173295.1 Fagus sylvatica | reverse complement strand
AAAAAGAAAGTGATGAAGAGAAAAGAAGGTTCAGGAAGGAACAAGAAAAAAGAAAGTAATGAAGAGAAAAGATGGTTCAGGAGGGAACAAGAAAAAAAGAAAGTAATGAAGAGATGGAGGGGGGTACGTGTAGAGATTTGATTGGGTTTGGGGGATTTGTGGAGAGAGAAAAAATAATAGGATAAGAAGATAAACTTTTTTTTTTGTTTAGTATATAAAAGTGGTGCAAATCCTCTACAATTATTATAGGTGCAATTAAGTTAAAAAACCAAAACTATGTACCAAACATAATTTTTTTTTTTTAAATTGTGATTTCAGTTGTGAAACCAAAACTATGTACCAAACAGAATTTTTTTTACAATCTTAAATTCAAATCAGGATTAAAGTTCCAACTTCAATAAAGTAAAAAGTCACGAAACCAAAACAAAAAACGAAAACACGTACCAAACAGGCCCTTAATGACTTATAATTGTGGTAATAAAGTGATTTATTTATTCTGTTTTGGTGGTGGTAGCACCAATTAACTAATCCAGCCATGATTGTTTTACACAATTTTTATTTTTTTTTTTTATAACAGTTATACACTATTTTATATATCACGTGCATAATTTATAATTTATAATTTATAGATATATGTTAGGTGGTATATGATGTGAAACAATGGTGTGTGCTAATCATAAATAGGTCGTGGCAGCATAGTTGAAAAACCGGATGTTCCTACTGGTGGTGGACATCTGGATTGCAACTCGTTAGGCAAAAATGAATTTAATAATATTCTATTGACTATTGAGAAGCATTCAGAATCCGAATACATATTGGATATAAAACTATAAAAATCCTATTACCGAACGCTGGAGTTCAACAAAAATGGCTATGGTATCCTTCGCACACAGAATAATTATATCCATTGTACGTAATTCATTTTAGGGGTAAACTAAAACCAAAATCCCCTGCCTGCCTACATAATCAATCAGTGACTAAATTTGAAGTTGACCCCCTTCAATCGGAGGTTTCAGCCAAAAGCAAACATGTCAGACAAAAATTTCCCCAGAATAAATAATATTTGATGATATATTTTCAATGTCCTCTTCGTCAAGTCCTAGTCCTAGAACCCAGATGACAGACTACGTACGTACGTACTATAACTGATTTTCAGAGAGTGCATATATAGAATGTGTATATATCATATAGGAAGCAACAACCTGCAGAATCATCATATATAAGAAGAGGATATCTAGTTATGACTTATGAGTAAACTCACATTAAACATCCAGCAGAGATATAGCGTCCAAGGAACCTAGTAACAAAAAGGCGTGCCCCTGCTTCTACGAGAGAAGGTACCATGTGTTTTGGCTTGCTTAGAAGAGCACAGCTTTCTCCAATCAAATCTTGTGCAGTAGCCATGCCAGCCTACAAAGATATATACCAAAGTAAGATTAATTTCTCCAAAAGACAAAAAATAAAATAAAAAATAAAAAATTCCCATGACAACCTAGAACTGGACTAAACTTTTAGAACCTGAAGAAAAAAGTGTAGCAAATGCATTCAGATGATAAGCAGCTGTGAGCTTGTCTAGATTTTTGAAACATGGGAAATTTAGCCCTGAACAATAAGTGGTAGATGACCAGGAATATCCATATATAATGGGTAAGTTATGATTAGTATACGCATTTGGATGAAGCCCATCATATCCCAGTATAAACCAATAAAAAAGAGGAAAATGTATCAAAAAGTATTTCACGTAAACTTTTTTTTTTAAACTTACTTTTTACCCTTGACATCATATATATAGACTTTGTATGAAACCAGCCACAACTTTAACCATATGAAAATGGAAAAAGTGGCTTGTTTTGGTACCATACTACCAGGGGCGGCCCCGAGAGTTGGGTTGCCTTAGCCGTTCTAATTTTGGTTGTCTTACTTATTATTTAATATTAAAAAAATAACAAAAAGTCTAAATTTTTTTTTTTATACAAAATCAATGTTATATTGTACTTTTAACCGGTTATGGTGTGTAGGAAAATAGAAAGCAATACCACTTAACCGGTTTAGGTTTAATAGTTTTTAACTAAAAAATGTTTTAGTGTTAATAACACTATTATGCTCTCATAAAAAAATAAAAATAAAAACATAACACAGACAAATAAATTTAATTCGCAGCACTCTCATCCAAAAAATAAAAATAACACTACACTATTCGGTCAATACAAACACAACCACAACACACATGCCAACATTTAAAGTCTTAAATAAATACTCAACCATACAACATTCACATATAATAATACAATATTTAAAGTCTCAAATAAATACTCAACAACACAACATTCAAAATCTCAAATAATTCAACAACACAACATTCAAAGTCTCAAATAAATATAAAATAAATACTCACAAATACAAACACTAAAGTACAGCACTCACACAAATCACAATATATTCAATCAAAGTGTAAAAAACAATTCAAAAAAAAAAAAAACAGGTCAGTGCACCACTTCCAAAAAAAAAAGAAAAAAAGAAGCAAATGGGTCACTGACCCGCCACTTCCCAGCCCCCATTAAAAAAGCAAACAACTAAAGTGCTAAAAGACAAAACTGAAAAAAAAAAAAAAAAAAGAAGCAAATGGGTCAATGCATGCACTGACCCGCCACTTCCAGCCCCCAGACTACTACCATAAGTCAGAAAAAAGGAGCGAATTTTGATTACTACACACAAAAGAGACAAAAGAGAAAAAAACTAACGTTGAAACTTTTGAGACATCCACGAATGGTTTGGTTTCCATATGGCGTTTTCTCACAGACTTGTACTTCAATTTTACTTCCTAGTTTTCTCCTAATAGAACGAGAGAGAGAGAGAAAATAAAGTATGAAAGATTTCTACTTACAACTTACAAGTAAGGCTGGTAATGAGATGGATATCCCAACCTGGGTCCTGCTAATAGAAACTATAGCTAGCTATCAGCTGGAGCTTTGTGCATTTCTTAGTTTAAACAAGAAATCAATACCGAATGATCCGAGAACTTAATCTTTTGTCTATTTAACAAGCTTTTTTGGGTTTTGCCCCATTTACAAAAGAATTAAAATGGTGTCAAAATGTCGTTAGATATCGGTAATAGTAGAATGGATTCTTCAATAAAATATGTTTATTTATTATTTTTTTAAGAAATCAGTAATATGAATTCAGATTTTTTTTTACCGATTTTTTTAATTTATTTTAAGAATGGTATTTCAATTGCTGAATTCTGAAAAAGTCTTTTTTTTTTTTCTTTGAAATGGGCAATGTAATTGCCGATTTCTTATTTCCATGATTTATTTTATTTTATTTACATTGTATAGTGACCATCTTGGATGGACAAATGTAATTTGCAGTGTAAAGTCAATGACTTATATAATTGCTTGCAATAATCAACCAGATGCTGACATCTTTAATTTCATGTAATTTGTTATGAGTTCGTTTATTTCCTCACTAACGTTTTTGTTTGTTGTTCTTTTGAAATGTCACTTAGCTTGTCAAGTAGCTATTGATTGAACAATATTGAATTATTGATTGTCCTGATCTTCACATTAGTTGTCATAGATTGAAAAGATAAGGATCTATGGCAGTTTTCATTTTAGTTTTTATATTTTAAAGTCGTTTCAATTTGGTTCATGAGTTTTCAACCCGATTCCAATTTAGTACTTACCGTCATCTTAATTACGGAAGATGCTTACATGGCTCATAGAAAACTCATATGACACTGACAAAATGACATGGCAAACGAAATTTTGCCATGTAAACTTCCCTCCAACTGATTTATTGGATCACGTGATCTACACGTGTTCATTATATCTCAGAGACAAAGGTCATAACTAATGTCAATAGGAAGACTGAAAACGAGACTTTGAAATGAGCAAAAAGGGGAAACTCAAAGCGCAACAAGCTTGAATGGTGTCTGAATCCTAAGCCCTTGTCCTTGGAATTGAGACATTGAAGGATAGTTTGGGGCCTCTATGGTTCGAATTTATCTTCTTTGAGTCTATATTGAAGAGATTTCTCAACATTTTCTCAGGTATAGTACCATAGTTTTCAATGGGTTTGAAAGACAAATTCTTTTCTTTTCTTTTTTTAAAACTTTCTGGAACCACTGCATGCAGGATTGATTACTTTTCTTTGGTTGTGCATCATGGTGGGTATTCTGTCTATCATCCCCAACGGTATGTGGGGGTGTTGTGGCTGTGGTAGAAAATTGTCATCGTGATACGTGGTCTAGATAGAGATTGAGTGCATTAAGCATTGAGAACGAAGGGTTTCATATTGTTAACAATAATGACAATGTAATGTTATCACTAGATTTAGTTTAGGGATATGGAGAGATTGATGTATATGTAGAGCATATGGTGGATGAACCTATCCTACATAGTGATCTAGAAGATGAGTCATATCGTGATGGTGATGAGATTATAGGTGACAAACACAACACTGATGGAGATGGAGATGTTGATGGTGATGTGGATGTTGATAATCCTAATAAGTAATACCAAGGTTTGTGTTTAGGAGCTTTAGGGATGGTTGGGCATTCCCTCAAGGTGTTCTTAAGGATCTAAGAACCCTAAATTTGTGGTTCTAGAGAGAAGAGACTTGGGTTTAGCCCTGCGTTTTCTGATAGATAACGCGTGTTTTCAATTAAAAACGCATAAACTGATATGTTTGGCCGCGCATTAGATAAAATTGCAATTTTCAACATACGCGTTTTGAAACTGAAGGTGGGGTGCTGAGATTTCCAAAAGGCACGTATTTAAAAGTTTTTAACATTTGCGGAACGCGAATTTTAGAGGAGGTTCCGCATTTTTTAAAGGGTGATTTGCCACATATACCCTCAGAGCATCTCTAGCAATGCTCTCTATTTTATCTCCACATGTGGAGATTTTAGCAACTCTTTATTTATTTGAAGAGTTATACTCTCCAGCAAACTCTCTATTCTTTCTCTACTCTATTTAAATATTCTTTCTTTATTTTTTTTCTTTTTAATTTTCCTTTTTCTTTCTCTCATATTTTTACATTCTCTCTCCTCTCTCTTCCGGTATCTTCTTCTTCTCCATCTAGCAAAACTCTCCAGCAAACAAAACCAAAATTTTCAGATCTGAACCCCAATCAAGAATTAAGAGAAAACTGAAACAAACAAACAATCCAGATCTGAACCCCAAAATTTTCTCCGCCGTGACTCCACAACTCCAAGCTGAGACCCAAAATTTTCAGAATCATGAACACTCTGTGACCGTGACCGTCAACCCAACCCAAGCCACGCCGAGCAAACCCAAGCTATTTATTTCTTTCTTGCTATGGAGAACAGAGGAAGAGCACAGGAAAAAAAATGGAAGAGAGAGAAAATATCGGGCAAAATGAAAGAGAAAGAAAAAAAAAAAAAAAAGCTTAAATAGGCCGGTCAAAAATAATAAACAAACCGGCTAAAGAGTATACAGTAATTTTTCATTTGTGAAAAGTTACTTGTAGCATTTTAACAATTTGAAGAGTCGGATGAAGAGCTGCTGGAGCAATAAATCTTCATTTTAGCTCTCCACATGTGGAAATACAGAGCTGTTCCCAGCATTGCTTGGAGATGCTCTCAGCAATGTTAAAAATACCCAAGTATCAACGTGAAGCACCCTCTTTATTTCTCTCATTTTTCTTCTCTGTGTGCCCCAATGCCTTCGCCAAAGAGATAATTCTAATCAAGATATAGATGTAGGAAAATAGTATACACAAAAATTTGGAAAAAAAAATCATAAGGATGTTGACCCATTTCAACCACCGCATTCCGCAAGCTTGATCTTGATGTGGTGAGATGGGGCTGGGGTTTAGGGGGAATAAAGGTAAGAAACTGAACTTTGTGGGAACAGCAGCCATTGGGCTTTAACCAAATCAAGAAAAATAAAAGATGAAGTAAGAGGGAAAGGGGGAAAAATAAAGAGAAGATGAGAAAACTTACTGTGGAAATTGGAGAGCTTCAAGTCTTCAACGAAAGACCCAAAAAAAAAAGATAAAAGAAAAGATAGGGGGAGGGGGAGTTGGAAGACTCTTGAGACTTTATGAATGGTGGGATGAGACTTAACAAAAAAAAAAATTAAAATTAAAATAAAAAGAAGAAGACAAAACATTAATGAGGTAGAGGGAGTTGGAAGACTTTGCAAGCTTTATGAATGGTGGGATGAGACTTAACAAAAAAATTAAAATTAAAATAAAAAGTAAAAAGAAGAAGACAAAACATTAATGAGGTAGAGATGTATTTGGTGGGATGGGACTTAACAAAAATTAATAAAAAATTTAAAAGAAGAAGAAAGAACATTAAGTAAGGCAGTGATGTATGAGTGCTCATGTATGTGTACGTGTGATTTAGGAAAACACAATCTGAAAGTGTGAAGTGAATATTTTATATTTTGTGTATTGTTTTATTTTGTGCAATGTTGATGAAGGAGGTGACAATAAATATCAAGAAAACATAAAAAAATATATGTCAGGAGATGAAAGTTATTCATAACAACATTTGAAAAATGATACTATAACTTAACAGTATAGTAAAGTTCTTTTTGGTCATTTGCACTCGAAACAATAGTTTTATAATAAAATTATCCAAACGTTCAATTGACAAAAACAACACTTTTTTATTAGTTTTGCCAAATGCTTAATTGTGATTTTCGTGTTTTCAAAATACATATTTTAAAAACGCACTTTTTTTAAATAGCTAACCCAAACCCACCCTATATATGAGAAAAAGGATCAAGAGTCATCTAATGTCTCTCATATCAAACTTCTTAGAGTGTTTTCAACTCTGACCCCACGTACCTTTATTTATAGTGGAGGAGTAGCCTTGGTTGATGAGTTTGGATGATCTATAAGCTCTCCAAAGCTGATAATTTCGTTCATTTCTCTCATATATTAATTGGATAATATATGTGTCAAAGCAGGAGTTGAAAATCAAATCAAAGTAGTGAATTATCATTTGGCATTCACTAAGTACCGATCGACACTTGAAAATTTTGAATTGACAGAGCCGATCGACACTTGAGAAATGCCAAATGACATTTAAAATCAGTATTTCCAAAGTTCATATGTTTGGCCTTTTTTTAAGATTTATGACAAGTTTTTGAGATAAATTTGACTTGGGATCTGTGGATGCACAAAATTTCTGCACCAGATGGGCCACGTGTTAATCCACGGAAGGGCCAAACACGGGCTGAGTTTGTGTGTGGGGGGGATGTTGAGCCCAAAACTCTACACCAAGTGCGGTAGACCACTTGATGGCTGATGGTGCATTTCCCTCTGGCACTCCTTGATCCACCAAGCTGCAATGCTCACACAGGGGTTACGGTGGACTAATGGAATTAATGCCGCAGATCAATACAAACTGATGATTTGAAGCTCTACTTTCACCAGAACATTCAGTAATTGCAATGTAATATTAATAACACATGAGAAATGTATTACAAACTTACACATGACAAAGAAAATCAATCTCATGGGCTGAGATTTAGTACAATGAACTCAACCTTTTCAAGAAGCAATAATCAATGACAGTAAATACAATGTGCATAACAAGTAGTAAAAACCAAGGGGCAGTGCCGTGGATCAAAGGGGCTGAGCACAAAACATTTGACTGCCTCTGAGTCTTGCAAGAAAAGCAGGTGCAAAGTAAAGAAACATAGCAAATCACAAAACTTAGGAGATTTGGAGTAGGAAGAGAATCATTTACTGTGCAAAAACGTACATGAGTCAGTACTTGGTGTTGGGTTAAGTGTTTGATGGGAGTTTTCTGTTGTGGCAGACTAAAAGAGTGCTTTTAGTCCACCGTGGACCTACGGGAAGTGTCCCGTGGACTGATGTTGGTTATCTGTATTTTGGAGCTTTTGAAGTCAGCTCTAATGGAGAAGTTTCAGTAGGGGGATTTTCTGACCAGCCAACCAACCCCTTGTTCCTTCTTCCCAGCCCTATTTATAATGGTGTTTGTATCTAATGGTTTTATGTGTTATCCTCCTCATCATGAGAATCATTGCTTAACCAAGGGAATAAAGGGGCTGAGATTTGACAAAGTTTAATGTTTGGGGCTGAGCTGATGGTTTTCATCCGCCGCAGATCTGATTTGATCTGCGATGGGTGGCGAATTTCAGGCCATTTATGAGGGAGGAAGTGACGAGCATTTAATGCTTGGTAATGTTCTGAAATAATTAAGCTGACTTGACCCACATACGTTTTGCATTAATTAGATTTGATCTTACCATTTTTGGTATCATTTCCCAGCAAATTGATACATTTTCTGTTGCGGCAGATCAAATGAAATTTGAGTAAATTGATTCCCCTACCTCTAAACCTTGCTTCCTAAGTTCCATGATGTGGAGTAGCAAGGACCACTGGAGTGCTGGGCTATGGTGGTCATTGCCATCGAGTGGTGGTGGCCATGGCAGGTTCCACGAGTCTTCTCAGCCTTGGTTATGATTTCTGTTCCAGCTGATGCTGTCATGGACCATTCTGTGACGAAGTCCACCGCGACAGTGGGTAAGGGAAATGACCAGCTAGTCTTTCATCATTACTTGCTTCAGTTGATACTGATCTGGGCGGCCATGGGAGATTTCTTGGTCTTTTCAGCCCTTGCCTCATCTTCCTCGTCATCCCCTTCGTCACCTGTCATAGCTGGCGCCGCCGCAGATTGCTTTTGTGGCTGAGTTTGGTTGTGAACCGCTGGATAATTTGCCGTGGACCACTGGGTAATCCGCCGTGGACCAGCTCTTCTTAATTTTCTGGGCTTTGGCTGATGCCACCGTGGACCGTTTTTTCTGGAACCATGGTGCTTGCGTGTTGGTTAATGAAGAAAACCAGCATTTTTGTCATGATTTGAGTAACTTTGGAGATCTGATTCTTCTTTGGGAATGTATCCCTTCAGTGCCTTGAGCACCGTGTCAAGAGAGGAGGGAAAATGATGCTTGAGAGCCATTTTTCCCTCTCTTTTTCAAATTATTCCAGGACCCTTTTGTGCGGCACACCTGAATTTGGAGAGTAAATGGGCTGGACTTGAATTTGAAGAGTGAGTGGGCTGGGCTTTTATTAATTGACTTGGTGTTTGGACCTGGTGGATGGCTCTTGGGCCATTTCTCTTCACATGCCGTCTACCGTGGATCAGTGGATTTGTTGGGCTTTAGACCCCTGGTGGATCACTGAGATATTGAATTTGATCCACGGTGGACCGAAAAAATGGGCCTCTACAGGATCAAAGGTTGAAAAGTAACTTATGGGCCTTACGTAGGGAATAGGCAAGATCTCTATCGAGATTCAGCAGATGTTAAATTTTAGAGTAGTAGCCAAACTATGTTTTTTATCCCAGGAAATGGAACCTAAATCTAAATATACTATCACGAATATTAGTCAATTTAAATCCTAACAATGATTCTTTATTCATTGTCCACATCAAACTTATACGTAGTCCATAAAAATAAACAATTTGGTAGAATCTATCAACAAAAATAATCACAAATTGCTTTAAACCCAACAAATTTATTTGAATCAACACAATAAATTCCTAACATTACATGTTAGGAATTCGCTTTGGGACCGGTTGGATTGCTTGATTCCCAGCAGTTTGCCGTATCTAGTATCTATTTTGCTAGTCTATAATAAGTAGTAATTTTGAGGCGTACTAGATGCTCCTCTTATTTAATATTTGCTTCTGAGTGTAGTCTTAAATTTGGTGTGCTTATAATTCTCTACTAGCTTATCTGGAATTTCTTCTACTTTGTCATAGTGTTTAAGCTGTGGTAGCTTCTATAACCTTATTCATGTTGGTTTGTGTTAATGCTTGAGAATACAGAGATTATAATTTATGTTCTGCTTAACCAATTAGTTAAGGTTGCTGTTGTATTTATATTGATGTACAGAGGAGAGTTCTACAAGAGATTAAAGTGGATGTTTATCATGCAACCACAACAGAGATAACTACAATAAGATAAGTTCCTACTTTATAGGAATATGATTTATATCTGTATTCTCCTTGCCGTGATCTTCTTTATCTGCAGAGTTTGAGTTCAAGTGGTCTTTATCCTTAACACTCCCCCTCAAGTCCAACGGTATGGGAAGAACGTTGAGCTTGGATCGCAGGAAAGTAAACCGGGGGGAAGACAGTGGTTTGGTCAAAAGATCCGCAAGTTGGTCTCGGGTGGAAACAAACCGAACCAAAAGAGATTTGGAGGCCACCATGTCACGAACAAAATGGAAGTCAATTTCAATGTGTTTGGTTCTGGCATGAAAAACCGGATTTGTGGAGAGATATGTGGCTCCAATGTTGTCACACCAAAGAACAGGTGGAGATGAGCATGATTGTCCAAGTTCATGCAGAAGAGATTGGAGCCATTTCACCTCAGCAGCAGCATTTGCTAGAGCTTTGTACTCAGCTTCAGTGCTGGAACGAGCAACTGTGGCTTGCTTTTTGCAACTCCAGGAAAAGAGATTTGTGCCCAAGAAGATACAATAACTACTTGTAGAGCGACGGTCATCGTGAGAGCCAGCCCAATCGGCATCGGAAAAGGCTTGGATCAAGGGGGCAGAGCTACGAGAAATGTGAAGACCAAAGTGAATGGTCTGCTTCAAATAACGCAAGAGTCGTTTGACGGACTGCCAATGAAGAAGCGTGGGCTTTTGCATAAATTGAGATAATTTGTTGACTGGGAAAGCAATGTCAGGTCGTGTGAGACCCAAATATTGAAGAGCGCCCACAGTGCTTCTGTAGAAAGTGTGATCAGGGAACAGTTCACCGTCAAAAGTAGAGAGACTGGTAGTTGACGCCATGGGGGTAGTTATGGGTTTAGCTTCATTCATTTTGGTTCGAATGAGCAAATCCATGATGTACCGTTGTTGAGATAGAAGAATGCCATGAGGAGTGGACAGAACTTCAACACCCAAAAAGAAATTAAACGGGCCCAAGTCTTTAATAGCAAAGTCATGGGTAAGGGAGAGAAGTAAATCATCAATTGCCAAGGGTCATCAATGTAAATCAAAATGAACATTGTGAGAGACTTGTGCTTGTAAATGAACAAGGAAGAGTTTGAATGAGACCCATGAAAACCCAATTCCAAAAGTTTGGTACTGAGTCAAGAGAACCAAGCTCGTGGAGCTTGTTTTAACCCATAGATAGCTCTTTGTAACTTACAGACACATGAGTTGGATAAATGAGATGTTGATAACTTGGGGGTTGAGACATAAACACCTCTTCAGAAAGAGTACTGTGAAGAAATACATTCTGTATATCAATTTGATGAAGTGACCAGCCAGAAGAAATAGTAATAGAAAGTACAGTGCGTACTGTAGTGGGCTCGATCACGGGCCTGTAAGTCTCGTCATAATCAACTCCAGAGTGTTGATGAAAGCCTTTTGCAACCAGCCGAGCTTTGTGCCATTCAACGGAACCATCAGCTTTGCGCTTCACCCGAAAAACCCATTTACAGCCAATGAGGTTCTAAGAGGGATGTGAGGGAACCAGAGTCCAGGTATGATTCTGTAACAGAGCATCAAACTCTAGGTTCATAGCTTGGCGCCATTCACGGCTTTTGGAAGCCATGGTGTAACATGTGGGCTCGGGCTCGGAGAGAGAGCCGTGAGCAACGGCGAGGAGCGCCTTGGGCAGGGGGTACCGAACGGTGCCATATGTGGGGAGTTTTGGCTTGGTGATGAAGTTTTTGGAGCGTGTGATCATGGCATGAGGTGTAGGGACGGGAGCAGGGGTTTGGGAATTTTCTGGAAGTGTTTCACTGAATGTTGCAGGTTGGAGAAGATGAGGTTGGGAAATATCAGCAACTGTGGGATCCGTTTGGGTTGATGTAATGGGCTCGGTTTGGGTTGATGTAAGGGGCTCATGTGGGTCAGTTTGTGTAGGTCCATGTGGGATATTTTGTGTGGGCTCATGTAGGATGGCTGGTGTGGGGTCATGGGCTTGTGAATTTATGGGAGAGGCCCATGAATTGGTAGGAGCTGGAGCTGAAGCATTTATGAGTGATCGGGCCTGCAAAGAAACCATTGGAGACGGCCCAAATAGAGATATGGACCGATCAGAAAATGTAGATGATGGAGAAGAATTATTTTGAGAAAGTGGAAATAGAGTTTCAAGAAAGATGACATCATGTGAGATGTAGAGACGACAAGTGGGGATGTGAAGACATTTGTAGCCACAATGAAGAAGACTATAACCCAAAAACACACATTGTAGAGAACGGGGTTGGAGTTTATGAGAATTATATGGCCTAAGATTGGGCCAACCAGCACACCCAAAAGTTTTGAGAAATAAATAATTAGGAGCACAGTGAAACAATTTTTCAAAAAGAGATTTATTGTGAATAACAGGTGTAGGAAGGCGGTTAATAAGATAGCAAGCAGTTTGAAAAGTATCATCCCAATATCGAAGAGGCATGTGAGCATGTGAGAGGAGAGAGAGACCAATTTCAACAATGTGACGATGTTTACGCTCAATGGAGCCTTGTTGTTGATGAGTGTGAGGACAGGATACACGGTGAACAATGCCACATTGTTGAAAAAAGGTTGAGATGAAGCGATACTTGCCTCCCCAATTAGATTGAACAGATTTAATTTTAGAATTAAAAAATCTCTCAACATATTTTTGAAATTGAAGAAAAATATTAAATGCATCACTCTTTTTAGTCATGGGATATAACCAAGTGTAACAACTCGAAGTATCTAAAAAAGAAACATAATATTTAAAACCATGTTGAGAACAAATTGGAGATGGTACCCAAACATCAGTAAAAATTAAATCCAGGGGACATTGATATTGGGAAGGAGATGGAGAGAAAGAGAGTTGCTTGCTTTTGGAACTAAGACATGCAAAACAAAAAATTTTATTTGAATTTTTATTTGAATTTGGAATTACAGGAAGACCAAAACGAGAAATAATCCTAGAGACAGTATGAAGGGCAAGATGCCCAAACCTTGAATGCCATTGATGAGGAGACACGCATTCACCAACAAATGCTGTAGGAGAACCAAGATTTTTATTTGACTTGTAGGATTTATTGATGAGAAATGGAAAGGGATAGAGTCCATGTCTACTCGGGCCGTGCAGTAAAAGTTTCCCTGTTGCCTGATCCTTCACGTTGAAAAAATTGGGGTGAAGTTCAACAAAAGTATGAGTATCAGTAGTAAATTTTTGAACAGATAACAAGTTTTGGGAAATTTGGGGAACATGCAAAACATCATTTAATTTAAAAGAAGAATTAGGAGAAAGAAGTTTGGTGGTCCCAACATGATTAATAGGAAGGCCTTTACCATTGCTCACACGGATTTGTTCTTGGCCGTGATACTCATCAGCACGAACATTCAGGTTCGCAAGATCAGCTGTGAGGTGATGAGTGGCACCAGAATCAGCATACCCGTTTTCATCAACAGGAGGTTGAGGCGTCGCAAGAAGAGCCTGCATGTTGGAATCACTAGAATACGAGTTATCAAATCGATGATAACAAGTTAAGGCCATGTGGCCAAACTTACCATAGACTTGGCAGGTGGGTCGAGATCCATTGGTGGAGGAGCCACGACCTCGACTACGACCACGATTGGTCCGTTGGTTGGAAGAGGAAGAAGTACGGCCAGTGTGAGAGGTATTAGAAAACCTCCCACCACGATTTCCACGAGAAGAGGAGACACCACAGCTGGCAAAGTGTGCGCCAGCAAGGGATAAGTCTACCTTGGGTTGTGCTTGAGCCATACGAAGTTCATGGGAAAGGAGATGCCCATAGAGAGCTTCAATAGAGAGAAGATCGGTTCTCATTTGAACCGTGGTGACAAAAGACTCAAATTCGGAGCCAAGACCAGCGAGAAGGAAGGAGATTTGTTCCTCTTCAGTAAGGGGTTTATTAATGGTGGCAAGTGTGGCAATAAGGCCAGTAAACTTGTGAAAGTAATCAGCTATAGACGAATCTCCCTTCTTCAAAGTGGAGAGCTGATAGTGAATGTTCATAACACGAGCTCGTGAATGGGCGGTGAACATTCATTCGAGAGTGAGCCAAACTTCTCGAGATGTTGTGCATTGGACAACATAAGCTAAAACATTTTCCGATAAGGAGGAGATCAAGGCGCTAAGGATCATCTGATCCTGAATAATCCACGATTGAAACTCGGGATTGGGTTGGATCTTGGAGATTCCATCGGTGGTGATATTGATTGTTGGAGGAGGGGCTGGTCGGGAATCATCGAGAAAGCCAAAGAGGTGTCGGACACGGAGGTAAGGCACGATCTGAGCTTTCCACAGTAAGTAGTTATCACGGGTTAATTTGATTGTGACCATGTGATGAACAACGGGAAGATGAGTAGGGGTTGGCAGCCAGGAAAGAGTAGAGGAAAGGGTGGAGGTGGTCATTGTAGTGAAGGTGTTTGATAGAATATGGGTAAGAAATATACTGAGGAAAAAAAAGGAAGATGTTAGTTTTGGAAGGCTCTTGATACCATGTTAATGCTTGAGAATACATAGATTATAATTTATGTTCTGCTTAACCAATTAGTTAAGGTTGCTGCTGTATTTATATTGATGTACAGAGGAGAGTTCTACAAGAGATTAAAGTGGATGTTTATCATACAACCACAACAGAGATAACTACAATAAGATAAGTTCCTACTTTATAGGAAGATGATTTATATCTGTATTCTCTTTGCCGTGATCTTCTTTATCTGCAGAGTTTGAGTTCAAGTGGTCTTTATCCTTAATAGTTTGATTACATTTGGTTATTTTGTTGTTGAAATTTTGTTAGTTTTCTAGTTCTGTTTTTGATTTTTCTGACCAAGAATAGATGCTGTAGGAAATATAGTCAGTAGTTATGCTTGATTTGATCTGACGAGTAGCAATACGGAGATGTAGTGAGGTTTTTTACTAATAGCAGTGGAGCTATGGCCACTTGGGTTGATCACTTCGTAATGGGTAGCGATAATCGTAGTGGTAGTTGACACTTTGACGATGGCATAATCATTTTCCTCCTGTATTTGCCCTTGTGTTGTACAGGAGTGTTGCACGAGGTCTAAAGTGGAGTGAAGTGTCCACTCATGGCTGAACATGAGCTTCATTGTGGGGGCAGGGGGGAGTGTTCAGCGTGGAATGGAATTTGAGGACATTGTTCAGTTGAAATTACAGATTTACCTGAGACAGGTCATTCTCCAGCCTGGCCATGCCAACACTGTCAAATATTGCAGATTCCAGGCATTTCAAGTCATAAATTCCTAATCTTCACTCAGGTGTGGTGGACTGTTGGATTTTGTGAGGTGAGCAGCTTATGGTATGTTGACTTAAGTGGTTAGCTGTGTCTCACTTATAAATTCATTGTGATCTAATTCATTAGGCTGCCTTCTGATTTGGAATACATGATGATGTTTGGAGTGTCGGAGAATTTGTCCTTGTTAAAAACATTTGCCATGAAGTTTCAGTATGAAGTAAAGGACTTCCAATAAATTCTATGGATAGTTGTTTCTAATAATTTAGGCTAAACTAAATCATTTCAAATATTCTTGTCTATTTCTATGATGTGGTATTCCAATAACAGTAGAAAGGTGCGTGCTTTGTCCAACAGAACTTATTGATGCCCTTTTGTTCATCTTTTGCATATTGTTGGCCAGAAACATTGGTCATCATTTTTTGTGATTGGGCAGTTGTTCTATTTGGTGAAATCAGGATATTCTGATTGTAAGTAGTGTCTTGGTTTGCCATCTTGGCTGTTTATACGAATCGGGTGATGATGTGATATCACTGGATGTGGTAAATGCATCCCTTGATTGTTGTTGCTGGCGACTGGCAAGGCCAACTTGTCCTGGTGGGTTTTTCTTGCTCAATGAGATATTCTCTTTAGATTTTGCAGAAACCATATGCAATACCGTTATATCCTGAACTTTCATTGGTAGTATGGAGTGGGAAATGAATACGATTTAGCAACTGAATTTAAACAAAAGTGATGGCTTTTTGTCCCCTACTAAGTACTAACCAATGGGAAGGATTGATTATGAGGAAGTAAAGCTTAGGTTTGCTTTCCTTCCCTTTTTAGAAAATGTATAAGAAAATTGAGATAAGTTTGCACCTAACGTAGGACCTGTTGCCTAATTCTATTAATAGCAAATTTTCAAACTGAAAAGAGAGAATCTATTCATATTTTTAACCATTAGATTTTTAACTCCAGTGTGGATTCCTGAGAACAATAATAGTTTTACAACATTGCATATTTCTAGACTTTACAAACAAAAAAGCCTAAGCCGAAGTTGCTGTAGATGGATTTAAAAAAAAAAAAAAAAAAAAAAAAAAAAAAAAAAAAAAATCTTTTCAAATGCTAAAGTACACCAAAATCCCTTCAAAATTTTAGATTTGTAGTTTTGGATTTTATTTATTTATTAATATTAGATAGCTGTCATAGGGTCCTTTAGGCCAACTCCTGCCAAAACCACACTGCCTCCGAAATTCGAATGCCAGATAAAGCAAAGGGCTTGTCGTTTTGATAATACTATTTCAAAATTTCAACTCTTTTCTAAAGGAAGAAGCGATAGAATTTGAGTACAATCTTAGACCATTCCAAGTATTGAATCCATGATTAAATAACCATTCTGAAGCAGCAAACAACGAAGTTAAAGACTTTTATAATAAAACATTATTTTTTGTTGGTCTGACCAAGAACATTTCAGCTAATGAAAGCAAATACATGAACTAGAACCAATTATAGGTTGCGCTGGCATTAGTAATAGTATGAACGATTGATCTCTCCTTCGGGAACAGAATCAAGATCCTGATGGAAACTTTGATATGGATTACCGAGTGCAGCAACATTGCCAGGACGTGAGAATACAACCTACATTGTAGATAGAAGCCAAATATTTATGAGTTCTATGTCCAAGCATCCAATCTAAAAGTAATTTATGCTTTTAAATTTGATGTTTTAAATGTGATTTTACAAGAATCTTCTAATGCTAAATGAAATTAAAGGTCAAATGGAATTGGTTTTGTGGGAGAGGAAGCTTTTGTCTTTTTGAGTGAGGGGGAGAGGGGAAAGGCCAAATGAATGAGGGTTTCTTGGGTTTTTTTTTTTTTTTTTTTTTTTGGGGGGGGGGGGGGGGGGGAGTGAGCCTATGGTTATGGTGGTGGTAGTGATGGGAGGAGTGAAGGAGGGAGGGAGGGAATGGAAGTGGTGGTGGGATGAGTGAGGGGGAAGGGGGAGAGGTGGCGGTGGCAGTGGTGCAAGAGAGTGAGGGGAGGGAGGTGGTTGTGGTGGTATATACAAGTTGGTGTTGGAGGTGGTGGTGCAAAAGAGGGAGACAAAGGTGGTGGGGATGAAAGGTGGAGGAATGTGGTGGTGTAAGGAGTGAGGAGGCGGAGGGATGATAGGCGACAGGTGGTAGCGGTAGTGGTAATGGTGTTGGTAATGTGGAGGAAAGGGTGAGAGAGATGGGGAGGATTGAGGAGACACAAGCTTGGTCTAGAAAATATTTTACTTTATCAAATATTTAAAAAAATATGAAAAATATTTTCTCAAAAAATACTTTGGTGGTACTTTACGCGGAAAGAAACAACAGGTTTAAACTTGGTAACAATTTACTTGTATAAATGCGTAAACTATCTTGGGAGTTAGAGTATTCCTTTTGGGGTGGGTTTGAGGCTTACACCTATAAGGTCTTCATTTATTCTTCTCATTCTGCTTAATTATTTAGCAAAAGAAAAAGAAAACCCTTTAAAGGGTCTCCTTGTGGGCTTTGTCCCACGTTGTTAATGAGAGAGTTAGATGTTGATTTTATATGTACCTAAATTTTCTTTAGGAGCTAAGAGTACTCATTTTGAAGTGGGCTTGTGGCTTACATAGTTGTCCATTTCAACCCGTTCCGGCCGGAACAACTGAAATTTCTCGTACCAATATGTAAAGAGGAGTTAGAGTACTGATTCCACCTTGACCCAAATCTTGGTACATTGCAGTCATTCCGGACCATATCAGTAAATACCGACGGGTATGCAAATATGTCTAAGTTTTTTTTTTTTTTTTTTTTTTTTATCAATACATGGATTTAATAAATAATCTTTCATTTCTAAGATTTCTTGACTAAAAAAATGATATTTTTAATTGGCTAAGTTGGTTAAAGGCAAAGTGCAGGAGATCTAAGTGCAACTATATCAAAGATCAAGGGATGAAAATGCATTTTACCTTTCAATTTTTTTAGCAAACTACTTAAGAAAGTCGAGAAGCATACCTGATAAACTCCAAGTGTACGTGACTGAAAACCAGCTGCACAATAATCAAAGTAATATTCCCACGTCCGTACAAATTTTTCATCAAATCCTAGAGCGAGGATTTTGCTGAACACACAAACATTATTGCCCCGGCATCAAAATACAAAACCTTGTAATTAGCTTGATATCATGATCAGTTTTACAATGTATAATAATCATAAATTTGCCACATAATATTTTCAATTACACATTCCATAACATCATAATTAGTCTAGAATTAGTTTATGGTTTGTCTATACATTAATGTGTTTATCGTAATACACAAAATACTAGCCAAGAACAACTCAATAGAATGACAAAAGGATATATATGTAGGAAAATTGTTTGTACACACCACTAATTCACACCCCTAATCCACATCACATCTATCATGTCCTCTCAATAAAGATGCCACTCATGCTTTCAAAAATTTATTTGAGAAAAGTGGCTGTGGGGTGTCATATTATATTAGGGCCCAAAAGCTCAATCCATTGTATTTTGAGGCCTAACCCATTTAAGTTAGGCCCAATTATTTGTATAGTTCTCTCCCTATTTCCCATGTAGCCTATATAAAGGCTTCCCCATTTTATTGTAAAAGGGAGCCAATGATGAGTAAGAAAAAACTAGGTGGACGTAGGCTCCATTGGCTAAACCACGGTAAATCTTGTGTCATTTTCCCATTTGATCCCCAACCACGCCAAAGGCCGAATATGCGGTTCTGACTCTAGAAATAAATGGGAGGAGCTATTTTGACCTCCTACATTGGCGCCATCTGTGGGAACCGCATTTCCCGGAGTTTTGGCATGAACGGGGGCTATTTCCGAGCTTCCAAGCTCCGCCAAGCACGGTGAGCCTCGGAACTCGAGCTTCCAAGCATCCAATCGAGCAACCACCTCAACCATTGGATAGATCGTCGCTCGATCTACAAAACACTGAAAGATCATCGTCATTGGAGGCTCCACGCGCTCTCACGCGCCATTGGAGTTCTCGGCTTAGCTGCCCACGCCTCACCACGCGCGGCCGAGCCACCATGATCTCCGAAAGCGTCGTTCTAGGCATCTACTCGGACCAAGACCTCCACCAACTAATATATCGTCTCCCGATCTATCGTTGTACAGTGGAAAAACCTCCATCGGAGAAATAACACGCCTCCACGCGCCGGAGAAATTTTCGGCGACAATGTTCACACGCCTCGTGCCGCCGCATTTTCGAAGCCCAGATCGGGGGCTTCCAAGCCTCGATTTGAGAAATTTGCATCACCACGGGACTCCTCTCAGGCCGATCTACCATTTGGTGGTGGAACCGCCTCCATCGGATGTTGCACGCGCCCCACATGCCGATGGGAACTCCGGCATCTCCGTTCACGCGCCACCGCGGCTTGCGAACTCAATAAAGGAGTCTTCCGAGCTCCGATTCATGAAAGAGGCACCACCATCCGAGTTCACGACCTCCGATCTATCGTCCGCCGCCAAAATCGCCCTCATCAGAGCTTGCACGTGCCTCCACGCGCCGATGAGGTGTTGGCAGTTATCTCCACGCGCGCCCATACGCCCAGCACATGTCATGCATGCGTGGCACGCGCCTGCACGCGGCTGGCACACGCCTTCTGCCACCTATCTCTCCACGGTTTTGCCACGTCAGCATGCCACATCAACAAAAAAAAAAAAAAGGTAAAGGGAAAATTTTGGTGAGACGGAATGGGGCTTTCTACGGTCCAAATTCATCCTCAAGGCCTTTATGGTCTCGCCTCGAAGCTAAGTTTTCTGAACTTGTTTTTTATGCAGCTTCCTTAATTAGCGATTTGCTATAATTGTTTCATAAAATGTCATTTAAACCACAATGGTTTTACATTCACAAGCATGAGAGCATAGTCTTAATATTTATATTTTGGGTTGAAATATAAATATTGTGGAATTTAAACCACAATCTTGCTAAGGCTTTCAAAATTAAAATGAAATTGTTTTCATTTTTTGTTGGCGGTGGGAGGTGGTTAATTCTTAATGATTAACCACCCAATTATTTTTATATAAACACAATCATTATTATGACATGATAGATGATGGGAATACGTGTGATTTTTATAACGTGTAGTTATATTTGCTCAAATATGTTAACACTTACATTCTCATTACACACGGACGTGCCGTTTACGCACAACTCCCCATGCAAATATTTTTTGCAAATAGCTATTATTATGTGTGTTTGCATTGACATGCATTCCATGCAAAGTGTTTATTTAGCACGTCGAATCTATGAGATTACATGCTAAAAATGACAAATTCTACTCAAATTGTTTATGTACGTTCTAGACTTGACTTTGTCTTTAGATGCGTGCCCATTATGGTAGACTGATTACGTCTAATATTTTGCACCAAAGTCTCGATACTTATAACTTATTTTAATATGGAGCTGGAAATTGTTTACAAGTTGTGTTGTAGCATTAATATGCTCTTGCCATTTATTGCGATAACCTAGAGGTTTTAAATTGATATTACGACTATCAAACTCTACTTGCAAAGCACAAATTTGGATCTCCTGAACTTTAAGACATTTGTTCAGATCAATGTTTTGATTTGTCCTGTCATGATATTTGCTACTTCTTTGGAGTCCTACTTTACAGGCTTTGATGCATTTTTTGTGTATATAGCATAATAGTTTATATATGGAACATGGACCATATCACATGACTTAACATGCCTTCTAGAATGCACGTGTACTTGCCTGGAAACTTGCTTGGGATCAATGACTATGTGTTAGTCAACGCATCACTTTATTGATAAATGCAGTGATTCATTCGTCTATCTAACTGCATCTTTCATTTGGGTTGTCTTATTTTCTTGAAAATGCTTCGCAGAGCCAACACAATTGCGAATGCACACAAAATTTGAAGGATTTAAAGCTTGAAGCAAAAAACTTGACTTAGGCTTCGGTCAACCTAAACGGTTCCCAAGCACTGAGGTCCAGAGTGACTGGCAAATTAAAAAAAAAAAATTGACTTAGGCTTCGGTCAACCTAAACGGTTCCCAAGCACTGAGGTCCAGGATGACTGGCAAGTTAAAAAAAAAAACTGACTTAGGCTTCGGTCAACCTAAACGGTTCCCAAGCACTGAGGTCCAGGGTGACTGGCAAGTTAAAAAAGAAAAAAACTTGACTTAGGCTTCGGTCAACCTAAACGGTTCCCAAGCACTGAGGTCCAGGGTGACTGGCAAGTTAAAAAAGAAAAAAACTTGACTTAGGCTTCGGTCAACCTAAACGGTTCCCAAGCACTGAGGTCCAGGGTGACTGGCGAGTTAAAAAAAAAAAACTTGACTTAGGCTTCGGTCAACCTAAACAGTTCCCAAGCACTGAGGTCCAGGATGACTGGCAAGTTAAAAAAGAAGAAAACTTGACTTAGGCTTCGGTCAACCTAAACGGTTCCCAAGCACTGAGGTCCAGGGTGACTGGCAAGTTAAAAAAGAAGAAAACTTGACTTAGGCTTCGGTCAACCTAAACGGTTCCCAAGCACTGAGGTCCAGGGTGACTGGCAAGTTAAAAAAGCAAAAAACTTGACTTAGGCTTCGGTCAACCTAAACGGTTCCCAAGCATTGAGGTCCAGGGTGACTGGCAAGTTAAAAAAGAAAAAAACTTGACTTAGGCTTCGGTCAACCTAAACGGTTCCCAAGCACTGAGGTCCAGGGTGACTGGCAAGTTAAAAAAGAGGAAAACTTGACTTAGGCTTTGGTCAACTTAAACGGTTCTCAAGCGCTGAGGTCTAGGGTGACTAGCAAGTTAAAAAATCTACTTGACTTAGGCTTCGGTCAACCTAAATGGTTCCCAAGCACTGAGGTCCAGGGTGACTGGCAAGTTAAAAAAGAGGAAAACTTGACTTAGGCTTCGGTCAACCTAAACGGTTCTCAAGCACTGAGGTCTAGGGTGACTAGCAAGTTAAAAAATCTACTTGACTTAGGCTTCGGTCAACCTAAGGGTTCCCAAGCACTAGAGTCCAGGATGACTGGCAAGTTAAAAAATCAACTTGACTTAGGCTTCGGTCAACCCAAGGGGTTCCCAAGCACTAAGGTCTAGGATGATTGGCAAGTTAAAAATCAAACTTGACTTAGGCTTCAGTCAACCCAAGGGTTCCCAAGTGCTAAGATCTAGGATGACTGGCAAGTTAAAAATCTAACTTGATTCAGGCTTCGGTTCAACCTCCGAGGTTACCAAGTACTGAGGTCCAGGATGACTGGCAAGCGAAAACTCTGAATTTAGCTTGACTCAGGTTTCGGTTCAACCTCTGAGGTTACCATGTGCTGAGGTCCAGGATGACTGGCAAGCAAAAGAAAATTTAGCTTGACTCAGGCTTCGGTTCAACCTCTGAGGTTACCAAGCGCTGAGGTCCAGGATGATTAGCAAGTGAAAACTCTGAATCTAGCTTGACTTAGGCTTTGGTTCAACCTCTGAGGTTACCAAGTGTTGAGGTCCAGGATGACTGGCAAGCAAAAGAAAATTTAGCTTGACTCAGGCTTCAGTTCAACCTCTGAGGTTACCAAGCGCTGAGGTCTAGGATGACTGGCAAATGAAAACTCTGAATCTAGCTTGACTCAGGTTTTGGTTCAACCTCTAAGGTTACCAAGTGCTGAGGTCCAGGATGACTGGCAAGCAAAAGAAAATTTAGCTTGACTCAAGCTTCGGTTCAACCTCTAAGGTTACCAAGCGCTGAGGTCCAGGATGACTGGCAAGCGAAAACTCAAAATCTAGCTTGACTTAGGCTTCAGTTCAACCTCTGAGGTTACCAAGTGTTGAGGTCCACGAAGACTGGCAGGCGAAAGCTCAAAATTTATCTTAACTCAGGCTTCGGTTAACCTCTCAAGTTACCAAGTGCTGAGGACCAGGATGATTGGCAAGTGATAGGTGTGGTTCTACCCAAGCATAGGCTATGAACATCCGCTTAGCTAACAAAATTGAAACAAAAGAATGAGCATGAAATAAGTACGAATATGAAACAAGCGAAACGCTAAATGAGAAACCAAGCGTATTGAATATGGCTCCAACGGCCTCGAACAAAAAATTGTGTATGATTTACGAAAAATCCGTATTTCTCCTATATAAAAGTAAGAAGCTAACAAATTGACTCACACTTCTTGTTTTTTGGGCCTTAAAGGCCTTGTTCGGTCTCTATAATCCGCCTTCGGCTTCTATGGCCTCATTTGGTCTCCAAGACCCGATCTCGGCCTCTAATGCCTCATCTGGTCTTTAGGACCGGATCTTGGCCTCCAGTGCCTCACTCGGTCTCCAGGACCCAAGCTTGGCCTCAAGGGCCACTTTTGGTCTTAAGGACCTAAGCTCAACTTGCAAGGCCTCACCTCACATCCGATCAGATCCAGTCTCCACTTCCCTCTCTACATTCGACAAGCGAAGACTGGGGGGCTATTGTGAGGTGTCATATTATATTAGGGCCCAAAAGCTCAATCCATTGTATTTTGAGGCCTAACCCATTTAAGTTAGGCCCAATTATTTGTATAGCTCTCTCCCTATTTCTCATGTAGCCTATATAAAGGCTTCCCCATTCTATTGTAAAAGGGAGCCAATGATGAGTAAGAAAAAACTAGGTGGACGTAGGCCCCATTGGCTGAACCACAGTAAATCTTGTGTTATTTTCTCATTTGGTCACTAACCACGCCAAAGCCCAAATATGCGGTTGTGACCCTAGAAATAAATGGGAGGAGCTATTTTGACCTCCTACAGTGGCTGTTTCACTAGTCTAACTACTCATTGATGAAGAAATTATTCGAGTATCAAGAGGCCTCTTTTTCTTTGAGAAGCGAAGTGACAAAATAACATGATTAATTTTTTTACCTCCGGTTGGCCATAAATTTTTTTCTCCAACATTTGAGTGTTTGGTAGTAATGAATCCCTATGTTCTCCACATGCTCCACACTGCATTTACAAAATTTCTAGTAATTTTATAGAGAAATAAATAGTAAAAATCAGAAGTAACACCAAACAATAAATTAATACCAGAGTCTGGATGCAACAGCCATGGCTGATGTTATCCTGCTTAATGAAGGTAAGCATCCACCAGGAAATATATATTCCTTTATAAAATCTGAACTTCGCCTGTACTCGTTGTAACGTTCATCTTGGTATCGATGAAAACTAATAAGAGAAACCAACTTGAATGGTTAGGATATTGAAATGGGTGAATATTGTTGCACATTACATCATTTAATTAATGTGGACATAAATCTATAAATTATGGACATAAATATTCACATATTGTGTTCATTACTTGGTGTGCATTTAAATTGTAATTAAACTCATAAAAGAGTTATAAATATTAATACCAAGACATTATAATAAAACTGGGAAAGAGATGGGACACCATTGTTTAATTACCTGCAGAACAAGAAGCCCGTCTTCTGCTAATAATGATTCACAACAACCAAAAAACTCTTCCATATATTCATGGCCGACATGTTCTATCATCTCACTGAAAAATTATATCAAAGATGATCATGTAATGTTTAATGTTAGGAACCATGCATTAAGGTCGATCGGATTAAAAATTTGGTGGTGAAGGAACTCACCAGGATATAATTCTGTCATATTTGTAGGTATCGGGCAATTGGCGGTAGTCACAAAGAAGAAATTTTATGCGGTCCTGCCAGTAAACTTGATTAAAATTTAGAATTAAGAAATTACATGACCTTAAGAAAAATAATAATTTCATAAGGTTGACCTTCCAGATAAAGTGCATGATACTATGATAGTACTAAGTTCAGGTGCATGATAGTATTGAAATAGTAAATGCACCATGACAGCACCAAATTACCAATACATTATTGCAATTAGTAGCTAGATAAAGGGATATATTAGGTCTCTACATAGATGTATAGTTATCTATATTTGATATCTTTTGCTTTATTTATGGCTAAGACTATTGAGACTCAATAACCTTCTAATTATAATGAGATGTCTCTATTGTGATTTTGTTCTTTGGAGTTTGGAATATTGCTATGAGCGAGAAAATTGCATTTCTTAATAAAAATCAAACTTGGGAGCTGGTAAAACCCACCTACGGACCAAAATATTGTTGGTGTATATGAGTCTTAAAAGAAAAAGGAAAGAACCTCTAAAGTTGAAGTGCCTGAAGTTTAAGGTAAAATTATAGTTGCAAATTAAAGGATTATAATAAGAGAGAAGTTATAGGCCTCGATGAACTATTATCTTATATCATGAAACATAAGTCTACTCATATTTTATTTTCCGTGATTGCTTTCTTTGACTTAAAAGTCTTTTTTTTCTTTTTTTTTTTTTATTTTAATATATGTGGTAAGCTTGAGGAATAAATTTATATACATCAACCTGAGGAGTTTTACAATTTATAAAAAAGAATATCATATTTGTTTTTTGAAGAATCATGAAATGGTTTGAAGCAAAACCCCCTAGATAATTGAACAAGTGCCTTGATATTTTCATGATTAGGCACGAGTATTGTAGAAGTGACTATAATAGTTATGTGTATCACTTGAAGCACTTAGATGGTTCTTGTCTATTTGTTGCTATTTTTTAAAATGACATACGCATGACTAATAACCTTGTTAAGATAAATAGGTTGAAGACTTATTTTAGATGTAAGTTTGATAATAAGAATTTGGGGGCAATATATTAAGAAGATTTCGATATTATGAAAATTTATTGGGGTCAACAAGTGTACAAGTAATTTTTATCATGGAAATATTACATTGAAAAAGTGGTTGAACACTTCGTTGTACAACAATTCGATCTAGTGCTCCATTAATTAAATGCGCATTTCAAAGTTTTAGTAGGCGTTTTCGATATTTTAGTAGTGGTATTATAGATGTTGGCTTAATATATAATAGGGCTTCTAATAATATTAATAATGTTATTAGATTTGTGGATGCTAATCATGATGGTGATTTTTATTTTTATTTTTTTTATTTATCTGTAATAACAAGTTATGTTTTTACACTTTTTGGTTATGCCATCAATTAGAAGGTGAATTTACAAAAAGTTGCTTTGTTTGAAGCAAAGGTATATGATAGAGACAAAAGTAATTAATAAAGCTATTTGGTTGAGAAGTTATTTATGCGACTTTGGTTTACGTTAATGTAGATTGTTGTGTTTTGTGATAGTTATATATTTGACTAAAAATTAAATGTATCATCTAGGGTTCAACTAACACTCTTAGTATATATTCCAACAGAAACATCTAGGGTTTAAATTCTTCTCCCCCAACCCAACTATTGTATTATTAAAAAAAAAACTACAATAAATAATCTAGTGAATATGATGACTTAATTGCTTAGATTCTTTTGCTCAAAATTCATTTCATGCACTGTTTAAAAGTAATTGTTTTGTTTTGTTTCTTGCTTTTTTAAGTCATTGATGGCCATTAAGAGCTTTAATTGAGGTGATGGAGGAGTTTTATGTTCCAATTCATACCTAGCTGACTTGATTTGGGCCCACCTATATTGTCAACTTTTTATTTTTATGCGTATTCCCATTTTCACAGAAGTGGTGGGTCCCACTATTTTAATTAGCAACCACTACTTTTGTGAGAGGAGGAGTACCATTTATTACTCCCAGAGTATGATATAATTATTTTGATTTGGGCCCACCTATATTGTCAACTTTTTATTTTTATTTTTTTTTATAAATGGCCTATTGCCCACTTTTTGGTTGAATTGAGAATTCCAAATTATCGACTCCTAATGGCATTAGAAATATCAATGCCGACTTGTATTCAACTTGAGCTTTTGTTTTCTTCTCCTTTCCTTGAATCCCACTACAAGGGAAAATAGATCTATAAATTATTTGTAATATACATGTAGACACAAATTTTGACGGTTGACTTAATCAATAAAAATTAATCATGATCAATTGGACGAAGAAAATACATTATAAAATTTTGATGTCTACAATCCATTTTATATTTGACTTCAATAAAACAAAGATCACAATCCTCTTCACCTGCCTCCGTTTCATGATTCAATTTTAATTTTTATGAATTTTTATGGTTTTAATTATGTGGTGCCATGTTATTAAAATTCTATTCCACCAAATATGAAATGATAATTGATTTGAAATAATGTGACACTATATTTAGCTTTTAGATTTAATGATATATTCCACGTGTGTGTGTATATATATATATATATATGCTTTTAAAGAAAATGTTATTCATCAAATTAGTACCTGGAGCCCAGCATCTTTCACTTTGTTTATGGCATAGTTGAGCTGCTCTTTAGAGAGAGTGATGCCAGTGTATTTGCATCCAGTTTGTTTGACAACTTCAATAGCAAAGCTTCCCCAACCACACCCAATATCAAGAACTTCATGCTTCTTATCAATTCTTTGCCTAAAAGTTAATTGAAAAAAAAAAGGAATAGTTTAGAGCAAGAAAATCTTAAAAAATTTGACACAATCCAATAGAAAAGTCTCACCTTTTCAATCAAAATAGACATTTTTCTCAGCTGCGCAACCTTCAAGTCCTCATCTTCCTTCTAAGAAATATTGTCATAAAGGTGATTTTAAGTTAAATCTAAAGCTTTAAAGGAAGAAAGTTAATGCATTGTTTAACATTAAATCATCAAAAGGTTTTGATCCTGACCTTAAATACAGCGGAGGAGTATGTCATTGTTTCGTCCAAGAATAGAGCAAAAAGTTCATTACTCTAGAAACGCACCAAAACGAATTATAAGATTATGCTTGCTATCAATTAAATCACTAACCAGGTTTGAATATTATCATTCTAAACATATAGTGTCAAAGTGTACATAGCCTAAGCCTAACTCATTATCCACGACCAGCTATTATACAGACTGATGATCAGGTACCCTAAAACAGTTTGAAAAAGTATCCCACAATGCATCCAATAAAGTCCTAATTGGTTAAGCGAGAACCCAAATTGGTATCTTTTCACACCTTTGGCGGACTCCTATATGATGTAAACGGCAAAAATACCACCATTTGTCATATTAATATAAACTCATTTGATCCATGATGAACAATATCACCAATTTATTACTGTAATATCATGAACAAGCCAATATATATGTTTACAAATTGCGAAAACTGCCCCTCCAAGAAAAAAATATGTTGTAAATTTTACATTTATAAAAATAGAAAATAAAATGTAAAGTGATTATATGATATTTAAATTCAAATTAATTCTTTTTTTTTTTTGTATGAATTTTTTCGTTTTTAATCCTTATATTTGTTTGTATTTTTATTTTGTTCCCTATATTTTATAATGTTATATTTTAGTCCTTAGTGTTTTTATTTTTTTTTTTTTTTTTACAAGTTCATTTTAATTATTTTAATTATTACCTCTATTTCTTTTGAAATATTATCATCAAATATATGACCTATATCCAAAAGACCAATAACCAAAATGAAATGTGGCAATGGGGCGGGGATATCCCCCAAATATATGGACCAAAATGAATATACCACTTAGCTTTTTTATACAAGTTCATTTTAGTTATTACCTCCATTTCTTTTGAAATATTGTAAGTATTTATATGTGGATAAACATAGGGTTAAAAAACAAATGTTTTTATTAATCTATTATATACGGGTCGGGTGTGGGACAGGAGATGTCTAACCCCACCCTATCCAAAAGACCAATAACCAAAATGAAAATGTTATAAAATATATGGACCAAAATGAATATACCCCTTTTTTAAAATATAATTACCTCCATTTCTTTTGAATTTGTCAAAATATGACCTATATCCAAAAGACCAATTTTTGGTATAAAATATATGGACCTTTATTGTTAAAAGATAATTAGTTTTATCTTTAATCTTTTTTTTTCTTTTTCTTTGCACTCTAAAATTGCAGTCTTGATCCCTACTATTAATATAGAAAATTATTAAATATTTTTGAGCTATAAAATATAAATCATATGTGATACTTCACACCAATAAAAATAAAACACTTTATAAGACAAAAATATAACACAATTTCAAAAGGCCACTTGAAAAAGTGATTTTTTTAATTATTAAAAAAGTTAAATTTTATATTAAGTGGTTTGTTTTACGTTGTGTTTACGTTGATTTTGAAACCTCTCTGCGAAATTTAAGAGTTCATACTTTTGCAGGGTCAAACCGCCTTCTGTACGTTCTGACCCGTGCTTGCATGATAATACACACACGTCTACACATTACATGCTTTCCATCTGTGTTTTCGTAAGCTTTAATTAATTGTTTCACACAAATACGTACGTGTTCAAACATACATACTACTACGGTTTTCCTTCTAGGCTTCTTAGACTTATCCAAACAAAGACATCAAATAAGAACAAGGAATTTAAAGGCAATAGTCTTATACCAGCTCATAATGACGAGAGATGTTCCTGCGAGCTTGTGTAAGAGTATTTTGCCTTGAAATATGCTTCAAAAAATATTTTGCTGATCCTATACAAGCTGTGAATATCAATGGTGTCCACCAGCCCCTAAAGCCAACAACAACAAAAAGGTGAATACTCAAAGCTAGTGCAATTGAGATAATTAATCAATGTATACCTATTCTTATTCAATTTCGAGATAGAGGACTTTGAATCTCTGCTGGCAATAAGAATCTGCAAAACATATATCATCAAGGCAAATTCTAAGTAAATACCAGAAAAATGCTTTGTATTTATAAGGGTCAGAGCATTTCAGTTTTCGAATATATAAACTCAGACTCATCAAATCAAACTTACCATAAAAAGATTTAGAAGACCTTCATTTTTATCGGTGAAGGAAATATCTCCATCAATATATGCATCTGCAAGGCCTAAATCAGCCCGTGTCATGACCTGTTCAAAAAATATATTCTATAGCGCTCATCAATTCTGCAGTATATATTAATATATTAATGATTTTGAATTTTATATGCCAATATAATGCGTGGCCTATTATTTAATTTTCAAAAATTTCCTACTTAGTAATTTAAAAAATAATATGGTGCATGTAATCCATAAAAAAATGATTCCAAACATATAAATTAAAGAGTACATACCTTCCAGTAAAACTGGGGATTAAGAACTTTAAGAACTATTGTTAGAGAACATTTTCTCCTGTCTCCTTCAAAAGTCACTATTGTGCCCCCTTCTTCCAATAAACTGCAACAGCACCAGGCATAGTATATCAATCTTCTACATGTATATAGTTAGTTGACACATTGACGAGGATAATGATTGTTTGACACTATCTTACATAATCTTTTTATACTATTAAAAAATTATATATATATATCCACAATGTGTGAAAATTGATATTAAATAATTTGTAAATATATGTACAAGTCTAAGTGATGTGTACTGTTGAATAAATTAGAGGGTGTGAGACAAGCATTATGATGTGTTTTTAATATAAATAAATTAATGAATTTTACAATTGTGGTAATAAAGTGATTTATTTATTCTGTTTTGGTGGTGGTAGCACCAACTAACCAATCCAGCCATGATTGTTTTACACTATTTTATATATGAACTAAATGTGGACATATGTCCTAATTTATAAATATATGTTGGGTGGTATATAATTAATGTGAAACAAAGGTGTGTGCTAAACTGCTAATCATGAATAGGTCGTGGCAGCATAGTTGAAAAACCGGATGTTCCTACTGGCGGTGGACATCAGCTGGATTGTGTAACACGTTAGGCACAAATTAATTTAATAATATTCTATTGACTATTGAGAAACATTCAGAATCCGATTACATATTGGATATAAAACTATAATAATCCTATTACCGAACGCTGGAGTTCAACAAAAATGGCTATGGTATCCTTCGCACACAGAATAATTATATCCATAGTACGTAATTCATTCTAGGGGTAAACTAAAACCAAAATCCCCTGCCTGCCTACATAATCGTCAGTGACTAAATTTGAAGTTGAACCCCTTCAATCGGAGGTTTCAGCCAAAAGCAAACATGTCAGACAAAAATTTCCCCAGAATAAATAATATTTGATAATATATTTTCAATGTCCTCTTCGTCAAGTCCTAGTCCTAGAACCCAGATGACAGACTACGTACGTACTATAACTGATTTTCAGAGAGTGCATATATAGAATGTGTATATATCATATAGGAAGCAACAACTTGCAGAATCATCATATATAAGAAGAGGATATCTAGTTATGACTTATGAGTAAACTCACATTAAACATCCAGCAGAGATATAGCGTCCAAGGAACCTAGTAACAAAAAGGCGTGCCCCTGCTTCTATGAAAGAAGGTACCATGTGTTTTGGCTTGCTTAGAAGAGCACAGTTTTCTCCAATCAAATCTTGTGCAGCAGCCATGCCAGCCTACAAAGATATATACCAAAGTAAGATTAATTTCTCCAAAAGACAAAAAATAAAATAAAAAATAAAAAATTCCCATGACAACCTAGAACTGGACTAAACTTTTAGAACCTGAAGAAAAAAGTGTAGCAAATGTATTCAGATGATAAGCAGCTGTGAGCTTGTCTAGATTTCTGAAACATGGGAAATTTAGCCCTGAACAATAGGATAATTATATCATACTCCAGGAGTACATTAAATGCGTATTCCCTCCTCTCACAGAAGTGGTGGATCCAGCTAATTAAATTTATGGTAGGACTCACCACTCCTGTGAGAGGAGGGAGTACGCATTTAATATACTCTCGGAGTATGATATAATTTTCCTTAAACAATAAGTGAGAGATGACCAGGAATATCCATATATAGGCTCCGTTTGTTTCGACGTAAAACATTTTCCATAAAATGTTTTCATTATTTGCAGGTGTTTGTTTCGCTGTAAAATCAAAATCAACAAGAAAACGTTTGTTGTTGACCGGAAAAACCTTAACAAAATTTAGGAAAACGGTTTATGAAAAAATTTTCCGCAAACCATTTTCCTAAACACGCGTTCTGCTCTCTCTGTGTGCTCTCTTTCTTTGCTCTCTCTCTTTGCCGCCCCAGATCCGGACCCGAAGAGGCGGTTGATAAGGTTGGTCCAACCGTCCGATTTGGTTACGGCGGACGACATCACGGACGGTGGAGATGGAGATTTCACAGTTGAGATCGCGGTCGAGATTTCACCAGGGATTGTGTTGAGATCGCGGCTTTGGATGGCGGTGGGGCTGAGAGGGGCGTGGGAGAGATCGAACGGTGGAGATGGAGAGGAGAAGGCGGTGGGACCGTGCTCTTACGCGGTGGAGGATTTGTCGGAGAAGAGCGTAAGTGTGGATCGGACGGTAGAGTTGGAAGAGGAAGAGGAAGAGAATGAGAGGTGTGAAAAGAAGAGTATGGATCGGTGATGGTGGGTTTGTGGGTTTTTTTATGGTGGTTTGTGGTGGATTGCGGTGGTGGGATTGCACTTTACAGTGGGTTTCTGACTTCTTTTTTTTCATTTTACGTTGCTCCAAATATTGTATAATATTTTTCAGACTATTTTCCATAATGCAACCAAACACAAGAAAAAAAATTATTTTTCCTGAAATCATTTACATTTGTAAATATTTTATGATGGAAAATAATTTACAGCGAAACAAACGGAGCCATAATGTGTAAGTTGTGATTAGTACACGCATTTGGACAAAGCCCATCATATCCCAGTATAAACCAATAAAAAAGAGGAAAATGTATTAAAAAGTATTTCACGTAAACTTTTTTTTTTAACCTTACCTTTTACCCTTGACATCATTTATATAGACTTTGTATGAAACCAGCCACAACTTTAACCATATGAAAATGGAAAAAAAGTGGCTTGTTTTGGTAGTTGGTACCATACTACCATAAGTCAGAAAAAGGGAGCGAATTTTAATTACTACACACAAAAGAGACAAAAGAGAAAAAAACTAACGTGAAACTTTTGAGACATCCACGAATGGTTTGGTTTCCATATGGCGTTTTCTCAAAGACTTGTACTTCAATTTTACTTCCTAGTTTTCTCCTAATAGAACGAGAGAGAGAGAGAGAGAGAAAATAAAGTATGAAAAATTTCTACTTACAACTTACAAGTTACAAGTAAGGCTGGTAATGAGATTGATATCCCAACCTGGGTCCTGTTAATAGAAACTATAGCTAGCTATCAGCTGGAGCCAGAGGCCAATCTAGCTTATGATCAACTGGAGCTAGAGACAGAACTAGCTTGTGATCAGTGCCCACTCTCAATTTAAAAAAAAATACATTATTTAGGTATATATTCTCTCATATTCTCAATATTTTGCAAAACTCTCACTTTGTTCTCTCTCTGTTGTCTCTCCATTTGGCCTCTTGCTGTTGCTCCTTCTCTTCATCTTTTTATGGCTTTTCTTCTTCAAGTCTCATCTTTCTTCTTATAAACTTGTGGGACTAGACTAACCTTTTTTTATCAGCCAACTACCCACCAACCACTACAAAAAAAATACCATTTTTGCGGCACCATTTTAGCGTCAACTAAAAAGATGACACAATAAGCTTGTGTAACTCGGTAATTGTGCTCAATTTTTTATTTTTATTTTTTAATTAAACCAAACTTCTCTTTCTTCAAATTGTAAATCTGGAGGAGTTGGTCTAGGATAAAAATTTCTTGTAATTGAAACATTTCCAGGATATCTTGTTCTTGAAATACGACTTCTTAAAGGTTTACCATGAAAATCTCTTTCATTTGCAATTCTATTAATGTTTAAATCTTTGAATTGATTTTGTAAATTTTCAATATATTCTTCAACTTTTGGACGTTCTTGTTTTTTCTTATCTATGGTATTAACTCTTTTAATTTGATTATTTTGTGATGAGGAGGCTAGGCTTGTCATATCTAAATTTTGGAGTCTTTTAGAGATTTCTTCTAATAAGTCAGTATTATCTTTTTTGAAGGAAACTCGTAACTTTGGAGGTATTTCATGTGGTGTGAACAAAGGTTTTTCAATATCTAATTTTGTAGTTGGTTTGATGGGATCAATTTTATTTTCTATTCTATCAAGCTTGGCACCTATTACTTTTAAATACGTATTTGAATAATTGTTTTGTTCAATAATTTTTTCAAAGTTTTTGGCTTCATCACTTAAACTTACCTTTTTTATGGGGGAGGCAACTAGTTGGTGGTTTCTATGGCTTACGACTATGGATTCGTATGGGGGAAATTCTTCATGAACAACTTCTTTATTTTCAACTTTTAACCAATTTTGTGTAGTTCTATTAATAGTTTGCATTTGTTTTTTATCTAGATGGGTGTTGTCGGTGATTTGGTATTTTGGAGTCAAAGATGTCATACTATTTTTATCTTGTTGGTTTGTTGTAAGATGCATTTTGTCGGATGGTAGAGACATTAAGCCACTAGTACTATATGCATGGCTAGAGATAATTGTATCACTTGCATGATTTTTGGTCAAGGGTAGAATGTTAGGTGGAGTATGGATATTGGCTTTTATGAAGGTGTTTTGACTATGGATTGTAGGCTTGTTTTGGCTTGTTAGGCATCTTTGTTTTGTAACTATGGATGTAGAATTGTCGGATGATGAAGTTTTGGATGAAGGCAATAGACTAAAGGAATTTTTTATAACTTCTTTTTGTAGGAGAGTATTATTGGTGTTTGTGTTTCTACCGGCTAAAAGTTTTGGCTTATAATAGTGATCAAACCATTCAAAGAAATTGACTTCAGTTTGTATATCATTCATAAACTCATAATATTTGTCTCTTATGTAACTTCTTAAATATTCTGAAAAAGTTGCAAAAAATTCTTTTCTTCTATTTTCATATTTTGGGGAATTAAAATCTTTTCTTAATCTTTCTTTATTTAATTCAAAAGGTTTTCTAATCATATTAATTTGTGGATCATACATATTAGGTGGAAAGAATCCCATATCAGAATTTGTTGGGGAGTTTGGTCTTTTTTTAGGAAATTGTGAAGACATGGAGTGAAAAGAGGGGGGTACTTGTGAAGATGTGGAGGTAAAAAGGGGTTATTTATTACATTACCTTTGATTATTCCATCTAAATTTGGATTTGTGTAATTTGAGTTATTACTTGATTTTCTAATCTTGTCTAAATCTAATTTTTGTGATCTATCTTCTTCTTCAGCAAATCTTAGATTATCTAATCTATCTATACTATGTCTTAAATCATCATCTACTCGTGGAATCTCTTGCAATTTAAGCCTACTAAAATTACATCTTGGTGGTGAAACTATTTTTTCTTTGTAAGGGTTACTATATCTAGTAGAGCAAGAGCTTGAACTTATAGATTTTCTAAAAGGCTGAAAATTTATACTTACAGTACCATCTGGATGTTGATCTATGTAATCTAAGTCTTCTTCTAAAGTATTTTGAACAGGAACTGGTTCGGTAACATTTTTTAGTAACCATTTATTGGGTAATTTTATATCTTTCCATTCAATTTGTGTGGGGACATTGACATGTGAATCCTCTGTACTAGCTTGTAACAATAAAGTCTTTCCTTTTGGACTTTCCATTAAAACTTGAGGTTCTAACGTAGTTTTCATCAACTTGTAATATATTCTATAAACAATCACTAAAGGTTGAGCACCTTCTAACATATTATAACCTGAAGTTTCTATATCTAATTCTAAAGCTTGTGACACAGTTTTATCTTTTAATGATACAGCAAAATTTGGATAACAATCAAAATAAATTGGACCTTTGTAAAGGGAAGATTCTACCATTCCTAATAAACCATCTTGATAAATCTTAAATCTACCATCTCTTAATCCTAAGAAAACACTAGTATTTAATCCTTGTCTTGTTAGAGGCTTGACTGCAACTTGAACTAAACCAAAATGGATAAAAGAAAAGTTATCTATATTCTTATCTATCTCTTTTCTACTGAGTAATTGAATTTTTTCACAACTTTGTTTTAAAGAGTAAGTTCTTTCTACGGTTTTTATTGTAAAATTTGAGAGAAATGTAAGATTTGAAAAAGTTGATTTCTTGTAAATTTTATTTTGTGGAACTGGAGGTAACTTCCAATCCTGCCAATTTTTGTTTGCACTAACTATGCTAACTTCTTCTTTATTAACTGTATTATCACTCATGGAAGACATCTGAGATCTAGAACTAGAACTTCTAAGATTAATCATTTTTAAACTTACCAATTCTAAGGATTTCTGAGTTTTTACAGGGACTGTGAGACTTTCACTTCCTAGAGGCTCTACTGGAACTGCCTGGAACACCCTAAACACGCCTTCCCTCGGCTAAACACGGGCTTACCAACGGCCTTACCATTCCCTCTTATAAACGGCTCTCGGACTTGGACTCGCACACAGTATCTACTCCAACACAAAAAGCTTAGAACAGGCAAATCTAACAATGAACATACCTACGAAGACACTTGGCTCTAATACCATAATGACACCCAGGCACAGATTAACAGTATTATAAAGATGAAATTGCTAGAAATGGACAGAGTAAAGGCAGTATGGAATAAATATGCTGCAAATAAAATTATAGTAACAATAATAAAATCTTGAAAAGCAATGATTGAAACTAAAATTTATTTGATAAACCTTGAAAACTTACAGAGATGCCTTGGAAATAACTTGAGAAATACAAGAGAAGGTTTTGTTTTCTAAAAAGGAAGGAGAGAGTGTTTACAAGGTTTGCTTGGAGTTTTGCTAAAGGAAACTTAAAGCCGTAAATAAGGTCTTGCCTTCTACAAGCCAGAAGGATAGCTTAAATAGAACTTGAAAAGTAAATAAAACAGTGAAGTAATAATTTAACTGGGACATTTAAACAGTAGTCTTGGTAACTTGGGAAAGTGAAATCTTGAATTTGGAATCTGTCGGATTTTCTTGTCGAAAGCATTTTGCTTTATCAGGAATCTTGTCACTTTAAGCTTGTCAATTATCTTGTCTTGGAACCTTTCTTTGGACTTATCAACTTGTGCCGAAAGCAAATTTGTCTTTAATCCTGTCAGTTTGCATCAAAAGAAATCTTCTTTTGTCTGGAATTGCACCGAAAGTAATTTTGTCTTTGAACTTGTCAAAAAGAGTCTTCAGCATGTCTTTGGTCTTGTCAGGAATTTGAATCGAGATCTTGAAACTTGTTTTTGTGCTGCCAAAAGTGATTTTGGCTGCCAATCTTATCTCCTTTACATTTTTAGGGAATCTCTAGGTGTTTAGATTATGAATGGCTTCTTCATCAAAGTCATATTCTTCATAATAGGCGTAATCTTCATCTTCTAGGATTTCATTTGCATGGAGTTTCCAATACACAATATATTCTTTTGTAATTGGACTGTTCCAAAATTGGGGTTCTGGAAACGAGAAAATTGTACTTCTCATTTCAGAACAAATAGTCATGTGGGAAGATTGAGCTAAAATTCTTGGGATAAGATCATCTTGGAATCTCATTTGGATTATATTATGCATATGGGCTCTACATTTTTGGATGTCTGTAACAGAAAACTTGTAATTGATTGGTTCAATTTGAGGATAAAATCTTTCATTATCATTTAAGGAGGAGGAATGTAAACAAATAAAATGGTAACTTGGAAGGAGCTTGTACGAATAATTATTTTTATTGACCCATTCAGGAGGAATTGAGTCAATATCTAGGAAAAGAGATTTGTTTAGGAGCATATTTAATTCACAGGATTTTTTAAGTTTGTAAGGAAAATTTGCGAGCTTGGATTTGTCCGAGACCCAAATTTGTGAAATCATACCATAATCTAAAAGAAGTTCTACTGTAATTGGTGTCATACTATCTATAGGGATTGGTAAAGGATTTGGGCAAATGTCTAGGTTGATGCCAATGTGGACGAACTGGAATAATAAACTTTGTTGGCTTCCTAAGTACCTATCATAAATATGGGAGGATAATCCTGGAATAGAGACTTTGTGATCAAAAAAATACTGTTGTAACTTGATCAATAAACCTTGGGATCTATCTTCAGCAGTTTGAAAAATTTTATCTTTAAGTTCTTGTGGCAATTTTAAAATTTCTGTTTCCACATTTTTCTCTTTATCCAGTGGGGATAAAGCCTGTCTATCAAGAGACAAGCTTTGTTCCTCACTCTGCTTTCCTTTGCCTTTTACCAGTGGGGTAAAAGTCTCTCGGCCCAGTGGGGGCATCTCTAAAGATTTTATAATTTGAATGGAGCTGCTACTTGTACCTTGAGATGAGGTTTGAATACCTGTGGAAAATGAAAATTTGCTGCTATCTGCAGTATTATTTAGCTGACTAAAATAATATGTTAAAGCATTAACTCTGGCTAAAATAATATGTTAAAATAATATGCATAATTTATAAATATATGTTAGGTGATGTGTACTGCGATATAAATTAGAGGGTGTGAGACAAGCATTACGATGTGTTTTTAATATAAATAAATTAATGAATTTTATAATTGTGGTAATAAAGTGATTTATTTATTCTGTTTTGGTGGTGGTAGCACCAATTAACCAATCCAGCCATGATTGTTTTACACTATATATATATATATATATATATATATATATATATATATATATATATATATATATATATATATATATATATATTATATATATATATATATATATATTATATATATATATATATATATTTTTTTTTATAACAGTTTTACACTATTTTATATATCACGCGCGTGCATAATTTATAATTTATAAATATATGTTAGGTGATGTGTACTGTGATATAAATTAGAGGGTGTGAGACAAGCATTACGATGTGTTTTTAATATAAATAAATTAATGACTTTTATAATTGTGGTAATAAAGTGATTTATTTATTCTGTTTTGGTGGTGGTAGCACCAATTAACTAATCCAGCCATGATTGTTTTACACTATATATATATATTTTATAACAGTTCACACTTTTATTACCACAATTATAAAAGTCATTAATTTATTTATATTAAAAACACATCGTAATGCTTGTCTCACACCCTACACATCACCTAACATATATTTATAAATTATAAATTATAAATTATGCATGCGCGTGATATATAAATAGTGTGTTTAAAAAATATATATATATATATATATATATATATATATATATATATTGTGTAAAACAATCATGGCTGGATTAGTTAATTGGTGCTACCACCACCAAAACAGAATAAATAAATCACTTTATTACCACAATTATAAAATTCATTAATTTATTTATATTAAAAACACATCGTAATGCTTGTCTCACACCCTCTAATTTATATCACAGTACACATCACCTAACATATATTTATAAATTATAAATTATGCACGCGCGTGATATATAAAATAGTGTAAAACAATCATGGCTGGATTGGTTAATTGGTGCTACCACCACCAAAACAGAATAAATAAATCACTTTATTACCACAATTATAAAAGTCATTAATTTATTTATATTAAAAACACATCGTAATGCTTGTCTCACACCCTCTAATTTATATCACAGTACACATCACCTAACATATATTTATAAATTTATAAATTATGCACGCGCGTGATATATAAAATAGTGTAAAACTGTTATAAAATATATATATATATATATATATATATATATATATATATAAAATATATATATATAGTGTAAAACAATCATGGCTGGATTAGTTAATTGGTGCTACCACCACCAAAACAGAATAAATAAATCACTTTATTACCACAATTATAAAAGTCATTAATTTATTTATATTAAAAACACATCGTAATGCTTGTCTCACACCCTCTAATTTATATCACAGTACACATCACCTAACATATATTTATAAATTATGTTAGGTGATGTGTACTGTGATATAAATTAGAGGGTGTGAGACAAGCATTACGATGTGTTTTTAATATAAATAAATTAATGAATTTTATAATTGTGGTAATAAAGTGATTTATTTATTCTGTTTTGGTGGTGGTAGCACCAATTAACTAATCCAGCCATGATTGTTTTACACTATATATATATATTTTATAACAGTTTTACACTATTTTATATATCACGCGCGTGCATAATTTATAATTTATAAATATATGTTAGGTGGTATATAATGTGAAACAATGGTGTGTGCTAATCATAAATAGGTCGTGGCAGCATAGTTGAAAAACCGGATGTTCCTACTGGTAGTGGACATCTGGATTGTAACTCGTTCGGCAAAAATTAATTTAATAATATTCTATTGACTATTGAGAAACATTCAGAATCCGAATACATATTGGATATAAAACTATAATAATCCTATTACCGAATGCTGGAGTTCAACAAAAATGGCTATGGTATCCTTCGCACACAGAATAATTATATCCATTGTACGTAATTCATTCTAGGGGTAAACTAAAACCAAAATCCCCTGCCTGCCTACATAATCAGTCAGTGACTAAATTTGAAGTTGAACCCCTTCAATCGGAGGTTTCAGCCAAAAGCAAACATGTTAGACAAAAATTTCACAGAATAAATAATATTTGATGATATATTTTCAATGTCCTCTTCGTCAAGTCCTAGTCCTAGAACCCAGATGACAGACTACGTACGTACGTACTATAACTGATTTTCAGAGAGTGCATATATAGAATGTGTATATATCATATAGGAAGCAACAACCTTCAGAATCATTATATATAAGAAGAGGATATCTAGTTATGAGTAAACTCACATTAAACATCCAGCAGAGATATAGCGTCCAAGGAACCTAGTAACAAAAAGGCGTGCCCCTGCTTCTATGAAAGAAGGTACCATGTGTTTTGGCTTGCTTAGAAGAGCACAGTTTTCTCCAATCAAATCTTGTGCAGTAGCCATGCCAGCCTACAAAGATATATACCAAAGTAAGATTAATTTCTCCAAAAGACAAAAAATAAAATAAAAAATAAAAAATTCCCATGACAACCTAGAACTGGACTAAACTTTTAGAACCTGAAGAAAAAAGTGTAGCAAATGTATTCAGATGATAAGCAGCTGTGAGCTTGTCTAGATTTCTGAAACATGGGAAATTTAGCCCTGAACAATAAGTGGAAGATGACCAGGTATATCCATATATAATGTGTAAGTTGTGATTAGTACACGCATTTGGACGAAGCCCATCATATCCCAGTATAAACCAATAAAAAAGAGGAAAATGTATCAAAAAGTATTTCACGTAAACTTTTTTTTATAGACTTTGTATGAAACCAGCCACAACTTTAACCATATGAAAATGGAGAAAAGTGGCTTGTTTTGGTACCATAAGTCATAAAAAAGGAGCGAATTTTAATTACTACACACAA
Source organism: Fagus sylvatica (assembly GCA_907173295.1). NCBI lineage: Eukaryota > Viridiplantae > Streptophyta > Magnoliopsida > Fagales > Fagaceae > Fagus > Fagus sylvatica. The sequence continues at coordinate 10,876,555 of OU015772.1, read as the reverse complement.
AAGAGACAAAAGAGAAAAAAACTAACGGTTAAACTTTTGAGTCATCCACGAATGGTTTGGTTTCCATATGGCGTTTTCTCACAGACTTGTAATTCAATTTTACTTCCTAGTTTTCTCCTAATAGAACGAGAGAGAGAGAAAATAAAGTAAGAAAGATTTCTACTTACAACTTACAAGTAAGGCTGGTAATGAGATGGATATCCCAACCTGGGTCCTGCTAATAGAAACTATAGCTAGCTATCAGCTGGAGCTTTGTGCATTTCTTAGTTTAAACAAGAAATCAATACCGAATGATCCGAGAACTTAGTCTTTTGTCTATTTAACAAGCTTTTTTGGGTTTTGCCCCATTTGCAAAAGAATAAAATGGTGTCAAAATGTCGTTAGATATCGGTAATAGTAGAATGGATTCTTCAATAAAATATGTTTATTTATTATTTTTTTAAGAAATCAGTAATATGAATTCAGATTTTTTTTTACCGATTTTTTTAATTTATTTTAAGAATGGCATTTCAATTGCTGAATTCTGAAAAAGTCCTTTTTTTTTTTCTTTGAAATGGGCAATGTAATTGCCGATTTCTTATTTCCATGATTTATTTTATTTAGACCTGGCAAACGGGTCGGGTCAATCGGGTTCGGGTTCGACCCATGCGGGTTCGGGTCAAATGGGTTCGGGTCAAAAAACGGGTCGTCCTAAATGGGTTGCACAACCTATGACCCTTACCCGGTCTTTTAAGGGTCGGGTCAAAATCGGGTTGA
>OU015772.1:10766520-10875699 GCA_907173295.1 Fagus sylvatica | reverse complement strand
GAATGAATTACGTACTATGGATATAATTATTCTGTGTGCGAAGGATACCATAGCCATTTTTGTTGAACTCCAGCATTCGGTAATAGGATTATTATAGTTTTATATCCAATATGTAATCGGATTCTGAATGTTTCTCAATAGTCAATAGAATATTATTAAATTAATTTGTGCCTAACGTGTTACAATCCAGCTGATGTCCACCGCCAGTAGGAACATCCGGTTTTTCAACTATGCTGCCATGACTATTCATGATTAGCAGTTTAGCACACACCTTTGTTTCACATTAATTATATACCACCCAACATATATTTATAAATTATAAATTATGGACATATGCCGTGATATATAAAATAGTGTAAAACTGTTAAAAATATATATATATAGTGTAAAACAATCATGGCTGGATTGGTTAATTGGTGCTACCACCACCAAAACAGAATAAATAAATCACTTTATTACCACAATTATAAAATTCATTAATTTATTTATATTAAAAACACATCATAATGCTTGTCTCACACCCTCTAATTTATACAACAGTACACATCACTAGACTTGTACATATATTTATAAATTATAAATTATAAATTATGCACGCGCGTGATATATAAAATAGTGTAAAACAATCATGGCTGGATTAGTTAATTGGTGCTACCACCACCAAAACAGAATAAATAAATCACTTTATTACCACAATTATAAAAGTCATTAATTTATTTATATTAAAAACACATCGTAATGCTTGTCTCACACCCTCTAATTTATATCACAGTACACATCACCTAACATAATTTATAATTTATAATTATTATACATTGTAAAATGTCTATTGCCTTCATCCAAAACTTCATCATCCGACAATTCTACATCCATAGTTACAAAACAAAGATGCCTAACAAGCCAAAACAAGCCTACAATCCATAGTCAAAACACCTTCATAAAAGCCAATATCCATACTCCACCTAACATTCTACCCTTGACCAAAAATCATGCAAGTGATACAATTATCTCTAGCCATGCATATAGTACTAGTGGCTTAATGTCTCTACCATCCGACAAAATGCATCTTACAACAAACCAACAAGATAAAAATAGTATGACATCTTTGACTCCAAAATACCAAATCACCGACAACACCCATCTAGATAAAAAACAAATGCAAACTATTAATAGAACTACACAAAATTGGTTAAAAGTTGAAAATAAAGAAGTTGTTCATGAAGAATTTCCCCATACGAATCCATTGTCGTAAACCATAGAAACCACCAACTAGTTGCCTCCCCCATAAAAAAGGTAAGTTTAAGTGATGAAGCCAAAAACTTTGAAAAAATTATTGAACAAAACAATTATTCAAATACGTATTTAAAAGTAATTGGTGCCAAGCTTGATAGAATAGAAAATAAAATTGATCCCATCAAACCCACTACAAAATTAGATATTGAAAAACCTTTGTTCACACCACATGAAATACCTCCAAAGTTACGAGTTTCCTTCAAAAAAGATAATACTGACTTATTAGAAGAAATCTCTAAAAGATTCCAAAATTTGAACAAAGGTTTTTCAATATCTAATTTTGTAGTTGGTTTGATGGGATCAATTTTATTTTCTATTCTATCAAGCTTGGCACCTATTACTTTTAAATACGTATTTGAATAATTGTTTTGTTCAATAATTTTTTCAAAGTTTTTGGCTTCATCACTTAAACTTACCTTTTTTATGGGGGAGGCAACTAGTTGGTGGTTTCTATGGCTTACGACTATGGATTCATATAGGGGAAATTCTTCATGAACAACTTCTTTATTTTCAACTTTTAACCAATTTTGTGTAGTTCTATTAATAGTTTGCATTTGTTTTTTATCTAGATGGGTGTTGTCGGTGATTTGGTATTTTGGAGTCAAAGATGTCATACTATTTTTATCTTGTTGGTTTGTTGTAAGATGCATTTTGTCGGATGGTAGAGACATTAAGCCACTAGTACTATATGCATGGCTAGAGATAATTGTATCACTTGCATGATTTTTGGTCAAGGGTAGAATGTTAGGTGGAGTATGGATATTGGCTTTTATGAAGGTGTTTTGACTATGGATTGTAGGCTTGTTTTGGCTTGTTAGGCATCTTTGTTTTGTAACTATGGATGTAGAATTGTCGGATGATGAAGTTTTGGATGAAGGCAATAGACATTTTAAATGTATAATATTATAAATTATAAATTATGTTAGGTGATGTGTACTGTGATATAAATTAGAGGGTGTGAGACAAGCATTACGATGTGTTTTTAATATAAATAAATTAATGACTTTTATAATTGTGGTAATAAAGTGATTTATTTATTCTGTTTTGGTGGTGGTAGCACCAATTAACTAATCCAGCCATGATTGTTTTACACTATTTTATATATCACGCGCGTGCATAATTTATAATTTATAATTTATAAATATATGTTAGGTGATGTGTACTGTGATATAAATTAGAGGGTGTGAGACAAGCATTACGATATGTTTTTAATATAAATAAATTAATGAATTTTATAATTGTGGTAATAAAGTGATTTATTTATTCTGTTTTGGTGGTGGTAGCACCAATTAACTAATCCAGCCATGATTGTTTTACACTATATATATATATTTTATAACAGTTTTACACTATTTTATATATCACGCGCGTGCATAATTTATAATTTATAAATATATGTTAGGTGGTATATAATGTGAAACAATGGTGTGTGCTAATCATAAATAGGTCGTGGCAGCATAGTTGAAAAACCGGATGTTCCTACTGGTAGTGGACATCTGGATTGTAACTCGTTCGGCAAAAATTAATTTAATAATATTCTATTGACTATTGAGAAACATTCAGAATCCGAATACATATTGGATATAAAACTATAATAATCCTATTACCGAATGCTGGAGTTCAACAAAAATTAATTTAATAATATTCTATTGACTATTGAGAAACATTCAGAATCCGAATACATATTGGATATAAAACTATAATAATCCTATTACCGAATGCTGGAGTTCAACAAAAATTAATTTAATAATATTCTATTGACTATTGAGAAACATTTAGAATCCGAATACATATTGGATATAAAACTATAATAATCCTATTACCGAATGCTGGAGTTCAACAAAAATGGCTATGGTATCCTTCGCACACAGAATAATTATATCCATTGTACGTAATTCATTCTAGGGGTAAACTAAAACCAAAATCCCCTGCCTGCCTACATAATCAGTTAGTGACTAAATTTGAAGTTGAACCCCTTCAATCGGAGGTTTCAGCCAAAAGCAAACATGTTAGACAAAAATTTTTCAGAATAAATAATATTTGATGATATATTTTCAATGTCCTCTTCGTCAAGTTCTAGTCCTAGAACCCAGATGACAGACTATACGTACGTACGTACTATAACTGATTTTTAGAGAGTCACTACAAGAAAAACTATTTTTTACGTCATGGATTTTACGTCAACTTAAAAGTTGATGCACAGTAAACTTGAAAATAAGCCTGTTACTACCAGCCCAATCTTCTTAGCTCTAAAATAGGCCTGCTACCAGCCCAATCTTCTTTTTTAATTTTTTAAAAAGCCTTGGGTATCAGCCCAATTTAACTTCAAACAGTTTAAACAAAAAAATAAATTTTCTGTTTTTATTTGTTTTTTATTTTTTAATGTACAGTAACAATAATGAATATACACTTGAAAATGTATTTATGTCTCAGACGAATACCCATTTTCGCTTTCTAAAAAACACTCTCATTCTCAAATAAAAAAAATAAAAAAAACACTCTCTCTCTCGCTCTGTAACTTTCTTCTCAGCTACTAGGGTTTCGTTTCCTTTACTTCAAATCTTCAAGACCAAAAGGCACAGAGCTTCACTGGTACGTTTTTGTTCTTCTTTTAATTTTCATAATCGAATCATGAACTTTTCAGCTTTGTGTTTCAGGTTTCCTTTTTTGTTTTTTGTGATAGCTCTTCTCTTAACCTTGCCTTCACCCAAATATATTAAGTCTACTATCGTCTCTCTCGTTTCGCTTATTCTTCAACCTGCCGAGAGAGATTGCTTTGAGAAATCCGTAAGCTTTTTTTCTTTTTTGGCATGCTGCAACTTTGTGAATTCTTGCTATTTTAATAAGCATGCTGGAATTTTGTGAAATTGATATGATGTAATTGTTAAATATGTGTTTTGATCTTTTCGGAAGTGTAATTTTGACTTTGAGAGTTGCTGTGGCATTACTATGTTAGAGAAGAATTTGAGCTATGAAGTTTAAATGTTTAGAAATAATTGGGAAAATTATATCAAAGTTTTATAGTATATGTACAACATCTAGATGGGTGATTAGAAACATGGTTTTCTTTATGTGTCTGTTTTTCCCTATTGGTCGTCTAGGAGGAGATTGCAATTTTTTGTTTTAGCTTAAAAATGTTAAGGATTTAGTTTTCAAATGACAAAGAATGTCTGTGATAACTTCAATTACAAATTGGGGAATTCCAAGCAGTGTACAAACTATTTGACTAGAACATTTTGAGTGAGTTCCTGATGAAATTTTGAACAAAAGTTTTATGGAAAATAAAAATTATGGATTGCTTGAGGAATTCAAGAAAAGGGGGAAACTATTAGGAATTCAAGAAAAGGAGGAAACTCAGGGTTTCACCCAAGTCAATTATTGTAAAGACTTTGGATCCTTGTTTGGTCCGTCACATGTCCTACTGCCAATGAGGTGTTGCTCAAATTGCATCACCTTCCACTATAAGAAAAGGGTGGTGGTTGAGGTCCTGCATTCATGACCCAATAAATGTGTACGTGTGTGTAACATACCAATAATAAATAAATAAAAAGTTGAATAGAAAAAGGTTTTGTGGATCTTTTTGAATTTGAGCTCCTGCTGAAATAATTTTATCAATTGATGGGTTGAGGAAACATGTCTCTACTATGAACGTTAATACAGTAGAATTTAAGAGGCAACAGTTGTAGCCAGCAATAGGCTGCTACTCAACCAGATTGGAGGAGAAAAATAGTCATTCAGATTTGTGTACACTATAATCAAGTTGATTTCTCCTCCACAAATGGTATTTCTTTGTATTAAAATAATTAATATTTCATTTTATTTTTCTCTTTTAGTATGGTCAAATACAAATTTGGTTTTTTTTTGTTATCATTTTTCATCTTTAATATTGTGACTATATTAAGCTGTGGATTGAGGAATAATTGCAAAACTCCCCTCCCCTGTTATGAAATTAAGAAAATTTGTAGTAGTTGTTGGTTTGGGCAAGGTTGGCCTAGTACTAGTTATTATCCAAACCAATGACTTTTGAGTTGTGCTTTCAGTTTGTTTCTTTTGTTGACAAATTTATATTTCCCTCTTTAAAGTTTGCAAAGATTTGGCCTCGTACCAACTTTTCACTAGATTCAAAATGTTTAGTTTGCCTCCTGCTAATTGCTTAGCTGTAGATGTGCTTTTAGATTTTGTATGTTTTGGTTATGCATAATAATGAATTAATGCTCATTTTTCTTTATCTACTCTGGGTGAAATTTAAGTGTTATTGACTATACTATTTATTCATTTTTATCATTTGGCATATTGTGAAATAAATGATTAGTTATGATTTATGGGGCCCTAGCAGAAAGTAGTTGTATGTGTCATATGTGTATTTTCTCTTTTAAAGCTCTACTAGGGCAATGTGATGTAGGACAGATAAGGGAACTGTTTACAAGTGTCTGTGGTTGATCAACCTTAGAATTTTAGAAGGTTAGGGTTCAAAGATTGACTAAGGTTTTGAAATGATGTGGAATAAGGGCAAGGGAACTATATCTATCCAAAAATAAGGGCAAGAGCATTATCTCTTAAAGCAAACAGGTTGTCGGAAAGTTCTGGTCAGTGGCCCTGTTTTTGAATTTATGGCTTATTTGATAGGTTATGGTAGGATAAAACATGTGGGGTCTTTGGGTTTCGATAGGCATGGAGAAGGTCTTAATTTGGGGTTGCAAAGAGAGAAGAAAAAAAAGAAGAGTGAATTTTCTTGATGTTCATGGGCTTTGTGGATGGTGATGTGAACAGTAATAGTGCATCAATGAAGAGAGAGAGAGAGAGAATAGTAGAACACTTTATGGTGCAGTACAAAAGTTTTAGTGGGCTTGATACAAAACTCATCCAAGTTAGTAGTCTTCATTTTAATTAGTAAATGAACCATTTTGTTTCCAATTATATTGTAGACATTCTTATCTAAAAATTCTTATTTATACGTTGGTAGGTATTTAAGAACACTAAAAGGTTACGTGCGTAACAAAGCTCATCCAGAAGGTTCTATTGCTGAAGGTTACATGCATAACAAAGCTCATCCAGAAGAATGTGTAAACTTGCTGACAACCAGGAGGTCAATGAAATTTACAAACTTTTTTAATAGACATTCTTGCAATTGAAATGATTTGTAAACTTGTTTCTCTTGAAATGGTTCTTAAAAATCATGTTTGTGTTTAAAAATATCATATGCTAATACTTGTGAATAAAGATATAGGTACCCTTATGAATAGAACATATTTTTATGTTTATAGTTATAGGTACCCTTGTGAATTTTTGTTTCAAAACTAATTCAAGTTTGCCTTTACTTTTCATTGTGGAGTTATGGTGAGAGTAAAGGATGGAGGTTTGTTAAAATGTGTGTCAGGTGGGTTTGTGATGGGAGGAAATGGTTATGATTGGTAAAAAAATGATATTTTTCATTGTGGAGTTATGGTGGAAGCAAAGGATAGAGATTTGTTAAAATGTGTGCCATGTGGGTTTGAGATAGGAGGAAATGGTTGGGATTGGTTCAAATGGTTGTGCATAAGGGTAGGGAAGATGGAAACCAATGTATGGCAAAGGAAAAGAAATGGAGTGTATAGGAACTCTGGTTTGTTTGATTGCAATTCCTCTATAGTTGATAAAAAACTGCTCATGGTGTGATCCTTTCTTCAATGAATTGATTTTACGTAATTACATTTGCTACTACTATGCACTTGCAATACATAGCTAGAATACATTATAAGTTTAAAATCTTTGATCATATGGCTGATGGCGATAAGAAAAGAGATTCTCTTTAGATTCACAACACTATAGTTAACACCCTCCCTGGTAAGATCTTTTTTGCATGGGTTTGCACATTCCACATGCAAATTTTCTTGCTTTTTCCTTTTTCATTTTCTTCTTAAGAAATCTTTTTTGGTTTAAGTTTTAATGTTCTTTTTCTGGTTAGGTACAGATTAAAGCTGCCAATCTTTCCATGTAATTAGTGGCATATGGTATAGAATGCTCACTAGCGGCTCCGTTATGTGTTATGTTGGCTATTTGGTGTGACTGTAATAGCAGGACATTTGAAGGGGTCAAGCAATTTTCTTCGTCCATTATTGATGTTCATCAGCAGCCAGCAAGTGCTTTCCACCTCCATGTGTTTTGCCTGAAAATTTGTTAATTTTATTTTTTATTAGTTCTATTTGTAAATAGTTACAGTTTAGAGGGGTTTGACCCTTGATCTTTTTTGAAAATTTATGCTATAACATTGATATTGAAATCATCCATGAATAAAAGATGTCTTCTCGGTGTTTTTGGAAATCTTCAACATGTTATTTTTTTTGTTGTTGTGTAGACATTTTCTTTTCTTTTTTCCTTTCATCATCTTTATTTATTTTTTATTTGATTGAGAAAAAAATCGAAGTGATAGCAACAAGAAAAAAAAAAAAAAAAAAAAGATTTTTACTGCATGCCTTTTGCGTCAACAAAATGTTGACGCAAAAGATGTTATGAGTTTTTGGCGTCAACAAAATGTTGACGCAAAAGATTTTATATAAGTTTTTGGTGTCAACAAAATGTTGACGCTAAAGGATGTTATATAAGATTTGGCGTCAATAAAAAGTTGACGCTAAAAGATATTAGTTACCGCAAAAATGTGTTATTTTTTATGTCAACTCATTGTTGACGCAATGATTTTAAGTGACATGATTTATTGCATCACTATGCGTCAATTAAAAAGTTGATGCAAAAAATGTTTTTTGCAACAACTTTATATCTTTAGCGTCAACCTTTGTTGACGCTAAAAGTGATTTTTCTTGTAGTGAGTGCAAATATAGAATGTGTATATATCATATAGGAAGCAACAACCTTCAGAATCATTATATATAAGAAGAGGATATCTAGTTATGAGTAAACTCACATTAAACATCCAGCAGCGATATAGCGTCCAAGGAACCTAGTAACAAAAAGGCGTGCCCCTGCTTCTATGAAAGAAGGTACCATGTGTTTTGGCTTGCTTAGAAGAGCACAGTTTTCTCCAATCAAATCTTGTGCAGTAGCCATGCCAGCCTACAAAGATATATACCAAAGTAAGATTAATTTCTCCAAAAGACAAAAAATAAAATAAAAAATAAAAAATTCCCATGACAACCTAGAACTGGACTAAACTTTTAGAACCTGAAGAAAAAAGTGTAGCAAATGTATTCAGATGATAAGCAGCTGTGAGCTTGTCTAGATTTCTGAAACATGGGAAATTTAGCCCTGAACAATAAGTGGAAGATGACCAGGTATATCCATATATAATGTGTAAGTTGTGATTAGTACACGCATTTGGACGAAGCCCATCATATCCCATTATAAACCAATAAAAAAGAGGAAAATGTATCAAAAAGTATTTCACGTAAACTTTTTTTTATAGACTTTGTATGAAACCAGCCACAACTTTAACCATATGAAAATGGAGAAAAGTGGCTTGTTTTGGTACCATAAGTCATAAAAAGGAGCGAATTTTAATTACTACACACAAAAGAGACAAAAGAGAAAAAAACTAACGGTTAAACTTTTGAGTCATCCACGAATGGTTTGGTTTCCATATGGCGTTTTCTCACAGACTTGTAATTCAATTTTACTTCCTAGTTTTCTCCTAATAGAATGAGATAGAGAGAAAATAAAGTAAGAAAGATTTCTACTTACAACTTACAAGTAAGGCTGGTTATGAGAATATGAGATGGATATCCCAACCCGGGTCCTGCTAATAGAAACTATAGCTAGCCATCAGCTGGAGCTTTGTGCATTTCTTAGTTTAAACAAGAAATCAATACCGAATGATCCGAGAACTTAGTCTTTGTAGAGGCCCATTTTTTCGGTCCACAGCAGACCAATTCCGAAAGTCCAGAAATTTGCTAAAGGCCCGAAAAGCCCATCAGACCCAGTGATCCACAGCAGCAAGGACATAAAAGAAATGGCCCCCAGCCATCAATCAAGCCCAAAGCCCTAAAAGAAACCCAACCCATTCAAATCCCAAACTCATGTCTGCCAAAGCAACACCAACAGATTCAAAATAATTTGGAAAAAGAGAGGGAAAATGGCTCCCACGTGATGCCCATTTCCCTCCTTTTTTGGTGTGGAGCTTAAGACAATAAAAGAAATACATTTCCAAAGCTGATGGGGTAGACTTCCAGACTTCATAATTATGAGAGAGGGCTGGTTTCCTCCATTAACCAGCGGTCAAGGAATATGCCTCCAGGAAAAATGGTCTGCGACAACACCAATGAAAACAAGAAATGATGAAGAAGGTGGCTGGTCCTCACCATTATCCACTGGTCACAGTAGATTCTGTCACAAAAGCTGGTCTGCGGCAACAACCAGCTGAAACACGAAGTGATTGAGAAGATGAAACAAGGGCTGAAAAGACCAAGAGGTCTGCCATGGCCGCCCAAGCCAACACCACTCAAGGGGTAACGACCACCGTAGCCCAGCACTCCGGTGGTCCTTGCTCATCATCAACATGGAGCTTAGGAAGAATGATTTGGAGGTAGGGGAATCAATTTACTGAATTTTTATTTGATCTGTCGCAACATAAAAGGCATTAATTTGCTGGGGAACAATGCCAAAAATGGTAAGATCAAATTTTAATTAATGCAAAATGTATATGAGTCAAGTCAATTAATTACTTCAGCCCATTATCAAGCATTTAATGCTCATCACCTCCAACGCCATAAATGAGCTGAAAATCCGTTGTCTGCCTCAGACCAAATCAAATCTACAGCAGATGAAAGCCATCACTTGTCAAATCCCGCCCCTTTATTTCTCGGGTAAACAATGATGCTCATAATGAAGAAGACAATGAGTGAAACCATAAGACAATAACACCACTATAAAAAGGGGTGAGAAAGAGGAAGAGGGGGTTGGTTGGCTTGAGGTCTGAATATAATTCCTCCATGAAAGTTGATTTCAAAAGCTTAAAAAAGAAAGAGAAAAACAACCAAAAGTCTGTAGGACACTTCCTACAGATCTGCGGTAGACTGAACACTTACAGTCCACCACAACCAAAAAGACCAACTCACACTCACTAAACACTTACCCAAGTAATTATACTGACTCATATACACTTGCACAGTGAATGATTCTCTTCCTACTCCCCAAATCTCCTAAGTTCCATGTTTTACAATGCTTTGCAAGTTTTGTTACATGTCATTACAAGTCATGCTGGAGGCTAACTATTTTGATGTTCAGTTTATTAGTCCACGGTACCAGAATTGATTCCTGAATTTTAGCTCCCCATTACACATATTCCATTGTGTGTTGTGGCTACCAAATATTTTGGTAAAGGCAAAATTTACGTTTAATGGCTTATTTTGATCTGCAGTGCTGATTTCACTTGTCTACCACAACTGTCTATGTGAGAATTATGGTCTGGTAGATCAAGAGGCACTAAAGGGAAGCATCATCAGCCATCAGGTGGTCTATCAAGCTTGATGTAGAGCTTTGGGCTCAACACCCCCTCACACAAATCTAGCCTGTGTCCAGCCCACGCACTCGTGGATTTTATTATATTCTCCTTATTTGCTTCTATCTCCGCAAGTCACGAAGAAGACTAAGTACATTATGCTCAGTTTCTTAGTCTGCGGCGCTGACTCCTGAGTTTTATCATTTGTTATATGTCATCCACCGTAGACTCCTGAAGAAGTTAAATCTGTTGTATTTAATTTTAGTCTGCGGGATTGACTCACCTTATCTATTGGCAAAATTTATAATATATTTCTTATATGTTGCTGTCACCGAATACCTCGGTAAAAATAAAGTTCATGGTTATTGGTTTTTGATCTATGACATCAATTCCACTGTTTTGTTGATTCCTTTGGTTTTGATCTGCGGTGCTGATTTTGTCCGTCTATCGCAATCTTCCCCCCATGAGTACCGTGGATCAGTAGATCAGAAAACAAGAGGGAAGCACCATCAGCCATCGGGTAGATCAACGGGCCTGGTGTCGAGTTTTGGGCTCAACATCCCCATCAAACAATAAAAGTCACGTTCCATCATTCACAAGGCGACACGTGGCAAATGTGGAAAAAAAGAGCAAAAAAAAAAAAAAAAAAAAAAAAAGAGAGAACTTCCACAGTCTTTTGTCTATTTAACAAGCTTTTTTGGGTTTTGCCCCATTTGCAAAAGAATTAAAATGGTGTCAAAATGTCGTTAGATATCGGTAATAGTAGAATGGATTCTTCAATAAAATATGTTTATTTATTATTTTTTTAAGAAATCAGTAATATGAATTCAGATTTTTTTTTACCGATTTTTTTAATTTATTTTAAGAATGGTATTTCAATTGCTGAATTCTGAAAAAGTCTTTTTTTTTTTTTCTTTGAAATGGGCAATGTAATTGCCGATTTCTTATTTCCATGATTTATTTTATTTTATTTACATTGTATAGTGACCATCTTGGATGGACAAATGTAATTTGCAGTGTAAAGTCAATGACTTATATAATTGCTTGCAATAATCAACCAGATGCTGACATCTTTAATTTCATGTAATTTGTTATGAGTTCGTTTATTTCCTCACTAACGTTTTTGTTTGTTGTTCTTTTGAAATGTCACTTAGCTTGTCAAGTAGCTATTGATTGAACAATATTGAATTATTGATTGTCCTGATCTTCACATTAGTTGTCATAGATTGAAAAGATAAGGATCTAGGGAAGTTTTCATTTTAGTTTTTATATTTTAAAGTCATTTCAATTTGGTTCATGAGTTTTCAACCCGATTCCAATTTAGTACTTACCGTCATCTTAATTACGGAAGATGCTTACATGGCTCATAGAAAACTCATATGACACTGTTTGCCATGTAAACTTCCCTCCAACTGATTTACTGGATCACGTGATCTACACGTGTTCATTATATCTCAGAGACAAAGGTCATAACTAATGTCAATAGGAAGACTGAAAACGAGACTTTGAAATGAGCAAAAAGGGGAAACTCAAAGCGCGAGAAGCTTTTGGGGATTTCGAATGGTGTCTGAATCCTAAGCCCTTGTCCTTGGAATCGAGACATTGAAGGATAGTTTGGAGCCTCTATGGTTCGAATTTATCTTCTTTGAGTCTATATTGAAGAGATTTCTCAACATTTTCTCAGGTATAGTACCATAGTTTTCAATGGGTTTGAAAGACAAATTCTTTTCTTTTTTTTTTTAAAACTTTCTGGAACCACTGCATGCAGGATGGATTACTTTTCTTTGGTTGTGCATCATGGTGGGTATTCTGTCTATCATCCCCAACGGTATGTGGGCAGGGGCGGCCCAGAGAGTTGGGTTGCCCTAGCCTTGACGTAATTTTGGTTGCCTTACTTATTATTTCCAATTTTTTTTTTTTAATGCAAAATCAAGGTTATATTGTACTTTTAACCGGTTATGGTGCTTTATAATTAGCACAATCTGACTCAAAAAAATTACCTAATACCTACAACCTATATGATATTACAATCTCGTTCAAATAATAAGAAATTATATTACACTCCTAAAAATCTAAACTAATACCTATTAATATTATTTTAGGTTTAATAGTTTTAAACTAAAAAAATGTTTTAGTGTTAATAACACTATTACGCTCCCATAAAAAAATAAAAATAAAAACATAACACAGACAAATAAATTTAATGAGCAGCACTCCCATTCAAAGAATAAAAATAATACTACACTATTCGGTCAATACAAATACAACCACACCACACATGCCAATATTTAAAGTATTAAATAAATATTCAACCACACAACATTCACATACAACAACACAATATTTAAAGTCTCAAATAAATACTTAACAATACAACATTCAAAATCTCAAATAATTCAATAATACAACATTCAAAATATCAAATAAATATAAAATAAATACTTACAAACACAAACACTACAGCTCTCACACAGATCACAATATGGTCAAAGTGTAAAAAAAATAAAAAAATAAAAAAAGGAAGCAAACGGGTCTGCTCTCACACATGACCCACCAGGCCACCACTGTCCCTAGGCCCCAATAAAAGCAAACCAGTGCAATGCATCTGTCTTTTATAAAAGAAAAGAAAAGAAAAGTGCAATGCATAAAAACAATCCGAGTCAAATCATGCATAAAAAGTGCAATGCATAAAAGCAAACCAGTACAACATGATTTGAATTAATTGTCCTTTTTAGTAAAAGCAAACCAGTTCAATGCATCTGTGCATAAAAAGTTAAAAACAAAACTGCCCCCAGACGGCCAAACCCCAGTAAAAGCAAACAAAACAAAACTGAAGCCACTCGCATAAAATTTCAAAAAACACTAAACAGCATCTGAGAGAGTGAGCAATACCGGAGATCGGTCGTGAAGCGTGCTGCGTGAGATGCCGCCGTGCATCTGCCGGTCTGCATGCCACCGTGCGGCGTGCCTTGCGCGTGGCAGTGGCTGGCTGCTGCTCGGCTGCTCCTCTTTCAGTTCTTTGTGCCGGTGGACCGGTGGTTACGGGATCTAGTGGCTGATCGTGTGGTGGACCGGTTGTTTTAAGGTGATTTGGATTTTTCTAGATTGTGATTTAGGGATTTTTTTTTTTTTTTTTTTTTTTTTTTTTTTTTTTTTTTTTTTTTTTTTCACACGTTTGGTAAAGTTGTGTTTTGCCGGTTGTATTGTTTTATTTGTATTTTATTTTTGGGTTTAGTTTTGGTTAGATCTGTTGACTGTTGGTTTATTAGGTTGGTCTGTTGGGTGTTTTATGATTATATTTTATTTTTGCCCTTTGAATATTTTTTTTGCCCTCCCGTGTATTGGTAATTGGTTGATGAGTTATGATTATTTTTTATTTTTGCCCTTGAATATTTTTTTTGCCCTCCCGTGTATTGGTAATTGGTTTATGAGTTATGATTATTTTTTATTTTTGCCCTTGAATATTTTTTTTGCCCTTTGGATTATTATTATTTTTTTTTTGCCCTCTAATAAAAATTTTATTTTATGAAATACAATTTTTTTTTTTTTTCTGATGTATATGTATAAATTTTTTTTTTAATGTATAGTATAATTTTTTTTTTCCCTTTTGGTTACCCTGGAGTGGGGGGTTGCCCTAGCCCAGGGGCTTGCTAGGCTTACCCCAGGGCCGACCCTGTATATGGGGGTGTTGTGGCTGTGGTAGAAAATTGTCATCGTGATACGTGGTCTAGATAGAGATTGAGTGCATTAAGCAATGAGGCCGAAGGGTTTTATATTGTTAACAATAATGACAATGTAATGTTACCACCAGATTTAGTTAAGGGATATGGAGAGATTGATGTATATGTAAAGCATATGGTGGATGAACCTATCCTACATAGTGATCTAGAAGATGAGTCATATCGTGATGGTGATGAGATTATAGGTGACAAACACAACACTGATGGAGATGGAGATGTTGATGGTGATGTGGATGTTGATAATCCTAATAAGTAATACCAAGGTTTGTGTTTAGGAGCTTTAGGGATGGTTGGGCATTCCCTCAAGGTGTTTTTGAGGATCTAAGAACCCTAAATTTGTGGTTCTAGAGAGAAGACACTTGGGATTTTTTTTATTAGTGACAGAAAGGCTGGTCAACACTGTTGAAATCTGCTTCAAGAATTGAACCGAACTGATTTGAACAGCAACACAAAAGGATCCAAACAGCTAGGAACGCACAAGACCTGAAAAGTAAACAATAACACAAACTCTCAGATAGCCTTGGTCAACCCAGTGGGGACTGACCTATAACTCTCCGATGATATTGTTAGTAATCCCATAATCAGAAGAATATACTTAAGACATGAAATAATTTCTCCAAATCCCTCTCTTTTCTAGAAAAATATGTGTATATCCCCTTTCTCCTTCCTTTTTAACTCTATTTATACCCGTTATTTTCCTAAGATATTTCTTCTTTTTTCTCTTATCTTCCCCTTCCTTCTTTTTCTGCATGCCATTAATGCCTGCTGTTTACAGCCCATCTGCTTCGTTTTCTTCCCACTTTTCCTTTATTAATCTTAACGTTAACTTGATATTTAGTCTACATTTAATGATCCTGATTTTAACTTGATATTTAGTTTACATTAAATGCGGTATTCTGGAATAACCCTCTATGTCTTGTCATTAGTTTAAGTTTTCCGTACTTATGTTAGATGGAACCAAACAACTGTTCAATATAAACTCTATTCGGTTATAATCTGAACAGATAAGGTTAATTCTCAAAGTGATAGTTTCCGAATAACGTTCTACCCCTCCAATTACCCCCTGATTTTGGCTTCATTGAGTAACTTCCAAGGGAGTCGTAATCAATACGCACGACCCCCAAGAACAATTTCAATGCTCCACCGCCTGACTCGCGCTTTTCTAAGAAAAATTGAAAAGACAGAAAGATTTGGGGGGAAAGCTTCCCCCTTTTTCGAATTAGACATAAATTTCTAAAACCCCCAAAACTTCATCACTTCTTCACTTCAATCTCTCTCACTTAGTCGCTCATATTCTCTGCCTTCCCAAGTTCGTCGCTCCGACTCTCAGAATCGCCTTCCTTGTAAGTCTTCTTCGGCTTTTGTTAATTTTCCTAACCTGCCTCAAATTTCTAATTTTGATAGCATGGCTAGAACTCGACCCGGGGCTAGACCGAGCAAATTGGCTAGTCTAGTAAACTCAGAGGATAGCATGACCCAATTTAGGCAGATCTACCGTGTTCCCCCTTCTATATCTTTGACATATTGCCATTCAGATAATCTTCCCATCATAAATAGGGATGAACTTTTAATCCCAGTGATGGCCGTAGTTGAGGGTGGGGTTAGATTTCCGCTCCATTCGTTACTTATAGATTTCCTCCAGACCGTAAATGCCTCCCCATCTTAAATATCCATTAACGTCTTTAGGATTGTAATGGGTGTCGTTGCCATAAACCGTCTCTTAGGGGTTAATCTAACCACTAAGGAAATTTTGTACGTATATCAATATATATGCCCTGGGGAGGAGTCTAGAACCTCTTGCCACCTAAAGGCTCGAAGAAGTAAATGTAAAATTAGGTGAACGACCTTCCTGATTCCAACAAGGGGTACGACAAGGACTACCTCAGGGTTTCGGGAGAATGGTTTACGGGTGGATCCGCCTGCTGGAGCTCGTACGGATACCCAGGTCAGGGTTTCAACTAACAGTAGTTTAAAAAGAACTGACCGAACAAATACCCCATCTAACAGAACATTAAATAGAAGCCAACTTGTATTTTTTTTCTGACAATGGATGTTTTGCAGATCCGACAAGAATCGACGTGGACGAGACGCAAGTAGACACCGAACTGGTGAAGACAATCTTGTCGACCAACATTTACGTCGACCAGAGAGGAGAACCCCGATCAACTCCCCTGTTATTGAGGTACGAACCTCAAATCAAGTCATTCCTTGAGGGCCCTACCGTCCCCAGATCGTAAGCTGTTGAAGTAGAACCAAGTGTCCTCTATGTGGCACAACCGGCAGAGGTCAAATTGCCTCAAGATCATCCAGATCTAATCCCCTCGGGCCAAGTGTGCGAGATGGCACCTCTAATCAATCCGTTCAAGCTAATGGGTAAAACAACTGACGCAAGCTCCTCTAAGAAAGGGAAAGGGAAAGGAATGGGCAAAACTAAGGGCGCCGGAGCTGGGAAGAAGTTAAAGAAGCCCCCGGCAAGCACTGTGAAGCCCGAGACAACCACTCAACCCTTTGCTAAACAAGAACCTCCTCTCCCACCACCTATGGTTCACAACATCGACGAATCCGACTAGGGGGAAGAAATGGGTCCCCGAAAGAAAAGAGGTAGGACTGAAACTTCTTTAGTACCAGCTGAAGGTTCTTTTCTTCACGATCTGAAGTATGGGATCCTGCATTGCTGTTCGGCCCAGATCCAATTTCCGTTCGGGATACTATTTTGGACGACTCCCAGACAAAAGTCTTGGCTCAGGTAGTCCATGGCCTGGCCTTTGCAGCATGCCTGCCTGAAAACATGAAGCAATGGGCTGGTAGGCAGTCCGGGCCAATCTTCCGCCATATTACCCGGGGCCTAATGATGGTAATGGCTTTCCTAATGTAGTTGTACATTTTTGCATGCGCTGTTTTATATATACTCCTTTTATAACATTCTGAATCTTTCTTCATTTTTTACTTACGCATTTTCTGATTCAGGCTACTCAAGGCGTTCTTTCCATGGAAGCAAAGGTTTTTAGGCTAACAGAAAAGCTACAGAAAAAGGATGCCGAACACGAGAAGAGCATGTCCGAGGTGTTGGAGGTTGCCGCTAATAACTACAAGACTTTGGAGGACGAGCATTTTAAAAATATAAACATCATGAAAGAGGCTGAAGAGCGGGCATGGACCGAAAGCTAAACGAGCCCAGATGGAGGCAGAAATAACCGAGATTCGAGAGAAGATGAGAAAACTCGAGTCTGGGTGTATTCTCTCGATCGGAAAGGCCCGGGAAGAGGGAATAGAGGAGGGAATGGCAAAAGGGAAGGAACTGGGCAAGGAAGGAGCCATGGATGAAGTCAAATCCCAATTCCAGATGGTATACAATAGTGGGTTTAGGCATGGGTGGAAGTCTGCCCTGAGTAAGACCGAACAACCCGAAACATCTGACCTCTTTCTACGTGCCAACACTCCTATCCCGTATCCTGAGGCGAGGCTCAAAGATTCTGGGGACGAGGCCGATGAGAAAGACAACAAAGATGAAAGGACCAACGACGAGCAGGAGAAGGATCAGCCTCTAGAGAGTTCGCAACCCGAACTGACTAACCACACGACAGATGCGCTCGAACAACCCCCAAGCTTGTAGTTTTTATTTGTAATGTGGTAATTATACCAGTTTTTATGACCTTTGTCTTTGTTTACTCCCATTTTTTTTGTTTGTAATGAAGCTCCTAACACTTGGGATTTTAAGTTTAACTTTACTTATATATTTTTTACTTTAGTTTTAGTGTTGATCTCTTAACTGTGAGCTGTGCTATTTAATATATTTACTGTGATCGTGAATCTTATATTTTACTTCATGTAATTCGCAAACAGACGAACATATGAAAACGGGCGAAGTATTCGAAAACATGTATAGTTATCATGAAAATCCTTGTAGGCTTTTTACTGGCTAGTAAATTTCTGAAGCAGATACCAAATTTAGACCTAGACATCATCTTATAAGTAAAGAAGTTTTACCTTAGCATATCTTGGAAAGCCGATCTCTCTTCTACGTCACCTTTCAAATCCAAGCAAGAAGGGATGATTCATTTTCGAACAGTCAATTTTTAAATGATATACTTATGACACTCCCTAAGAAGTGATAAGTGACTCCAAGTAATGACTTTTATACTTATGACACTCCCGCAGAAGTGATAAGCGACTCTGAACAATGGTTTTTTAACTTATGACACTCCCGTAGAAGTGATAAGCGATTCCGAACAATGGTTTTTTAACTTATGACACTCCCGTAGAAGTGATAAGCGATTCCGAACAATGGTTTTTTAACTTGTGACACTCCCGCAGAAGTGATAAGCGATTCCGAACAATGGTTTTTTAACTTGTGACACTCCCGCAGAAGTGATAAGCGATTCCGAACAATGATATTTTAACTTATGACACTTCTGCAGAAGTGATAAGCGATTCCGAACAATGGTTTTTTAACTTATGACACTTCTGCAGAAGTGATAAGCGATTCCCAGCAATGGTTTTTTAACTTATGACACTCCCGAAGAAGTGATAAGCGATTCCGAACAATGATTTTTTAACTTATGACACTCCCATAGAAGTGATAAGAGATTCTGAACAATGATTTTTTAACTTATGACACTCCCGCAGAAGTGATAAGCGATTCCGAACAATGATATTTTAACTTATGACACTCCCGCAAAAGTGATAAGCGATTCTGAACAATGGTTTTTTAACTTATGACACTCCCGCAGAAGTGATAAGCGATTTCAAGCAATGGTCTTTTAACTTATGACACTCCCGCAGAAGTGATAAGCGATTCTGAACAATAGTTTTTTAACTTATGACACTCCCGCAAAAGTGATAAGCGATTTCGAACAATGATATTTTAAACGGGATAGACATTAACAACATTTCTCATTACTCTAACCAATTATCTTAGAAAAAATACTTTTTAAGATTACATATATTCCAAGGCCTAGGGACCGATTTACCATCCATGTCTATCAATGTATATGCTCCTACTCTAGCAAATGACGTCACTTTATACGGCCCTTCCCAGTTCGGTCCGAGCTTATCATCGTTCGGGTTTCTGGTATTTGCCACCACTTTCCGGAGTACTAAGTCTCCAACTTGGAAGCTCCTGGCCCTTATATTTTTGTCATACCTTCTTTTCATCTTATGCTGGTATGAGGCCAACCTTATTGTTGCCATATCTCTTCTTTCTTCCAACAGATTTAAATCCTTTCAAAGATTGCATTCATTTTCTTCGGCATTAAACTCCGTAATTCGGGTCGTTGGTAGGCCGACCTCAAGTGGAATAACAGCCTCCACACAATACGCCAGTGCAAACGGAGTCTCCCCTGTTGACCTTCTTCTCGTTGTCCTGTGGGTCCACATAACACTCGAGAGCTCCTCGACCCACCTGTCTTTGGCCTCTTCTAATCTCTTCTTTATTCCATCTAAGATTACTTTGTTCAAAACCTCAGCTTGACCATTCGCTTGAGGATAAGTTGGTGAGGAGAAGAAATTTTTGATACCTAGGTCCGAACAGAAGCCCTTGAAAAGTTTACCCTCAAACTATGTACCGTTGTCTGAGATGATCGCCCATGGTATTCCAAATCTGGTGATAACACTTTTCCATAAAAAACGCTTGGTGTCCACTTCATGGATGTGAGAGTGGTTCGGCTTCTATCTACTTGGTGAAGTAATCTGTTGCCACAATTAGAAATTTCTTATTTCCCGGTGCCCGAGGAAAAGGGCCTACTATATCCAAGTCCCATTGAGCGAAAGGCCATGGACTTGACAATGGATTAAGTTCTCGAGCCGATTGGTGAATTTTCGAGGCAAATCTTTGACATTTGTCACATTTCTTGACATACCGAACAGCATCGCTCTGAATATATGGCCACTAATAACCCTGCGACATTGCTCGGTGGGCCAACAACCTACCCCCGGTATGACTTCCACATATACCTTCATGGATTTCAAACAGAAGATTGTCCACCAGATTCGGATGTATGCATAACAAGTAGGGTGCTGAAAAAGACCTTTTATAAAGACTCCCCTCCCTAGATAGCCAGTAGCCTGGAGCTTTTCTTTTGACGATACTGGCTGTTTTTGGATCTTCAGGCAAGCAATCATCCCGCAAGTAGGCTATTAGGGGGTCCATCCAACTCGCCACCCAGTCAACACTACAAATTCCATCCGCGATATCAACCATGGAGCTCGGGGTGCTCAAAACTTCTACTGTTACAGTTTTGGGCAGGTTTGTTTCCAAGGTGGTTGCCAATTTGGCCAGGATATCTGCGTGGGAGTTACGGTCTCTTCCAATTTGTTCCACCTGCACAAAATCAAACTTAGAGAGCAATGACCTAATAATAAAGAGGTAAGATATTATCCATTCGTCCCGAGCCAAATAGTCCTCTGAGATATGGTTGACCACCAATTGAGAATCACAAAAGACTTGTAAATGTTTGGCACCCAATCGTATAGCACTTCTAAGACCGATCAACAAAGCTTCGTACTCGGCCTCGTTATTCAATGCCAAGAAACCCAATCTCACGACCAGTTCCAGGATAAGTCCCTCAAGAGAGATCAAGACCGCACCTGCCCCCGCTCCCCTCATATTCAAAGCTCCGTCTACAAACAATTTCCAACCCGATAAGCTTGCATCAGCGCCATAGCTCGGGGTATTGGTTAATTCTGAATTTCCCCCCTTCCCTTGGAATTCAGCTACAAAGTCAGCCAAGACCTGCCCCTTGATCGAGGTTCGGGGTTTATATTCGACCCCGAGGGATCTCAAGTGCACTCCTCACCTAGTGATCCATCCGGAGAAGTTCGAACTGTGCATCAACACTTTCAATGGGAGATCAGTGAGAACGGTGACAGTACTGGCTTGAAAGTAATGCAGGAGTTTCTTGGCAGCTTGAATTAATGCCAGTGCACCTGGATTCTGTTTCGTTCATGGTCTTACTTACAAAAAAGATTGGCTTTTAGCCTTCACGTGTCTCCCGCACCAGGACCGCACTAACGGCATGCTCCGAAACAGCCAAATAAAGGAAGAGCGGTTCTCCCGAACATGGGATTGAAAGGCAAGGAGGGGAAGAAAGATAAGTCTTTATTCTTTAGAATGCAACCGAACAGTCTTCGTCCCATAAGAACTTCCTTTTCTTTCCCAATAGCCGGAAAAACGGACGGCATTTCTCTGTTGATTGAGAAATAAACCGACCAAGCGCAGCTATCATTCCAGTTAGACGCTGAACTTGCTTGGCATCTTTAGGAGGTTCGAGGTTTAATAACGCTGATATCTAGTCTGGGTTGGCCTCAACCCCATTGTAACTAACCATATGACCTAGAAACTTGCCCGAACTAACCCCGAATACACACTTCGAAGCGTTAAGGCGTAGTTTGTTACTTTGGAGGATTCCCAAAACTTCTCACAGATCTCCTAGATGGCTCACTTTCCCCACACTCTTTATTAGCATATCATCAATGTATACTTCCACAGTCTTCCCGATCAAATGTCCGAACAGTTTAGTCACCATCCTCTGGTATGTTGCACCTACATTCTTCAATCCAAAGGGCATCACTTTGTAACAATAAATTCCTTTGAGAGTAATGAAAGCCGTCTTCTCTTGGTCGGACAGGATCATAGGAATTTGATGGTAGCCCTGGAAAGCATCCAAGAAACTCATCCTCTCGTGACCCGAAGCTGAATCCACCAGCTGGTCTATTCTTGGAAGAGGGAACGAGTCCTTCGGGCAGGCTTTGTTGAGATCGTTAAATTCTACACACACTCTCCATTTCCCATTATTCTTTCTCACAACTACAGTGTTAGAAAGCCAGGTCGGGTATTGAACTGGCCGAATAGCGTTTGCCTCCAACAACTAATCCACTTCTTTCACCACTATTTTGGCCCATTCGAGAGCCAATTTCTGATGCTTTTGACTAACGGGCTTGGCTTCAGGAGAGATGTTTAGAGAATGACATGTAAGATCTGAGCATACCCCAGGTGCCTCATAAACCGACCAGGCAAATACATCTCGAAATTCCATCAGGAGAGCAACCAATTCTTCCCTGTCTGTAGAAAATAAATTCGTCCCTACTAAAAAATAATGTTCAGGTTTAGAAGGGTCAAAATGTACCTTTTCGGGATCTTTCTCTGCTGTATTTCTTCCTATCTCAGTCCTGGGTGTCTGTAATTGTCATGACACCTTGGTGGCATGTTTGTCATCCGGATTCTTCCAACTAATCGTTGCTAGGACACACTGTTTTGCTGCTACCTGGTTGCCATTTACTTCCATAACTCCATCCTTCGTAGGGAACTGTAGCTTCTGGTGCAAAGTTAATGGGACGGTTCTCATCTGGTGCAACCAGTCTCTTCCTATGATCGCATTGTATGGCGAGGAGCCATGAATGACTATGAACTCTATCTGTAGATTGATTGGCCTAGCCAACACAAGAAGTGTAGTCTTCCCCAACGGGGTTGTTGACTCACCCGAGAAACCGAACACCGGAGATGAGAAGTCATCGAGATCTGCCTCTTTCAAGCCCAATTTTTCATATAGGCCCTTGTACATCACTTCAGCAAAGCTACTTTGGTCGATCAGGACTCTTTTTACATCATAATTCCAAATTCTGAGAGTTATAACAAGAGAGTCACTGTGGGGCATCTGAACGTCTGTCAGGTCATCCTCTGAGAACGAGACGACCTGACTAGCAGAGGAGCCAAGATTGTTCGAGCAAGATGCTGACAAAAGATGGGCAAAATCCAAAATTCCAAAACTCCGTCTAAGGTGTGCAGCTTTCTGAATATCTGACCTGAAAGACGTTGGCGAAATGGAAGTGCAGGAGGGATTATGTATAACCTGAATAACACCTGCAGGGACAGATCCCGAAGCCCCTGAACGGTTAGTGGTGGTCCCACGCGTCTTGCATTCGGTCAAATTTTTATCAACATAGTCAGAAAGGTGATCGTTCGCTACTAGCTGCTCTAAATGAGTCTTATATTTGTGACAATTCTCTGTCAGATGTCCCCTGTCACGATGGTAAAAACAATGGAGATTATGATTCCTAGCTGTCGGGTCATCTACTAGCTTGGGTGGCCATATGAAGAAAGGCTCCCCTTTAATCTTATCTAGAATCCGATAGATCGGCTCCTTGAATACTGTCTGAAAAGCTTTGAAGGATGGTGAAGCATAGCTGGTCGGAACCTGAGATGGTTTGGAAGTTTGGCCTGTTCGGACTTGAGATCTCGAGCTCGGGGGCCGTACAGGAACTTCAGGCAGCGTCCCACTAGTATTGCCCCCATCTTCCTCTACTCTAACAAACTGCTCTATTCGGTCCATGAGTTTCCTGAGATTAGTGGGAGGACGTTTGGTCAGGGATTGACGCAGACTAGTATTAGGAGGTAAGCCCAATCTGAACGTTTGAAGCGCCGTGTCCTCCCCACAGCCATCAATATCATTATAAGTTTCCCAAAATCTGGCCGAATAGTCTTTGATTGACTCATTGCTACCTAATTTGATCATCATGAGTGTATCCAGACCCCTAGGTCTTCGACTATTCGTTATAAATCTCCCTACAAATGCCTCGGCCATTTGATTATAGGATCCGATTGTTCCTCGCTCAAGCTAATTGAACCATTGGAACGCCACTTCTCCCATACTAGATGGGAACATTCTGCACATCAACGGGTCATTATAGCTCCACAAGATTATCCTTTGATGATAATGACCTATATGGGCAACAGGATCTGTCCGACCATTATAGACTTCAAACCGAGGAGCCGTGAACCTTTCTAGTAACCTAGCGTGTTTTATCTCCTCCAAGAATGGTGACGAAGATACTAGATCCAGCGCCTTTCATTTGGCTCCTTGCTCTCCTTGTCTTACCTTTTTCTTCGGCACGATAGGAGGTAAAACACTTCTGTCACGACGTTCACTCACAACCCCGTCAGAACGTTCGTTCTTTCCCTTCATAGCCCGAATTGTGACCAAAGGATCGACCAAATTGGTGGCTTTCTCTTTTAATGAAGGAGTTTCCGCCCAATCTTCGGTATGCGCACTTAGAGATGTCCTTGATCTCTCTTGGTCACCCTTCTGAAACCTTCTTCTTAGCCTTTCTTTTGCTGGGGATTTACCCCTAGCTTCTTTTTTCAAATCGCTGATCTCCTTATGGAGTTCGGTGATTACCCTTTCACTATCGTCTGCTCGGGACTCTGCAGAAGACGAGAAATTTAACGATCTTCGGGCTCGGTGAGGTGTCACCTCTGTGAAGGCTTGTTCGTGCCGTTCAGTTCGTTGATCATCCAAATGCTGGCGAAGATCAGTATGTCTAGAAGAAGGATTGATCGAGGTGGCAGTTGGAGTGTGCTCAGAAGGTCTGTAAGATGATCCTGTTGACACCTTAGGACGAGATGGCCCTGAAACCTGTCGTGCTGGAAATTCGGCAGGCTTAAGTGGTGCAAGGACAGAACGTGACATGGTGAATAAAACAAACTAGACTCAACAATATTAAAGAGCCTCCTCACAGACAGCGCCAATTGTAAGTGGGATTTTTTTTTATTAGTGACAGAAAGGCTGGTCAATACTGTTGAAATCTGCTTCAAGAATTGAAACCGAACTGATTTGAACAACAACACAAAAGGATCCAAACAGCTAGGAACGCACGAGACCTGAAAAGTAAATAATAACACAAACTCTCAGATAGCCTTGGTCAACCCAGTGGGGGCTGACCTATAACTCTCCGATGATATTGTTAGTAATCCCATAATCAAAAGAATATACTTAAGACATTAAATAATTTCTCCAAATCCCTCTCTTTTCTAGAAAAATATGTGTATATCCCCTTTCTCCTTCCTTTTTAACTCTATTTATACCCATTATTTTCCTAAGATATTTCTTCTTTTTTCTCTTATCTTTCCCTTCCTTTTTTTTCTGCAAGCCATTAATGCCTGCTGTTTACAGCCCATTTGCTTTGTTTTCTTCCCACTTTTCCTTTATTAATCTTGACATTAACTTGATATTTAGTCTACATTTAATGATCCTGATTTTAACTTGATATTTAGTTTACATTAAATGCGGTATTCTGGAATAACCCTCTATGTCTTGTCATTAGTTTAAGTTTTCCGTACTTATATTAAATGGAACTGAACAACTGTTCAATATAAACTCTGGTCGGTTATAATCCGAACATATAAGGTTAATTCTCAAAGTGATAGTTTCCGAATAACGTTCTACCCCTCCAAAACCCAACAAATTTATTTGAATCAACACAATAAATTCCTAACATTACATATTAATTAAAAATAAGTAACACGTTACCATTCCGAACCAACAAAGAAAGCAATGGAAGTCCTCTAAGAACAATTTTTTATTTTTTTCGTGGGTCGTGCCTTTGACAAAAAAATGAACAAATGAAAGCTAATTGATGATTAAAAAATAATCGACAATAGTTTGTCCAGGCATGAATCTGAACATTTTATCTCTCCTTTGAAAACAATATCAACATGCTGAAGGAAAACTTTGATACGGATTGCTGAATGCGGCAACATTTCCAGGACGAGAGAATACAACCTACGTTAAAAGTCACAAGTCAAATATCTCTCAGTCCAGACCCAAACAAAATCCACCTTAGCAAAATTTTATAATATATGCGAGCAAGTCAAAGCAAATTTACATTTTTGTGTAGATGTAATGGTTTTGTGAGAATCCATCTCTACTTACTATAATAAGCTTTTGAGATCTTTTATATATATATATATTGATTTTATAAATGGGATATTATTTTATTCCTCATAGAGATTATCCAAATCTCTATAAATATTTAACAAGAGAGATGTGGCCAAATAGCAATTATCCATTAAGTCAAGAAACATACCTGATAATTCCCAAGTGTATGTGACTGAAAACCAGCTGCACAATAATCGAAGTAATATTCCCATGTCCGAATGAATTTTTCATTGAACCCAAGAGCGAGGATTTTGCTGAAAACACAAAAATAATGGCACATCATCAAAATACTCGACATCATTACCATCTTTAGGTCGTAACAAGTTTTACATTGTAATAATCATAGATTTGCAGCGTACTCACTTTTTTTTTACAAGTAATTTGCAGTATTTAACAACATAGAGAAGAACATAAAAAATATAAATATACAAGACTTTCTATGACAAAGTGATTGATTTCATTTTTCTAGGCTACTCCAATGTAGCAAAGATTCGTGCATGTCCTACTTCAGAACAACTGTGTAAAGAAATAGTGGATAGCTAGTCTTAAAACTATATCTGAGATGAGTGTTGCATGAGTCAATGTTTAGAACAAACTTCATTGAGAAAAGTTTTCCCATGATTACTTCATTTACCTCTGCTTCTCCATAAAATTTTGTCTCCAACATCTGAGTGTTTGGTAGTAATGAATGCCTATGTTCTCCAGGTGCTCCACACTGCAGTTACCAAATTTCTATTAATATCGTAGAGAATCAATACTAAGCAAAATATACACTGAAAAAGAAACCTTATATACCATAGTCTGGATGCAGCAACCATGGCTGATGTTATCCTACTTAATGAAGGTAGGCACCCCCCGGGAAATATATATTCCTTTATAAAATCTGAGCTTTGTCTGTACTCGTCATAACGTTCATCTGGTATTGATATGAACTAAGAAAAATACCAAGTGCCAAGATGTCAGCATTTGGGTGCTAAAATCTACATAGCAACGATGTAATTACAATCAAACTGGAAATGAGACAGGACACCAGTTTTTCGTTAGGCCCCTATCATTACCTGCAGAACGAGAAGCCCTTCTTCTGCTAATAATGATTCACAGCAACCAAAAAACTCATCCATAAATTCATGGCCAACAGCTTCTATCATCTCACTGAAAAATGCTACTAAAGATCATGTATTTTGTACGGAGCATTATGGTCAGATATAATTCAGTGGAAACGGAACTTACCAGGATATGATTCTGTCATATTTGTAGGTATTAGGCAATTGGCGGTAGTCACAAAGAAGAAATTTAATGCGGTCCTGGTAATTGAGTGGATAAAAATTAATTAAAACCAGAAAGTAGAACTCTAATGCTGTAGGAACCACACATTCTACAAAAGACATTTAAAGGTTAATTAAACAAAGGAAGTGGAATAAAACAGGATGATAGACTGATTACCCACAATGCATTTTAGTTTCCAATATTTTCCAAATGTATTCGTTACACATTATATATGCTTTTTTATGCAAATGAATCATTTATCAAGTTAATACCTGAAGGCCAGCTTCTTTCACTTTCCTTTCTGCAAATTTCAGTTGCTCCTCAGAGAGAGTGATGCCAGTGTATTTGCATCCAGTTCGTTTGACAACTTCAATAGCTAAGGTTCCCCAACCACACCCAATCTCAAGAACTTCATGCTTCTTATTAATTCTTGCCTAAATTGATTGAAGTTGAGAAAAAAATTGGACTAGAGTACAACAAGAAAAACATTTAAATTTGATGAATCCAATTAAAAAGACTTACTATGACCCCCTTGAAAAGAAAAGAAAAAATATTGATGACTTACTTTTTCAATTAGAAGAGAAATTTTTCTTAGCTGTGCATCCTTTAAGTCTTCATCTTCCTTCTATGAAATGTTTTAACACATAAATCAATATAAGCTAAAGCACAGCATACATGGAAATATATTATGCATTGTTTAATTATAAATCATCAAAAGGTTTTGATCCTGACCTTGAATACAGCACAGGAGTATGTCATTGTTTCGTCCAAGAATAGAGCAAATAGTTCATTACTCTAGCAACACAACAAAGAGGAATTGTAAGCTTCTTTCTGATATATACTAAATAGCGAATTACGTTTCAACGCTATTACTGCAAACAAAAGAAATTAAAGGTCATAAAAAAAAAACAAACAAACAAACAAACAAACATGCAGGATGATGAAGGATTATCAAAGAAACAAACATTTGACGAAGAAGGATATTCTTTAGCAAAGAAATTGAAAGATCATACAATAAAAGGCTTTCCTTTTATGATGGTGAGGATGCAATAGTTAGCAGGAAGTTGAGTAGGAGCATATGTATACTGTCATTGTGGCTGAACTTTTTCATATAATTCCTCACTCACTCCAGTTATTTTGTTCTTAAAATTTCACATATGTGCTTCGAATCCTCCCTTATTTTCTAATACTTCAACACAGAATACAATTGTAACTTTTATAGGATCAAACCACCTCCAAACTATGTTTCCATTGATGCATTCATGAAATAATATTCTGCATATGTGTGTGTGCATATATAAATGTTTACATACTTGGAAAAAATTCATAAACAACATTACAAAGGGTAAATAGCTTTCAATCAGCATTTTCTAGAAACAAACACATGTTGACACAACATCATATTTACAGGTTATCTTATACCAGATCATAATGAAGTGAGATGTTCCTGCGAGCCTGTGTAAGAGTATTTTGCCTCAAAACATGCTGAAAAAAATATTTTGCTGATGCTATACTAGCTGTATATAACAGTGGAGTCCACCAGCCCCTGAAGCCAACAAAGAAGAATGCTCAATATGATGCAATTGAGAAGATTAGAGCTAGTAATATCGCAATCCAGGATTGCAGCTAGTCTGACCATCACAATATACCTTTTCTTACTCAATTTTGAGATGGAGGAATTTGCATCTCTACTGGCAATAAGAATCTGCAAAACAAATGAGCAAGGAGAATTCTAATGGATTCAATACCAGAAAAACAACTTTGTTTGAGTCTTGGATCATTTTTGGTTTTTGGAGTTTGGAGTTAGACTCAGATCAATTTATCTTACCATAAAAAGATTTAAAAGACCCTCCTTTTTGTCAACAAAAGAAAAATCTCCATTGATATATGCATCTGCAAGGCCTAAATCAGCCCGCGTCATTACCTGATCAAAGCAATATAATTTTCAGCTATATAACTAAAGTATTCTAAATTTTGAATGCCAATATAATGCGTCACCCATTCTTATGACTTTTAAAAAATTTCCTTCTACTTTCCACACAATGTAGCATGTGATCCTTATAAGAAATACCGATACAAATTTAGAGTACCTACCTTCCAGTAAAACTGGGGACTATGAATTCTCAAAACTGTTTTCAAAGAACATTTTTTCTTGCTTCCTTCGAAGGTAAATAATGTGCCCCCTTCCTCTAATAGACTGTGACACCACAAGACACAATATATCAATTGTCTCCATGAAATTTAAATTTTATTTTGCATAAAAATAACAAAGCAGTATACTGTGGAGAGAGATGAGATTCATGACCAGAAGACAGAAGGTCAAGGTTGAACTATGAGTTACACAATACAATAGAGTTAAATAAGAAAGTTTTGTCTAGTGCATTGCAGATCAATTACTTAGCTAAAAACTTCTAAGTTGCAACTTGAACCCTTAAAAGTTAACAAGATGTAAGAATATATAGTTCACAGTACAGCAAAGCGGACTTCAAAAGAGTGGCTAAGATTACCCATTATATTTATCAAAAAGAAAATGTAGTAAACCAAAGTCCCACCATCACCAAAATGCCCTGCATGCCACACATGATTAAGTAACCCTTTCTTTAACCAAAAGGCCAAACATTCCAAATTAACCATTAACACCTCCTCTTACCCTTTCGCCCAGATGTTTCAGTGAAAACAAACAATTGTTATTTATAACCATCATAACTGTTGTTGCATTATGATAAACTTCAGTATCCTCTTAGTATGGAACCGAGATGGCAGAGAGATTACAGACAGTACATACTCTTTAACATTGAACTGGTTTTCAATTAGGACATACTGCGTATAGAAGGATAGAAGAATATCTATATATCACTCAAGGAGGCATCAACTGGCAGAGTCATCTGAAAAGGATCTCTCATTACCATGATGAGTAAACTCACATTAAACATCCAGCTGAGATATAGCGTCCAAGGAATCTAGTAACAATAAGGCGCGCCCCAGTTTCTAACATAGAGGGTACCATGCATTTCGGGTTGCTCAAAAGAGCACAGCTTTTTCCAAGCAAACTATGTGCAGCAGCCATGCCAGCCTGCCAAGTAGACTACCTTGTAAGATTCTTTTTACCATCTATATAATTCTTGAAAGAAAAATATTGACCATGGAAAAACTATAGGCTTGGAAACAATTCTACCCAAATGCTTGAGGGTTTTTATATGTAAGAAAAATTACAATCTGATTACATCCTGGAAGAGGAACAATCTTTTAGAACCTTACTACAGCACATATCTTTACTAATAAAAATTTTTTAGGAGTCACTACCTTTAATCCATCCTCATGGAAGCCATAACCTGAGAAAATAGCACATGCTCAGATGATCAGTAAATGTGAAGCTAGTCCTAATTTCTATAACATAGGAAAACATCAACTCTGAAAATTATATATAATCTAGTACAATATGCAAGTATTTGTTTCTATATGCCTAACAGCTCACCCTGTTATGCCCCACAAAACCAAATTCCTCTCTTCCCTTGGATTTGATCAAACTCAAGCGAAGCTTTTGATGCAGCAATGGATGGGACTGGATGACCAGTTGACCACTTAAGCAAGGTATGTTTTGGTGTATGATCCGGGTTGAGAGTCACTAGAAAAGGTAGACTTGTTTCTTCAATATTCTGCATGCACAATTATTTCACAGTATAATTAGAGCATTAAACTGTAGCTGAACTGTAGCTGAGAAACTCTTTGTTTTTTATAGAAATTTTCAATTAGTGAAATGTTAGTCCTATGCAGCTAAAACTTTGAGTTATTTGCACTGACAATTTTTTTTTTCTTGTAATATATTAGCTCTCTGTTTACTTTGTGTGAATAAATGTCTTCTTATTTGCCAGCCTACCATGGCTTTGGATTAAGGTTTTTATTTTTTTTTTGTATCTCTATGAAAGAGGCTTCATATGGTCAAGGTTCTCCTGATGTAAGTGGATTCTTACACCAATATCATATAGAATGTAGCTCTTGTTGTTGGGGGATGTTAATTATTGATTCATGTTAAAGTTGTTGAGTGATTGAATAATTGAAAGAGAGAAAGGAGAAAAAAAAAAAAAGATTGGAAGCAAAAGATTTTAACGTGGTTCGGTCATTAGGACCTACATTCGCAAAGGAAAGCTCTTGACAGCTACATCTTAACTGTGATGTTCTTCATGTTGCAATGAACCCAATGTAAGATTTATATACTAGAGAAACCTAGACTAACCTAGGGTTAGTTTGTTTGTTTTACAAGTACATGGGCCTACACTAAAGTTTAAGCCACATGGGCCATAATGTCTCTAACCCCCCCCCCCCCCCCCCCCTCTCCAACTAAAGGAGGAACCTTGAGGTCTTGAACGAATGACATGACTAGTTTGTAAAATGCACATTACAAAAGTCGAAGCAACTTCTGACGATCAAGCTGTGATATTGAATAGCCAAACTGAACCTTGTGTCGGTAAATGGTGGCTTCAGATGGTTTTAGTGAACCACATGTTTCTGTTCACAACAGGGATTTTGA
Organism: Fagus sylvatica; assembly: GCA_907173295.1. Classification (NCBI taxonomy): domain Eukaryota; kingdom Viridiplantae; phylum Streptophyta; class Magnoliopsida; order Fagales; family Fagaceae; genus Fagus; species Fagus sylvatica. Next base: position 10,843,734 of record OU015772.1, on the reverse strand, counting down.
TGCTTGGCTGTGCGTTTGATCTAGTGGTTGTGGCAACGGGTTGAGAGTTTATTGATGGTAGCGGCTATAGTGGGTGACCCAGTGGTGTTGATCAAACTTGGCTCTGAAACCATGTTAAAGTTTTTGAGAGATTGAACGAATGAAAAAGAGAAAAAGCAAAAGGCTTTAATGTAGTTTGGTCGCTAGGACCTACGTCCATAGAGGTCCTACATCTTTACTATGAAGTTCTTCGTGTTACAATAGATCCAATGTAAGTTTTGTATTCTAGAGAAACTTAGACTAACCCTAGACTAACCCATGATTACTTTGATTGTCCTACAAGTACATGGGCGTACATTAGGTTTGGGCCTCATAGGCCATAATGTCTCTACTAATTCTCAACGATTGTAAGCTCTAGGTCATTTAATTTAGAAAAAGTGCTTTTAAACAAGTTATCTGTTCTTTATTCCATTCTTGAATTCTCCATAAAATGTAACTTTTCATTATCATTTTTTTTAATTGTGGAGAGTCTCAAACTTCCTTAACTCATTAGTATGGCCCACAAGGAAATAAGTAACTGCTCAATGTCTTTTTAACATGTTCAGCTACATGTGAAGGTGGATATACAATCCCAGGATCAACATGCACAAATTCTACTGTTCAAATGTTGCTAAACACTAATATAAATTTTACTTTTCACAGATGGAACCTTTTACAAACCTGAAGCACATTGAGCCAGTATGTTAAACATACTTTATTTTCTGTACCCCCAAGAAAATTCCATGCACTCCACGCTGCTGGGTTTTTGGGCATTAAATTTTTGTCACGATGAAGGAAAATATCACTGCCAATAGAGAGTTAAACAATGACTGCATTTTAAGTTAGTCCACCCTAGCAGAGCACAATGCCATCAATTTTACCAGCATATTTTTTAAAACAACTAACGTAATATGAACGAGTACACTTGATAAAAATATACATATGAACGAGTACACTGTCAGAAAGTGAATCTAACTCCTTTGACAATATAGTTTTTATATAGTTGCACTTAACAAGTACACTATGAAAATCTAAAGCTATGGAAGAGAGCAATCAGCATCTTTCAAAGAAAACGACAAAAAGGATGAATGACAACTTAAAAGAAGGGTTTATTACGAAAAGATCCTTTAACACCATACTTTTACTCAAAATAATAACAGAGTCCTCTAAATTCCTTATCTCCAATTTTCAATAAACAATTGGTATCCATTAAAAAAACCATTTCTTCTCCTTCGAAATTTGATACAGTACGATGATTATTAATTTTCTGTAATTTTTTTTTTTTGTAAAAACAGAATATGCAATGAACTCTAAGTGGATATCTTAATAAGAGAGAAATACCCCATATGATTAGCACTAAACTACTTCTTGTCCCCTTACAAAATAGAATATGCTTTGAACTCTAAGTGGATATCTTAATAAGACCCCATATGATTAGCATTAAACTACTTCTTGTCCCCTCGGGGGGTTGTCAACGTCAACAGACACACACACACAAGAGAGAGTGAGAGAGGCAGAACAATTGGAAGTATATAAAAAAATTAAAATAAAATAAAAAATCCATTATTAAGTACAATTATGAATTCTATATTGTGACAATGTTGGTTTTTTTTTTTTCCTTCGCAAGATGTATATATATATTGTAATTTTGAGGTGAACCCATGTAGGAAGAGATGATTATGGATAGGAGTGAATGTACCTGTAGACATATTATGGCGCTCCTCAGGTGAATGGTCCTCATGGTGGGCAGGTTGGCTATGGTGGGTATGGCAGTGCTCAGGCCCGAGCTCAACAACAGTAATTATGATGGCTACAAGTCCAACTGGATCTTCATCTTTGTTTCTTTACCATGAGGGTCATATTTGTTTTCCATGCCAAGCAGCAGAGGCAGTGGCGCGAGTTAGATGTCAATTCGCTTTGGGACCGGTTGGATTGCTTGATTCCTAGTAGTTTGCCGTATCTAGTATCTATTTTGCTAGTCTATAATAAGTAGTAATTTTGAGGCGTACTAGATGCTCCTCTTATTTAATATTTGCTTCTGAGTGTAGTCTTAAATTTGGCGTGCTTATAATTCTCTACTAGCTTATCTGGAATTTCTTCTACTTTGTCATAGTGTTTAAGCTATGGTAGCTTCTATAACCTTATTCATGTTGGTTTGATTACATTTGGTTATTTTGTTGTTGAAATTTTGTTAGTTTTCTAGTTCTGTTTTTGATTTTTCTGACCAAGAATAGATGCTGTAGGAAATATAGTCAGTAGTTATGCTTGATTTGATCTGACAAGTAGGAATACAGAGATGTAGTGAGGTTTTTTACTAATAGCAGTGGAGCTATGGCCACTTGGGTTGATCACTTCGTAATGGGTAGCGATAATCGTAGTGGTAGTTGACACTTTGACGATGGCATAATCATTTTCCTCCTGTATTTGCCCTTGTGTTGTACAGGAGTGTTGCACGAGGTCTAAAGTGGAGTGAAGTGTCCACTCATGGCTGAACATGAGCTTCATTGTGGGGGCAGGGGGGAGTGTTCAGCGTGGAATGGAATTTGAGGACATTGTTCAGTTGAAATTACAGATTTACCTGAGACAGGTCATTCTCCAGCCTGGCCATGCCAACACTGTCAAATATTGCAGATTCCAGGCATTTCAAGTCATAAATTCCTAATCTTCACTCAGGTGTGGTGGACTGTTGGATTTTGTGAGGTGAGCAGCTTATGGTATGTTGACTTAAGTGGTTAGCTGTGTCTCACTTATAAATTCATTGTGATCTAATTCATTAGGCTGCCTTCTGATTTGGAATACATGATGATGTTTGGAGTGTCGGAGAATTTGTCCTTGTTAAAAACATTTGCCATGAAGTTTCAGTATGAAGTAAAGGACTTCCAATAAATTCTATGGATAGTTGTTTCTAATAATTTAGGCTAAACTAAATCATTTCAAATATTCTTGTCTATTTCTATTATGTGGTATTCCAATAACAGTAGAAAGGTGCGTGCTTTGTCCAACAGAACTTATTGATGCCCTTTTGTTCATCTTTTGCATATTGTTGGCCAGAAACATTGGTCATCATTTTTTGTGATTGGGCAGTTGTTCTATTTGGTGAAATCAGGATATTCTGATTGTAAGTAGTGTCTTGGTTTGCCATCTTGGCTGTTTATACGAATCGGGTGATGATGTGATATCACTGGATGTGGTAAATGCATCCCTTGATTGTTGTTGCTGGCGACTGGCAAGGCCAACTTGTCCTGGTGGGTTTTTCTTGCTCAATGAGATATTCTCTTTAGATTTTGCAGAAACCATATGCAATACCGTTATATCCTGAACTTTCATTGGTAGTATGGAGTGGGAAATGAATACGATTTAGCAACTGAATTTAAACAAAAGTGATGGCTTTTTGTCCCCTACTAAGTACTAACCAATGGGAAGGATTGATTATGAGGAAGTAAAGCTTAGGTTTGCTTTCCTTCCCTTTTTAGAAAATGTATAAGAAAATTGAGATAAGTTTGCACCTAACGTAGGACCTGTTGCCTAATTCTATTAATAGCAAATTTTCAAACTGAAAAGAGAGAATCTATTCATATTTTTAACCATTAGATTTTTAACTCCAGTGTGGATTCCTGAGAACAATAATAGTTTTACAACATTGCATATTTCTAGACTTTACAAACAAAAAAGCCTAAGCCGAAGTTGCTGTAGATGGATTTAAAAAAAAAAAAAAAATCTTTTCAAATGCTAAAGTACACCAAAATCCCTTCAAAATTTTAGATTTGTAGTTTTGGATTTTATTTATTTATTAATATTAGATAGCTGTCATAGGGTCCTTTAGGCCAACTCCTGCCAAAACCACACTGCCTCCGAAATTCGAATGCCAGATAAAGCAAAGGGCTTGTCGTTTTGATAATACTATTTCAAAATTTCAACTCTTTTCTAAAGGAAGAAGCGATAGAATTTGAGTACAATCTTAGACCATTCCAAGTATTGAATCCATGATTAAATAACCATTCTGAAGCAGCAAACAACGAAGTTAAAGACTTTTATAATAAAACATTATTTTTTGTTGGTCTGACCAAGAACATTTCAGCTAATGAAAGCAAATACATGAACTAGAACCAATTATAGGTTGCGCTGGCATTAGTAATAGTATGAACGATTGATCTCTCCTTCGGGAACAGAATCAAGATCCTGATGGAAACTTTGATATGGATTACCGAGTGCAGCAACATTGCCAGGACGTGAGAATACAACCTACATTGTAGATAGAAGCCAAATATTTATGAGTTCTATGTCCAAGCATCCAATCTAAAAGTAATTTATGCTTTTAAATTTGATGTTTTAAATGTGATTTTACAAGAATCTTCTAATGCTAAATGAAATTAAAGGTCAAATGGAATTGGTTTTGTGGGAGAGGAAGCTTTTGTCTTTTTGAGTGAGGGGGAGAGGGGAAAGGCCAAACGAATGAGGGTTTCTTGGGTTGTTTTTTTTTTTTTTGGGGGGGGGGGGGGAGAGTGAGCCTATGGTTATGGTGGTGGTAGTGATGGGAGGAGTGAAGGAGGGAGGGAGGGAATGGAAGTGGTGGTGGGATGAGTGAGGGGGAAGGGGGAGAGGTGGCGGTGGCAGTGGTGCAAGAGAGTGAGGGGAGGGAGGTGGTTGTGGTGGTATATACAAGTTGGTGTTGGAGGTGGTGGTGCAAAAGAGGGAGACAAAGGTGGTGGGGATGAAAGGTGGAGGAATGTGGTGGTGTAAGGAGTGAGGAGGCGGAGGGATGATAGGCGATAGGTGGTAGCGGTAGTGGTAATGGTGTTGGTAATGTGGAGGAAAGGGTGAGAGAGATGGGGAGGATTGAGGAGACACAAGCTTGGTCTAGAAAATATTTTACTTTATCAAATATTTAAAAAAATATGAAAAATATTTTCTCAAAAAAATACTTTGGTGGTACTTTACGCGGAAAGAAACAACAGGTTTTAAACTTGGTAACAATTTACTTGTATAAATGCGTAAACTATCTTGGGAGTTAGAGTATTCCTTTTGGGGTGGGTTTGAGGCTTACACCTATAACTCTATATGGTCTTCATTTATTCTTCTCATTCTGCTTAATTATTTAGCAAAAGAAAAAGAAAACCCTTTAAAGGGTCTCCTTGTGGGCTTTGTCCCACGTTGTTAATGAGAGAGTTAGATGTTGATTTTATATGTACCTAAATTTTCTTTAGGAGCTAAGAGTACTCATTTTGAAGTGGGCTTGTGGCTTACACCTATAAGACTTTTATCTATCATAGTTGTCCATTTCAACCCGTTCCGGCCGGAACAACTGAAATTTCTCGTACCAATATGTAAAGAGGAGTTAGAGTACTGATTCCACCTTGACCCAAATCTTGGTACATTGCAGTCATTTCCGGACCATATCAGTAAATACCGACGGGTATGCAAATATGTCTAAGTTTTTTTTTTTTTTTTTTTTTTTTATCAATACATGGATTTAATAAATAATCTTTCATTTCTAAGATTTCTTGACTAAAAAAATGATATTTTTAATTGGCTAAGTTGGTTAAAGGCAAAGTGCAGGAGATCTAAGTGCAACTATATCAAAGATCAAGGGATGAAAATGCATTTTACCTTTCAAATTTTTTAGCAAACTACTTAAGAAAGTCGAGAAGCATACCTGATAAACTCCAAGTGTACGTGACTGAAAACCAGCTGCACAATAATCAAAGTAATATTCCCACGTCCGTACAAATTTTTCATCAAATCCTAGAGCGAGGATTTTGCTGAACACACAAACATTATTGCCCCGGCATCAAAATACAAAACCTTGTAATTAGCTTGATATCATGATCAGTTTTACAATGTATAATAATCATAAATTTGCCACATAATATTTTCAATTACACATTTCCATAACATCATAATTAGTCTAGAATTAGTTTATGGTTTGTCTATACATTAATGTGTTTATCGTAATACACAAAATACTAGCCAAGAACAACTCAATAGAATGACAAAAGGATATAGATGTAGGAAAATTGTTTGTGCACACCACTAATTCACACCCCTAATCCACATCACATCTATCATGTCCTTTCAATAAAGATGCCACTCATGCATTCAAAAATTTATTTGAGAAAAGTGGCTGTTTCACTAGTCTAACTACTCATTGATGAAGAAATTATTCGAGTATCAAGAGGCCTCTTTTTCTTTGAGAAGAGAAGTGACAAAATAACATGATTAATTTTTTTACCTCCGGTTGGCCATAAATTTTTTTCTCCAACATTTGAGTGTTTGGTAGTAATGAATCCCTATGTTCTCCACGTGCTCCACACTGCATTTACAATATTTCTAGTAATTTTATAGAGAAATAAATAGTAAAAATCAGAAGTAACACCAAACAATAAATTAATACCAGAGTCTGGATGCAACAGCCATGGCTGATGTTATCCTGCTTAATGAAGGTACGCATGCACCAGGAAATATATATTCCTTTATAAAATCCGAACTCCGCCTGTACTCGTCGTAACGTTCATCTGGTATCGATGAAAACTAATAAGAGAAACCAACTTGAATGGTTAGGATATTGAAATGGGTGAATATTGTTGCACATTACATCATTTAATGTGGACATACATCTATAAATTATGGACATAAATATTCACATATTGTGTTCATTACTTGGTGTGCATTTAAATTGTAATTAAACTCATAAAAGAGTTATAAATATAAATACCAAGACATTATAATAAAACTGGGAAAGAGATGGGACACCATTGTTTAATTACCTGCAGAACAAGAAGCCCGTCTTCTGCTAATAATGATTCACAACAACCAAAAAACTCTTCCATATATTCATGGCCGACATGTTCTATCATCTCACTGAAAAATTATATCAAAGATGATCATGTAATGTTTAATGTTAGGAACCATGCATTAAGGTCGATCGGATTAAAAATTTGGTGGTGAAGGAACTCACCAGGATATAATTCTGTCATATTTGTAGGTATCGGGCAATTGGCGGTAGTCACAAAGAAGAAATTTTATGCGGTCCTGCCAGTAAACTTGACTAAAATTTAGAATTAAGAAATTACATGACCTTAAGAAAAATAATAATTTCATAAGGTTGACCTTCCAGATAAAGTGCATGATACTATGATAGTACTAAGTTCAGGTGCATGATAGTATTGAAATAGTAAATGCACCATGACAGCACCAAATTACCAATACATTATTGCAATTAGTAGCTAGATAAAGGGATATATTAGGTCTCTACATAGATGTATAGTTATCTATATTTGATATCTTTTGCTTTATTTATGGCTAAGACTATTGAGACTCAATAACCTTCTAATTATAATGAGATGTCTCTAATTGTGATTTTGTTCTTTGGAGTTTGGAATATTGCTATGAGCGAGAAAATTGCATTTCTTAATAAAAATCAAACTTGGGAGCTGGTAAAACCCACCTACGGACCAAAATATTGTTGGTGTATATGAGTCTTAAAAGAAAAAGGAAAGAACCTCTAAAGTTGAAGTGCCTGAAGTTTAAGGTAAAATTATAGTTGCAAATTAAAGGATTATAATAAGAGAGAAGTTATAGGCCTCGATGAACTATTATCTTATATCATGAAACATAACTCCACTCATATTTTATTTTCCGTGATTGCTTTCTTTGACTTAAAAGTCAATTTTTTTTTTTAATATATGTGGTAAGCTTGAGGAATAAATTTATATACATCAACCTGAGGAGTTTTACAATTTATAAAAAAGAATATCATATTTGTTTTTTGAAGAATCATGAAATGGTTTGAAGCAAAACCCCCTAGATTAATTGAATAAGTGCTTTGATATTTTCATGATTAGGCACGAGTATTGTAGAAGTGACTATAATAGTTATGTGTATCACTTGAAGCACTTAGATGGTTCTTGTCTATTTGTTGCTATTTTTTAAAATGACATACGCATGACTAATAACCTTGTTAAGATAAATAGGTTGAAGACTTATTTTAGATGTAAGTTTGATAATAAGAATTTGGGGGCAATATATTAAGAAGATTTCGATATTATGAAAATTTATAGGGGTCAACAAGTGTACAAGTAATTTTTATATAAATTGATGCATGGAAATATTACATTGAAAAAGTGGTTGAACACTTCGTTGTACAACAATTCGATCTAGTGCTCCATTAATTAAATGCGATTTTATTGAATATGATCATTTTGAAATGAAGTTGAATCAAAAGTTTTAGTAGGCGTTTTCGATATTTTAGTAGTGGTATTATAGATGTTGGCTTAATATATAATAGGGCTTCTAATAATTTATTAATAATGTTATTAGATTTGTGGATGCTAATCATGATGGTGATTTTTATTTTTATTTTTTTATTTATTTTCTGTAATAACAAGTTATGTTTTTACACTTTTTGGTTATGCCATCAATTAGAATAATAACCTTGTGAATTTACAAAAAGTTGCTTTGTTTGAAGCAAAGTATATGATAGAGACAAAAGTAATTAATAAAGCTATTTGGTTGAGAAGTTATTTATGCGACTTTGGTTTACGTTAATGTAGATTGTTGTGTTTTGTGATAGTTATATATAATTGACTAAAAATTAAATGTATCATCTAGGGTTCAACTAACACTCCTTTAGTATATATTCCAACAGAAACATCTAGGGTTTAAATTCTTCTCCCCCAACCCAACTATTGTATTATTAAAAAAAAAACTACAATAAATAATCTAGTGAATATGATGACTTAATTGCTTAGATTCTTTTGCTCAAAATTCATTTCATGCACTGTTTAAAAGTAATTGTTTTGTTTTGTTTCTTGCTTTTTTAAGTCATTGATGGCCATTAAGAGCTTTAATTGAGGTGATGGAGGAGTTTTATGTTCCAATTCATACCTAGCTGACTTGATTTGGGCCCACCTATATTGTCAACTTTTTATTTTTATATATATTTTTTTTATGAATGGCCTATTGCCCACTTTTTAGTTGAATTGAGAATTCCAAATTATCGACTCCTAATGGCATTAGAAATATCAATGCCGACTTGTATTCAACTTGAGCTTTTGTTTTCTTCTCCTTTCCTTATACCACAACAAGGGAAAATAGATCTATAAATTATTTGTAATATACATGTAGACACAAATTTTGACGGTTGACTTAATCAATAAAAATTAATCATGATCAATTGGACAAAGAAAATACATTATAAAATTTTGATGTCTACAATCCATTTTATATTTGACTTCAATAAAACAAAGATCACAATCCTCTTCACCTGCCTCCGTTTCATGATTCAATTTTAATTTTTATGAATTTTTATGGTTTTAATTATGTGGTGCCATGTTATTAAAATTCTATTCCACCAAATATGAAATGATAATTGATTTGAAATAATGTGACACTATATTTAGCTTTTAGATTTAATGATATATTCCACGTGTGTGTGTATATATATATATATGCTTTTAAAGAAAATGTTATTCATCAAATTAGTACCTGGAGCCCAGCATCTTTCACTTTGTTTATGGCATAGTTGAGCTGCTCTTTAGAGAGAGTGATGCCAGTGTATTTGCATCCAGTTTGTTTGACAACTTCAATAGCAAAGCTTCCCCAACCACACCCAATATCAAGAACTTCATGCTTCTTATCAATTTTTGCCTAAAAGTTAATTGAAAAAAAAAAGGAATAGTTTAGAGCAAGAAAATCTTAAAAAATTTGACACAATCCAATAGAAAAGTCTCACCTTTTCAATCAAAATAGACATTTTTCTCAGCTGCGCAACCTTCAAGTCCTCATCTTCCTTCTAAGAAATATTGTCATAAAGGTGATTTTAAGTTAAATCTAAAGCTTTAAAGGAAGAAAGTTAATGCATTGTTTAACATTAAATCATCAAAAGGTTTTGATCCTGACCTTAAATACAGCGGAGGAGTATGTCATTGTTTCGTCCAAGAATAGAGCAAAAAGTTCATTACTCTAGAAACGCACCAAAACGAATTATAAGATTATGCTTGCTATCAATTAAATCACTAACCAGGTTTGAATATTATCATTCTAAACATATAGTGTCAAAGTGTACATAGTCTAACTCATTATCACGACCAGCTATTATACAGACTGATGATCAGGTACCCTAAAACAGTTTGAAAAAGTATCCCACAATGCATCCAATAAAGTCCTAATTGGTTAAGCGAGAACCCAAATTGGTATCTTTTCACACCTTTGGCGGACTCCTATATGATGTAAACGGCAAAAATACCACCATTTGTCATATTAATATAAACTCATTTGATCCATGATGAACAATATCACCAATTTATTACTGTAATATCATGAACAAGCCAATATATATGTTTACAAATTGCGAAAACTGCCCCTCCAAGAAAAAAATATGTTGTAAATTTTACATTTATAAAAATAGAAAATAAAATGTAAAGTGATTATATGATATTTAAATTCAAATTTAATTCTTTTTTTTTTTCGTTTTTAGTCCTTATATTTTGTTTGTATTTTTATTTTGTTCCCTATATATTTTATAATGTTATATTTTAGTCCTTAGTTTTTTTATACAAGTTCATTTTAATTATTACCTCTATTTCTTTTGAAATATTATCATCAAATATATGACCTATATCCAAAAGACCAATAACCAAAATGAAATGTTATAAAATATATGGACCAAAATGAATATACCACTTAGCTTTTTTATACAAGTTCATTTTAGTTATTACCTCCATTTCTTTTGAAATATTGTCATCAAATATGACCTATAACCAAAAGACCAATAACCAAAATAAAATGTTATAAAATATATGGACCAAAATGAATATACCCCAAAATATAAGAATTAAAAGACGATTTTTTCCTTTATTGTTTAATTAGTTTTATCTTTAATCTTTTTTTTCTTTTTCTTTGCACTCTTAAATTGCAGTCTTGATCCCTACTATTAATATAGAAAATTATTAAATATTTTTGAGCTATAAAATATAAATCATATGTGATACTTCACACCAATAAAAATAAAACACTTTATAAGACAAAAATATAACACAATTTCAAAAGGCCACTTGAAAAAATGATTTTTTTATTATTAAGAAAAGTTAAATTTTATATTAAGTAGTTTGTTTTTATTGGTATGGTTACGTTGTGTTTACGTTGATTTTCAAACTTCTCTGCGAAATTTAAGAGTTCATACTTTTGCAGGGTCAAACCGCCTTCTGTACGTTCTGACCCGTGCTTGCATGATAATACACACACGTCTACACATTGCATGCTTTCCATCTGTGTTTTCGCACACAATACGTACGTGTTCAAACATACATACTACGGTTTCCTTCTAGGCTTTTAGACTTATCCAAACAAAGACATCAAATAAGAACGAGGAATTTAATGGCAATAGTCGTATTATACCAGCTCATAATGACGAGAGATGTTCCTGCGAGCTTGTGTAAGAGTATTTTGCCTTGAAATATGCTTCAAAAAATATTTTGCTGATCCTATACAAGCTGTGAACATCAATGGTGTCCACCAGCCCCTAAAGCCAACAACAACAACAAAAAGGTGAATACTCAAAGCTAGTGCAATTGAGATAATTAATCAATGTATACCTATTCTTATTCAATTTCGAGATAGAAGGACTTTGAATCTCTGCTGGCAATAAGAATCTGCAAAACATATATCATCAAGGCAAATTCTAAGTAAATACCAGAAAAATGCTTTGTATTTATAAGGGTCAGAGCATTTCAGTTTTCGAATATATAAACTCAGACTCATCAAATCAAACTTACCATAAAAAGATTTAGAAGACCTTCATTTTTATCGGTGAAAGAAATATCTCCATCAATATATGCATCTGCAAGGCCTAAATCAGCCCGTGTCATGACCTGTTCAAAAAATATATTCTATAGCGCTCATCAATTCTGCAGTATATATAATATATTAATGATTTTGAATTTTATATGCCAATATAATGCGTGGCCTATTATTTAATTTTCAAAAAATTTCCTACTTAGTAATTTCAACAATAATATATATGGTGCGCATGTAATCCATAAAAAAATGATTCCAAACATATAAATTAAAGAGTACATACCTTCCAGTAAAACTGGGGATTAAGAACTTTAAGAACTATTGTTAGAGAACATTTTCTCCTATCTCCTTCCAAAAGTCACTATTGTGCCCCCTTCTTCCAATAAACTGCAACAGCACCAGGCATAGTATATCAATCTTCTACATGTATATAGTTAGTTGACACAATGGGTATATTGAAGTATTTATTGATGAGGATAATGATTGTCTCACACTATTTTACTTAATCTTTTTATATAATTCAAAAATTGTGAATATATATAATTTGTGAAAATTGATGTTAATAATTTGTGAACATAGATATAAACCTAGGTGATGTGTACTGTGATATAAATTAGAGGGTGTGAGACAAGCATTACGATGTGTTTTTAATATAAATAAATTAATGACTTTTATAATTGTGGTAATAAAGTGATTTATTTATTCTTCTCTATTTTACATCTTCAAAAAGTTTTCTATTTTAACTACCCACTTTTACAAAACACCTCACATCCCATTCTCTATTTTACAATACATCATATTAAAATAATCTTATAATTTTTTTAAATAACATTTTTTTTTTAGAAACTCTCCTCTCTCAGTCTCCCTCTCTCACGGGCAAACCCACACCCACGTGGTAGCACCAATTAACCACCTAAACCCACCATCCAGCCAAACCCACACCCACGAAACCCAAACCCACGCCACCGAATGATTGTTCAAACAACCACCTCCACAAATTGGGTTGCCGCCGACACAGAGCAGAGAGCCGTATTGAGACTAGGGAAAGAGAGCAGAGCAAGAGAGAGCAGCGCAGAGAGGAGAAACGGAAAGAAAAAAAAAGAGAGGAGCGAGGAGAGACAAGACCGAATATAAGAATATTTATACACATTGCTAAGTAAACATGTATTTTTAGATGTTACTGTAGAATGTGTAAATGCGATGTGTAAAACCCATGGCCGGCTGGGATTTTTGCTTTTTTTTTATATAACGTCTACTAACAAAAAATGTATTTTATGGGTTGAAATGTCTTATTTATTCTGTTTTGGTGGTGGTAGCACCAATTAACTAATCCAGCCATGATTGTTTTACACTATATATATATATTTTATAACAGTTTTACACTATTTTATATATCACGCGCGTGCATAATTTATAAATATATGTTAGGTGGCAGCATAGTTGAAAAACCGGATGTTCCTACTGGTAGTGGACATCTGGATTGTAACTCGTTAGGCAAAAATTAATTTAATAATATTCTATTGACTATTGAGAAACATTCAGAATCCGAATACATATTGGATATAAAACTATAATAATCCTATTACCGAATGCTGGAGTTCAACAAAAATGGCTATGGTATCCTTCGCACACAGAATAATTATATCCATTGTACGTAATTCATTCTAGGGGTAAACTAAAACCAAAATCCCCTGCCTGCCTACATAATCAGTCAGTGACTAAATTTGAAGTTGAACCCCTTCAATCGGAGGTTTCAGCCAAAAGCAAACATGTCAGACAAAAATTTCCCCAGAATAAATAATATTTGATGATATATTTTCAATGTCCTCTTCGTCAAGTCCTAGTCCTAGAACCCAGATGACAGACTACGTACGTACGTACTATAACTGATTTTCAGAGAGTGCATATATAGAATGTGTATATATCATATAGGAAGCAACAACCTTCAGAATCATTATATATAAGAAGAGGATATCTAGTTATGACTTATGAGTAAACTCACATTAAACATCCAGCAGAGATATAGCGTCCAAGGAACCTAGTAACAAAAAGGCGTGCCCCTGCTTCTATGAAAGAAGGTACCATGTGTTTTGGCTTGCTTAGAAGAGCACAGTTTTCTCCAATCAAATCTTGTGCAGCAGCCATGCCAGCCTACAAAGATATATACCAAAGTAAGATTAATTTCTCCAAAAGACAAAAAATAAAATAAAAAATAAAAAATTCCCATGACAACCTAGAACTGGACTAAACTTTTAGAACCTGAAGAAAAAAGTGTAGCAAATGTATTCAGATGATAAGCAGCTGTGAGCTTGTCTAGATTTCTGAAACATGGGAAATTTAGCCCTGAACAATAAGTGGAAGATGACCAGGTATATCCATATATAATGTGTAAGTTGTGATTAGTACACGCATTTGGACGAAGCCCATCATATCCCAGTATAAACCAATAAAAAAGAGGAAAATGTATCAAAAAGTATTTCACGTAAACTTTTTTTTATACTTTTTACCCTTGAATTTGTATGAAACCAGCCACAACTTTAACCATATGAAAATGGAGAAAAGTGGCTTGTTTTGGTACCATAAGTCAAAAAAAGGAGCGAATTTTAATTACTACACACAAAAGAGACAAAAGAGAAAAAAACTAACGTCGAAACTTTTGAGACATCCACGAATGGTTTGGTTTCCATATGGCGTTTTCTCATAGACTTGTAATTCAATTTTACTTCCTAGTTTTCTCCTAATAGAACGAGAGAGAGAGAAAATAAAGTAAGAAAGATTTCTACTTACAACTTACAAGTAAGGCTGGTAATGAGATGGATATCCCAACCTGGGTCCTGCTAATAGAAACTATAGCTAGCTATCAGCTAGAGCTTTGTGCATTTCTTAGTTTAAACAAGAAATCAATACCGAATGATCCGAGAACTTAGTCTTTTGTCTATTTAACAAGCTTTTTTGGGTTTTGCCCCATATAAAATATATATATATATATATATATTTTTTTTTACCGATTTTTTTAATTTATTTTAAGAATGGCATTTCAATTGCTGAATTCTGAAAAAGTCCTTTTTTTTTTTTCTTTGAAATGGGCAATGTAATTGCCGATTTCTTATTTCCATGATTTATTTTATTTTATGTACATTGTATAGTGACCATCTTGGATGGACAAATGTAATTTGCAGTGTAAAGTCAATGACTTATATAATAATCAACCAGATGCTGACATCTTTACACTACAAAAAAAACTGTTTTTCACGGCATCCCTTTTGCGTCAACTTAGAATTTGCCACAATAAACCTTAAAATAGGCTTGGGTAACTTGTAAGTAGACTTTAAAATAGGCTTGGTAGCTGTGACCCAATCCTTTTTAACTTTAAAATAAGCCTGGTAGCCGTGGCCCAATCTATTTTTCGACAAAATGGTCGACTTTTTGGAGAGGCATTATATGATGAAGTTAGTTCTAATGAGCACATGCAGGCTCATTTTTACGTCTTACAAAATTGTGAGGAAGTAAAGCCATGGATTAAGTAAGAAACTTTTCCTTGTAGATTATATTTATATTGTTTTTAGACTTCAATTTTTTAGTTTAATAATCAAAATTGTATATATTATATATGTAGTGAACATATAGATGAGCTTAAGCAAGATAGTTTAAGGAATATAAAGCAGAGGCATGAGGAGCAATTTTCCAATTGGTTTCATGATCGTGTAAGTATAGTTTTAGTTAAAACTATTAAAATAAGGATGTTATGGGACATTATGCATTAATTTTTTATTTATATATGTTTTGTAGGTTGTACAGTTACATAAGGAAGGGAATGGACAAGTGACTGATCAAATTCTATCATTAGCCCGAGGTCCTGATAGGCGGGCTTACTTTTATAAAGGGTATATCATCAATGGTTTTAGGTTTCGCACAAAAGAAGCTGAGAAAAACTTGAAAACACAAAATAGTGGTGTGGTTGTGAAAGGTGATGACATTACTAGGAATGTAGACTATTACGGTGTGATTAGACGCATTATCCAACTTCAATATTTGGGAAGAGAACGAATTGTTATATTCAAATGTGATTGGTTTGAAGTTCCCAGAAAAAACAAGACTCAAGGCAAAGGATTTAAAAAAGATGAGTATGAGTTCATTAGTCTCAACATCACACAGATTCATTTTAAGAATGAACCTGTTGTCTTAGCATCTCAAGCTTAGCAAGTATATTATGTCAAGGATAATAAAAACCCCAACTGGGGTATTGTAGTGAGAGCAATACCTAGAAACTTTTATGATATACCCTTTAAGGAAAGTAATGAAGAAGAAAATGAGAATATTGTTGATATGGAACCATACCAGCAAAATGAGTTAGGAAGTACTATTCATGGGTCTATGTACACATCAATTGACGACGACAATATGGTCAATTTGAGTAGAGATGATATTGAAGGATTAAGTGTTGATATGGATGATGTATTGAAGATCCAAAAAGAAGTGGAAGAGAAAGAGGAAGATGAAGTGGAAGAGGAAGAGGAAGATGATAATGATATAGATGTTGATGATAGCTTAAGCGATAATGCTTATATGATTGGTGATATGGAAAATGACATAATAAATGATGACATGAATTAGTATTTAAATTTTATTTTACTTTCTTTAGTAAAGTTGTATAAAGTTTATCATATACAATTCTCTTGTATAATTGTTTCTAACATTATGTAATTGTTTCTTTAATATAGTTCATTTATTGACTTGAAAAATTTGGGGAGGTGTCATCTACAGTCATGGATTCTAATATGGATGAGCTACAGTCATCTACACATCTTGATGCAGAGACATCAGTTAACACATCTGGTGGTAAAATTCATAAATTATTGTTCTTTCTAATTTGGATTGATAAATTATTGTTTGATGCTTATATGAAACTTATGTTTGCTTTTCTATATGTTTTTTAGTGGCTTCCACATCTAAAAAAAAGAAAGGACGAGGGCCATCACGAGGTATTGCAACGGCTAAAGCATTACGTGCTAGTGGTAAACAAAAGTTGCCAGTAATTCTTGAGGTGCATAGAGGTGTGCCAGTAGACATAAACAGCAAGAAATTTGTTTCCGAATTGAGTTTTTTAGTCAAGAAACATGCAACATTGGCTGTGACTAAGTGGGCAGAAGTACATGAGGAGAGCAAGAACATCATATATGAGAGGATGCGAGTAATACTTTTGTTTTCTGATATCTCTCTCTCTTTAATTCCATTTTGTTATATTATTGATATACTAACTAAATTTCTTGGTAAAATGTTTAGGATACGTTCAATTTTTTGGACTCGCTGGATGTAAAAATAATGGTTTTAAGGCACGCAAACAAGTTTTATAGGGAGCGCCACACACATTTGCACACAAAGCATTATAAGGTTTACAAGACTGATGAAGAGCGCTTTCAGAACATACCTCGTGGTGTCTCTGCACAAGAGTGGGTTTTCCTCTTAGATTACTTTAAATCTAAAGATTTCAAGGTAAAAATACAATACCATATTCCTATTGCTTTATTTTTTAAAAATATGGAATTGTGTTTGATATCTAGCAAATTGCTTTATTTATGAAAATATGGAATTGCGTTTGTTTAATGTAGAGAATGAGCAAAAGGAATAAGAAAAGTCGAAGAAAACAAAAAGGAGGACTCACAGTTGGTCGTAAATCATTTCAAGCAATCAAATATGCAAATGTGAGATAAATTTAATTTGTAACATCCATAACTATTCATAAAACTTTCTATTTATGTGTATGTTTATTGTCATATTTTTAATGACAACGTTCTCCTACCACTTAAGGAGCCAGACAAGTTGCAATTGTGGAAGTTAACCCATACGAATAAAGGTGGGGAGTGGTGTGATCAGTTTGCTCGCTCTATTTGAAGGTCTTTGTGTTAAACTGTAATGGGAATGATGCCTCACAAAATTATTGATCATATGAGGGAGATGATTCATACAGTTGACAGAATGATGCATTTGACAAGTTGTAGGAGAGAGGTCGGGAACGTGAAAGGCATGGGATTTGGACCATTACCTCCAAAGACTGGAAACGTTTATGTGAGGAGCAAAAAGGAAATGGACCACATTGAAGGGAACCATGAAGCTGAATGGAACGTGAAGAAGCTCGAAAAGAGTGCGATCTACTCGAAAAATGCTCGAGTGGAGGACCAACAACAAGAGATGGGAACAATTGATTGATCATGCAAACATTCCATTACATGAAGAATGGAGATTTGTATGTTATTATTTGTTTATTATATTTAATCTATGATATGATAGAAAAATTGAGAATTTCTTTTTAGGTTAGACAATTTGTCTTATCTTTTTCAGATGGGCAAACCACGAAGTCAATGGAATCTACTAGCACAACCACGAGGTAATGAAATTAAAACTTTTTTAGTGACATTCTTGCAATTGAAATATTTATAAACTTGTTTTTCAAGTTCTTAAAAATCATGTTTGTGCTTAAAAAGTCATGTGCTTTTGTGAATAAAGATATAGGTACTTTGAATAGAACATATTTTTATGTTTATAGTTATAGGTACTGTGAATAGAATATTGGAAATAGAACATTTTCTATGTTTAGTATAGGTACCCTTGAATTTTTGTTTCAAAGCAATTCAAGTTGCTTTACTTTTCATTGGGAGTTATGGTGAGAGTAAATGATGGAGGTTTGTTAAAATGTGTGTTAGGTGGGTTTGTGATGGGAGGAAATGGTTATGATTGGTAAAAAAATGATATTTTTCTTGTGGAGTTATGGTGGAAGCAAAGGATAGAGATTTGTTAAAATTGTACCATGTTGGTTTGAGATAGGAGGAAATGGTTGAGATTGGTTCAAATTTGTGTATAAGGGTAGGGAAGATGGAAACCAATGATGGCAAAGGAAAAGAAATGGAGTGTAGAGGAACTCTGGTTTGTTTGATTGATTCCTCTATAGTTGATAATTTTGAAATTTCCTTATTTTGCAATACTTGTTTATTTATTTTGAATATACAACAATGACTTTAGATTTAAATATTAGTCTAATTATGGTTTATGTTTTGACTTTGGAGCATTGTGATTTAAATATTTATTGACACATGTGATTTATATATTTGTAAAACAAATAAAGGGAAGAAGATGGCAATCGTAATCTCCAAAGCCATTTGAAAGGAAAATAAAACTTTACACGAGAATGATACACCTTTTAATTGAAAGTACTATATGAGTTTTGTTTCAATCAAGAAACAACTTGTTCTTTGCTGGAACTTGTGATTGTTTTTTGTAAATTATCTGGTGGTAGGAAATTATCTGGTGCTTCTGTTGTTTGTAAAGCATTATTATTATAGATTTTCAGTCGCACAGGGATACTCAGAAGAGAGAGGAGAGAGTGATGAAGAAGAAGAGGAAGTCCACCTATGATGATGATAGGTGAAGGAGTGGCAAATAGGAAGAGAAGAACCATGAATGTAAACACCTTGGGCAAATTGATATAACAATTTTTTTTGGGGTGGGTTGGAACAACATTTTGCATTAATTGCATAGGAATCTTATTTGCAACGACACTTGATTTTATTTTATTTTTTTATAGTTTGACAATTACAACATAACATAATTTTGAATTCTGATTTTTTATGTAAATAAGAGCAATCAATATTATTCAATTACAATATTTTAGTTAAAACACACTTGATTCCGTTTCAAATGATTGAACTTACAAAATAACAAAAAGAAAATTGAATTTATATCTAATTTGACTTTACGTTTAATCGGGAAATGAATTATTTTTATTATTATCATGAACCGAACTGTTTGTTCTTGGCTTCATGCTCAATTCAAGACCAAGTAAAAAAATAAAAAATAAAAAGTCATAAGGATTTTGTAGTTTATTTAATTTTATTTTATTAAGAAAGGATTTTTGTATTTTGTTGAGCGGCAAGGCGACAATGCCAAAGTTGGACTGTACCTGCCCATCATGGGCCGGCCCTGGGAATTATGAGGCCTAGGGCGATCCAAAAAAAATGAGGCCTTATATAAAAAATAAATATAAAAATCATCGAAAAATATCTCTACGCACGGTTTGTGTTGCAAAATTACTAATTAAACTTTTATATTCAATATTCTCTAACAAATCTTGTTCAATAGATAATATGGCTAATTCATTTAATCTTTCTTGTGACATAATTGATCGTAAGTAAGATTTTAATAATTTTAACTTTGAAAAGCTTTTTTTAATTGATGCGACTATGACAGGTATAGTTAATAATATTCTATATGCAATAGATGCATTTGGATACAATGTATAAAACCTGAAAAAAAAAATAATAATAATAATAAAAATTGTTAGATGTTAATAACACAGTAATAAAAATTATATATAAAAATAAAATACTCATAAACTATTATATAAAAAATGTATTAAATACATACATCAAAAATCAAAACTCAAACTTGATGGAGATTTGAACTTTTCACTTTCAGGATAAGATGAGAGAGTAATAAAAGAAATAAAGATTAGAGAGTAAGAGATGAGAAATCTAGGATAGAAAAATAAAAGTATCGTGTAAACTGTAAAGAGTGAGAGAGCTAGAGAATAAGAGAATATAAGTGAATGACTTTTGAAGTTAGGCTTGTCAAAGTGATGACGGCTAAGTTATAGAGAGAGTGAAAAGTTTACTTACTTTTACTTCTTTTAGGGTTACATAATTTTAGGACCTAGGCTAGAAGAAATAAATTATTATTGGGCTTATTTTAAAAGGTTGTTTAAAATAGATGGGCCTTTTTAATTTTTTGTATAGGGTTATATTATTTATTTATTTAGGCCTTTCAAAATTATAAGGGTTTTAAAACTTTTTAGAATGAGGCTTAATTTTGAAGTGAGGCCTAGGGCGGTCGCCCACCTCGCCCTTGCCCAGGGCCACCCCTGTCAGCCCATGACACTGTCCAAGGTAAAATTAAAGGGTAAACTACACCATTGGTCCCTAACGTTTACTCAAGTTGCGCGTTTGGTCCCTAACGTTTAAAATGGGCAGAAATGGTTCCTAATGTTTCAAAACGATGCATCATTAGTCTTTCCGTTAATCTCCGTTAACTTGGTGGATACGTAGCTAACGGAATTATGACATGGACAATTTTTAATTAATATATAATTTTTTTTTAATGACAACTAGGATATGACATGACATACCTATTTAAAAATAACCCAACCAAAAAAAAATTAACCCAATCCAAATAAAAAAAAACCCACCCAAATTAAAATTAACCCACCCCACCCAAATCAAATTAACCCTAAAATTAGATTATAACGTTATCTTCCTTCCCAGCCTCTCCAGTAATCCATGGTGGCAACAATGATGGAGTCTCAAGATAATCAATGATCTCCATGCCGGGAGGAGCTACCAGATTATTTGTCTTGTTTATGAGAAGGAGCTTCTTCATCACTATCAAATAATCATACCTCGCAAATGCCCACTCTGCTCTTCCTGGTTCCTTCTCAACCACCCCACAAAAAACTCCAATTAAAGTAGTACACGCATACATGTAAACAGAAAACAAGTACTTATTGATGTATCTATGCATGTGTGTTGGAAGAGATTAGTACCTGGAACTGAAAGACATAACTTCCTTCTCCATACAATTGTCTAAAAGATTTAATAGGTTTAGTATTTGGAGATCTTTGGGTGGGGTGGGTTAATTTTAATTTGGGTGGGTTTTTTTTTATTTGGATTGGGTTAATTTTTTTTGGGTTGGGTTATTTTTAAATGGGTATGCCATGTCATATCCTAGTTGTCATTAAAAAAAAATTACATGTCAATTAAAAATTGTCTACGTCATAATTTCATTAGCCACGTATACACCAAGTTAACGGAGACTAACAGAAGGACCAATGGTGCATCGTTTTGAAACGTTAGGGACCATTTCTACCTATTTTAAACGTTAGGGACCAAACGCGCAACTTGGGTAAACGTTAGGGACCAATAATGTAGTTTACCCAAAATTAAATAATAAAAACTACGACAGAGCCTTCGGATCATGGGCAAATTAGAATATTGTAAAGAATAAAAAGGCATTGGACCCCAATATTCTTTTATTTTTTGATTGCTGAATAGACCCAATATTCATTTACCCTAGAGTCAGTCACACCAATTATGACCTTTTACAACAAATACAATTCACTGAGAATCGAGAATCTTTCTTGTTGTGAAATACCAACCATTGAAATGATCCCTTCCAAGCTTACAAACATTTTTTTTTAACTATTTTTCGTAGGTCTGCTTTAAAGACAATGCATTATTATTATAAAAAAAATTATATATAGTATTAGATAAATAATGTGACATCATGTACATTATTAATATAAAAATAAAATTTTAATCAAGAAATAAACTTAATTCGTTTTATTTAGAAAATTCAATTCCTGATGGCTGATGCTATTGGACTTTGCTCTGCTCCGTTCTTTCCAACATTTTGAAACCTTCCTAGTTCCTATGTTAATGATTTCATGCAGAAGTTTACTCAATTTTAGACGAACCCTCCGCTTGACCCGGACTGGATGAGCGGGGATTGCAAAATCTGTTACTCGTGAAACGAGTCACTAAAATTTCTCCAAGAGGAGCCCAAGCCATACAGTCCTGTCTCGGCAAACTGAGAATAGTTTTATCAATCATGGTTATGGATTGAAGACTGTGTGGTGGACCTGTTGGTGCACAACACATCTAAAGGTGGAATAAAATAAAGACGAAAATATATGGAAACAAAATAAAAACCAACAAAAACCTAACAAATATAGATCAATCTGTTGTGGGATGCACAAATTAATATATCATGGGAAATTCTACATAAACAAGATCCATGATTTAATTTTTTGGGGCAAAGTATGAATTAATTTTTTTAGCAAATCGAGAATAAGAAATATAATAAGAATAAAAAATAAATTAATATATAACAAATAAAAGGTTAAACACAATTGGTCCTATGGGCACTTTAGTCCCTAAAGTTTTAAAAAAGGAAACGTTGTTGGTCTCTAAAAGTGTTCACTTTTTGAAATTTTAGAAATTAAAATTGCTCATAGCCTTGTAAGGATCAATAGTGCAAGTTTTTTGAAACGTTAGGGATCCGTTGTGTGACTTTCTTTTTTTTTTTTTGCTAAACCAACCAACAGTACTATTAAGAAGAGCAAGCAATCAAATCTCTAATCCAAGCCTCTCGTACGGAGGGAGGGAGATTTGAGCTATTACAAGAAAAGTAGGAGTTTAGAGAGGATGCAAACTTGGCAAGGGAATGAGCTACGCCATTGGCATCCCTCCAAACCCAACAAAAAGAACAAACAGAAAATTCAAAAGCAAGAACTTTAATACTATGGACTAAGCTGTGGATTCTCCAGGGGATGGAAGTGGACTCAATTGTAACAGCATCAATACAAAGTTTAGCATCCCCTTCCACCACAATCTTAGTGAACTTGTTCTCTGCCGCAATTTCCAAAGCCCAAAGCAGTGCAGCAGCCTCAGCAGTTGTCGGATTAGTAGTTTCAACCTTCTTTGCCCACCCATTTATAACATGACCCATGTCGTTTCGAACAACCACAGCTAAAGTAGCCACCCCGTCTTTGAGAGCAGCATCAACATTGAGTTTTAGCACATTTAAAGGGGGAACAGACCAGCTAGGTGGGTTCGTTGTTCGAGCAACAACACCCAACAAAGGATTAAGAATAAGCCAGTGTTCTAACACTTTTGCTTCAAGATTCTTCACAATAGCCAAGTGATTCAATTTGCCATCGTTATGTACCACCTAATTCCTTAGCAGCCAAATGCTCTCAAGTGTGAGAGCAAATTGAATGGAGGTTTGAGCTCGGAGACTCTGTGGGGTACTCCTTGGGACAGTACAGATGGGTGGATTAATGACTAGCTCAAGAAACTCAAGGCCCAAGGCAGCTGTGAAGGAGTCTGGGTGTATTCCCCAATTCAACCCAAACCAAATTGGTCGAACCGCCTGACATTTAAGGAATATGTGCGAATAGCTTTCCTCCTCCAAATTGCAAAGTGGACACATTGTATCACCACTCCCAATGCGTTGTGTCAGCACAAGCTTTGTAGGAATGGATTTGGATCCCAACCTCCACATAAAAACTTTAAGCCTCTCATGCAATTTTAACTTCCACAACTGGTGCCAAATAGAATTTAGATGAGATTGCGGGTTACCTGGAGCAAGGCAAGATGAGATGGTAGATTTAACCGAGAAGCAACCACTTGGGCTCAAGTTCCATATAAGTTTATCTTGTGGAGCATGCATAGGGATAGGGATTTTAAGAATGGCTGCTAGAGAGTGTTGATCAACTAGCTGCTGTAGGACATTGGTCTTCCAACTTCTATTGCTTGCATCAAAAAGATTCGACACTCTCATGGGTGTATTTGGGTCATTAGCATGAAGAGGCTTGGGTGTAAATCCTTCGAGCCAAGGGACCCAAGGGTCCTTCCACATGTCAATCGATAAACCATCCCCCACTAAAAAACAAGCACCCATTTTGATAATTGGACGCAATTTTTCGATAGCACGCCATAAGTGGGAGGCGTTTTTGCGAGGCTCCGAGCCCAACCAATCCTTATCAACTTTGTATTTGCTGCGCAAGGCTCTAACACAAATGCTGTCCCTGTTAACAACAACCCACCAAGCTATTTTAGCCAACAAAGCTTGGTTAAAAGCCTTGGACTTTCTGAAATCCAAACCCCATTCATCTTTCGGATGGCATAAGGAGTCCCAAGATTTCCACGCCAAATAATTGCCTTTGTCTTTCTTGGGGTTCCACCAAAACCTTCGTATTATGGAATCCATTTTGTTACACACTGAGATAGGGACATCATCAGTGGAGAAAGAGTAAATCGGAAGAGCAAAAGCAACCGATTTAATTAAAGTACGTCTCCCTGCCCAGGAAAGAGCCTTACATCGCCACCCCATCAGCTTGGAATCAATCCTATCAATTACATACTTGTAGTCCTTGGTTCTGTTTCTAGAAGGGAACATAGGAGTGCCTAAATAAAAAGCATCCAGAGGGAGCTTTTTCATTTGCATCTCTTCTTTGACCCATCTTTTGACTTCATGAGTAACCAGCTTAGAGAAGATAATCCCAGATTTCTCTCTATTAATCTTTTGGCCAGACCAAAGGTAATAGGTCTCTAGACATTCATTCAAGATGCCCACTTCTCTTCGGTTAGCTCGAGCAAAAAGCATAAGATCATCTGCAAACATAACATGGGTTATTGCTAGCCCCGAAACATTCATTCTAACCCCCGAGATATTCCTTAAACTGAATTGTTGATCAATAAGTCGAGACAGTACCTCTTGACAGAGAATGAATAGGTAAGGTGAGAGGGGATCACCTTGGCGGAGACCTCTAGAAGGATTAAAGGATTCAGTTCTTCCACCATTAACAAGGACTGAAGTTGACACTGTGGATACACACTGGAGGATCCAATTGACAAAAGTAGGTGACAATCCCAACTGAGACAGCACCAGCTTTAGGAACCCCCAGTTGATCCTATCATAGGCTTTCTGGAGATCGACCTTGATTGCCACAAATCCACCTTTCACTTTTCTAGTTTTGAAACTATGCATAAGCTCCTTAACAATGATTTGGTTCTCCCCAATCCATCTCCCAAGCACAAAAGCTTATTGACATGGAGAGATGATGTTATCAAGAACTGGTCTCAGTTTATTAACCAGGATCTTGGTGATAGCCTTATACACCACGTTGCACAAGCTAATTGGCCTGTAATGGTTAACTGAAGTAAGGTTTTGGGTCTTGGGAATCAACACAATAAATGTACTGTTAAGCTCATTCAGCATAGTCCCTTCCACAAAGAAATCTTGTACAGCATTGATGACATTCGAGCTCACTGTGGGCCAGAATTTCTTGTAAAACAGTGGAGGAAGGCCATTTG
This sequence comes from Fagus sylvatica, assembly GCA_907173295.1. Classification (NCBI taxonomy): domain Eukaryota; kingdom Viridiplantae; phylum Streptophyta; class Magnoliopsida; order Fagales; family Fagaceae; genus Fagus; species Fagus sylvatica. Next base: position 10,818,001 of record OU015772.1, on the reverse strand, counting down.
GGCCAGGGGCTGTCATAACCCCATTTTTACCCCCGGGATTTTCTCGGGTGTCGACACGCAAAACGAGACAGCCCGAACCAAGTCGGCCTGATTCGATAAGGGCTCGCCACATCACATAACCTCAAAACGGGGTCGGGGACACATTTCCTTAAATTTGACCCAGTTTGACCAGGGTTGACCAAGTTTGACTGGAGTTGACCAAGTTTGACCGAGGTTTGACCAAGCCGTTTCTGACCCGACTGGGGTCCACTATACCCAAAAAACCCTCAAAACATGGTCCGGGATACATTTCCCAGAGTTCAGAGAGCTTTGACCAAGTTTGACTAAGGTTGACCAAGTTTGACCGAGGTTTGACCGGACCGTTGACCAGACCAAAAACTAGATCGGACTGACCGCCCCCTGAACACTATGTAGAGCATGTCAAGAGCTTCGATTTGATACTTTATGGGTCAAAAACGGACGAGAAACGAGAGAGTTATCGGCAAAACCGTGAGAAAGCGGTCCAACACTTAGCCTAATTTTACTAAGTGTTGTTGACAAAAACAACCTATTTAGGAGGCGGCGTTTGTGCATAGATTCTTTCCGACCCGCAGCAACTTGGTCCGTGAGCTAAAACCCTTAAGCAAGAGGGTTGCTTCAGCTACAACGTGCAACTCCCGGATAGTCAAGAGCTCCTCCGGTCAAGCCAGAATCTCAATCAGAAAATGACCCCTTGGCATAAGGAACATTCCAACGGCCTCTGTTCGCAAGATCATATCTTGCGACCCCAAGCCCGCCTCTATGCAAGGCTGTACCTTTAGAAAGTAGGTAGCACAAGCTTTCCGGCGACACCAAGATCGCCGTAATCCGACGTCGGGAGCTACGTCTACCACGCGCACGAAAACAGGCCGACAAACTAAGGCTGTGCTGAAAATTTTATAACTTTTCCCCCGACGTTACCACGCTTGCGCGCAGAGTCTTCCTGACTCGCAACAAGTTGATCCGCAAGCCCAGGTACGTTAGAAAGAAGACACATTCATGCACAACGTGGAACTCTCGGATCGTCAAGATTTTCCCCGGTCTAGCCGGAATCTTCGCCAGAAAAATGCCCTCCGATGGACCAAAAACACTCCGGCTGCCCTAGCTCACGGGACCATATTTCTCCAGCCTAAGCTTGGTTTCCCGCGAACCCAGAACCTTAAGAAAGAGGGTAGCGCAAGCTTTCTGACAGTACCAAGAACGTCGAAAACCGACGTCGGGAGCTAGGTCGAATACGCGCGCGAACACAGACAGAAAGCAAGGAAAAGTGAGCCGAAGATTTGACGCGTTTTTCTCCTGGACAGCCGCCTTTGCGCGCAGAGTCTTTCCAACTCACTGCAAGTTGACCCGCAACCCTGGATGCATTGGAAAGATGACAACTCCGGCTACAACTTGCAACTCTCGGTTCGCTGGTGGCTTCCCCTGTTTGACCGGAATCTTCGTCGGAAAAACACACAAAAACAGCTCCGGCACCCCGACTTTTGGGAGCCATAACTCTCTCTTCCAAACTCTGATTCATGCAAACTTTATACCGTTGGAAAGTAGACGTCGAGAGCTTTCCGAAGATATGCTGCATGACCCATTTTGAGCACCGGAAGGCCTCCAAAACTGGGTCAGAAAAGGGTACGCGCGCAAAAACCGAGAAGGATTCGGTGGAGGGGTTGCGTGGAGGATAAGGCTGCCACGTGGCAGCTGTACGAACTCGCGCGGGACCATGCCGTACGGCGCGTGATGGACCCGCACGAGGCGTGCAGCCCCGTCTATAAAAGCATCCCTACCCCCCCCTCATTTGCACACAACTTTGCTCGGGCTCTAGGCTTCTTGAGCGTTAGAATAGGCAGAAATAGGGGTTTTAGGGGTCCTTAGGAGGGGTTTTTGGGTAGTTTTAGAGTGAGAGACTCCTCTCTAGGTACTCTCTCTCTCTCTCTAAGCTCTTTCTCTCTCCTCTTTCCTCTCTTTTCTTTTCTTTTTTAGTGGAGGTGACTAGTGATGATCCCTAAAATAGGAAGGGATTCACAAGGATCCACTTATGTTTATGTTTATTAAGTTCATTTATGTTCTATTTATGCTTTTTAGTTCATTTATGTTCTATTTATGTTTTTTAGTTCATTTATGCTCTATTTATGCTTTCCTAGTTCATTTATTGTCTTGTTATTGCTTTATCTATATGCTTTGAGTTATTTATTGCTTTCATTTGTAGATCTAAATATATTCATTGCTTTGTTTACATTTATTACGTACTTGTGAATATTGTTATTTCCCCCCCCCTTTTTCCCTCGTGATTTGGGCTTGATAATCCCAATTGGTCGTGGTGGATTATGTGAGACCTCAACGAGGCATTAACAATCACGTAAATCCATGAGGCGTTGGACCCACGAAAATCTTTTGCCTTAAACCTCGTTGTTTTCATCATTTACCATATTGTTGTAATTATTGTCTATCTTTCTATTTTTGACTTGGGCATGAAAACACCAATCGGACTTGGAGGTTTTAGATAAGTCTTTCAAATAATGCTAAACCCCATGTAAATCCATGAGGCATTGGACCCACAAAATCACCAACATATTTTCAAAAAAAATGATTTTTCATCATATAAGTCCTATTCGGCTTCGCGGGTTTAGGTAAATCTTTCAAATAGTACTAAACCCCCGTGTAAGCCCGAGAGGCATTGAAACCCCCTTTTAAAATGATTTTCATCATATAAGTCCTATTCGGCTTCGTGGGTTTAGATAAATCTTTCAAATAGTACTAAACCCCCGTGTAAGCCCAAGAGGCATTGAAACCCCTTTTTGAAATGATTTTTCATCATATAAGTCCTATTTGGCTTCGCGGGTTTAGGTAAATCTTTCAAATAGTACTAAACCCCCGTGTAAGCCCGAGAGGCATTGAAACCCCCTTTTAAAATGATTTTCATCATATAAGTCATATTTGGCTTCATGGGTTTAGGTAATTCTTTCAAATAGTACTAAACCCCCGTGTAAGCCCGAGAGGAATTGAAACCCCCTTTTGAAATGATTTTTCATCATATAAGTCCTATTCGGCTTCGCGAGTTTAGGTAAATCTTTCAAATAGTACTAAATCCCCGTGTAAGCCCGAGAGGCATTGAAACCCCCTTTTGAAATAATTTTTCATCATATAAGTCCTATTCGGCCTCGTGGGTTTAGGTAAATCTTTCAAATAGTACTAAACTTTCGTGTAAGCCCGAGAGGCATTGAAACCCCCCTTTTAAAATGATTTCCTCATACATTTAAGTCCTATTCGGCTTCGAAGGATTGATAAGTCTTTCAAATAGCACTATTCCTTCGTGTAAGCCCAAAAGGCATCGACTTTCTAATTGCTTTATTCATGTAAATCCTAAGGTGGCGTCGAGATTCGAATAAGCCTTTCAAATAGCATCAAATCTCGACCCCACGAGGTCTTGACCCTTTTCCTAAAAATTCTCACATGTCATAAATTACACTTTGTCATTTCGATTAAGCATTACATTTATGTCATCCCATACCTGTCATCCTCATTATGATACATCCATCTCGCACTAGTGATTTATGTGCTGCGAACATGTCATGATCATTTGCTCGAACTTTTTATGATTTATGTGCTACGAACATGCCGTGATCATTTCATACTCATTCATTCTTGTGATTTATGTGCTGCGAACATGCCATGATTATCTATTTGAATGTTTTACCGTTTTGATGCCATGTTCATTCTTGTGATTTATGTGCTGCAAACATGCCATGATTACTTGTTTGAGTGTTTATCGCTTTGATATAAAAATGCGATTAAAACACACTTTGCCATGAAAACTTTAAAAAGAGTAAATATGGTAATGTGGGCATTAGAAACGAAGTTGGTGCAACCCAATGGCAACGGCTCGCCCTGGCTTTTGGGACACCATGGTATGAGTCCTTTACACGGGGGCATGGTTGGTACGTGCTTTCGTGTAAGGGATTCTACACGTTCTAACTCCCATAAGATCATGGCCTAAAATTCCCCAAAGTGTGAATTAATCATCCAAAACCCCGCCATTTGACGGACCGCTTTACTCTTGGAAATCAAGGGTAAAGAGATCCCGAATATGGCACCAAAAACATTAATTGTTTGTCTCGGCACTAGGTGTTTGGGATTTCAAGTACATCCTACCACCGAAATGCCCGGAAACTTAAAAAATACAAAGATGAGGGACGGTGAAATAAAGAGTCTAATCAAAACCAAATGAAGTCAAATTGCATTTGCCATTCTTGGTATATTGCACGACGGAATTTGGGACATTTGTTCATAATTAAAACCAACAAACCTAGGCTTAGCAAATAAAAGGGAACACTAGAAGGGAGGTAACCGTTTTCTTAAACGGATGTCGTGGGGTGCCTAACACCTTCCCCACGCATAAGCAAACCCCCGAACCCATCTCTGGTTCAAGACCATTTTGTTTTAAATGTTTAAACAAGATAAAATCTATTAGACATAGGTGCCCAATCACACCTTAAATTTCCCATGGTTGGTGGCGACTCTAAATTTGTGCTCACACGCACACACGTATACATGTTCCCACACACACACACACACACACAACTCATATCTTGAAACGGAAAAGAGATAGAGAGATCACACACAACACTTCGCCAAATGGGGGTCGGGATCTAGGAAAAAGAAAAGACCTTAACCTTTTTAGGTCGAATTTTCCACCGGTGTCGACAGGGGCTTTGAGGTCTTGCATATCAAAAATTACCCTTGTTATTTCATCAGCAGTGGGGATGTTGCATAAATCAACATTCAGTTCAGATGTTATCACAGGGGGCATGAGGTTGCCGAGGTCAGGGGGGCAGGAGATTTCTTCTTCAGTGAACAGGGCTTTAAATTTTTCTCTTATGTGCTGACCTATTTCCTTCTTATCCAGAATCCAGCCACCAACATCATTCCTGATTGCATCTATAGCATTGTGCCTTCTGCGAATAATGGTAGAAAGATGAAAGAACTTCGTGTTTCTATCACCATCCCGCAACCAAATTTCACGAGATTTTTGCTTCCAGACTGTATCATATCTTGCCAGCCACTCATTTAGTTCCCCCTAGAGCCTAGCTTCCTTCTGAGCATTACTAACAGACATCTCTTTACCTTGGATCTCCACTATTAGCTGAGTAAGATCAGAGATGTGAGATTGGCAAAGGCCAAACACATTTCTATTCCAAGCCTTTAGAGCAGATTTTGTGGCATTTTGTTTTTTACAAAGCTTAACACTAGGGCAGCCAGCAAATGGTTTCCTCCAAGACTTACTAATTACTTCAGAACAAGAATGGTCTCTAACCTAAGCAGCTTCAAAACGAAAAGGTCTGGGAGAGAAGAAATCATAGGGATTAGTATCTAAAAGCAGAGGGGCGTGGTCAGACCTGATAGCCCCCAGGTGATAGAGAACAGCTTTAGGAAAGAGAACCCTCCACTCAGTACTCGCAATACTCCTATCAAGCCTCTCTCTAATACAGCCTTTACCCCATCTTCTATTGCACCAAGTGAACTTATTGCCAGAGAAGCCAAGATCAACAGCACCTAATTCAAAAATTAAGTTTTTGAGAAAATTAGGAGCAGAGGAGCATCAAACATTACCACCCTCTTTCTCTGCATCCTCAAAAATAACATTAAAGTCGCCCAGACAAACCCATGGGCCACACAAAGATTCTAACAGAGCATGGAGGTTTTCCCAAGCAATACGCCTGTTAGTTTGTTGAGGAGGACCATAAAAACCAACAAAATTCCAAACACAAACATTACTATGGATGGAAACAACAATCAAATGTGAATCATACTTCAGGACATCCACTTGAATATGTTGGTGCCAGAACAAGCAAATACCCCCCGATTTTCCCCTAGCACCAACACAAAAAGAACTAGAAAAGCCTAAAAGGGTAGCAACCCTCTTAATACGAATCTCCGAAGCTTTTGTTTCAGACAGGAAAATAATTTCTGGGCTATGCACCCTTATTGATGCCCTAAGGGCTTTTACTGTCGCGGCGTTGCATATGCCACGACAATTCCATCCAAGTATTTTCATGGCTCCGAAGGGGGCATGATAAGGCCCGCCTCCTCGGCCATGGGAAAATTCTGTTTGGGAATAAGGGTATCAGAACACAAAAAGAAAGGGGCCACCACACCTGGAATTGAGCAAGTGCTAGGCGGAATAAGCACGCCCTCAGGGTCTTCATGAAGGGATTGCTTAGGCTTAGAAGGTGGAAATTCTTTTTTGGCTTTCTTTAGTTCGCCGATTTGGACAGTGGGGGGGATTTCCTTTTGAGCAGCGAATTAGGGGATACAGGGGCAGGTGTATTCTAGTGAGAGGAAGGTACTAGATAGATGTGTTTATGGGTTGGGGGTTGTGTATGGGTGGGCTCAGAGATGTGTTTATGGATTGGGGGTTATGTATGGATGTGCTTAGAGATGTGTTTGTGGTTTGGGGGTTGTGTACGGGTGGCTTCATTGCTGGGATTAGGCTTTTTATCTGGGTTTGATGATGGGCTGGGAAGGTTATGGGGTGTGAGTTCAGCATGTGGGGGCTCCGTGGGGCCAACACGAGGGCCGATGTCATCAGGTTCTAAGGGTAAGCACTTGAGTAGGTCAAAGAATTCTGACCCCAGCCTACAGTTGCAAAAAATAGCCGCAATAATATGACATTTACGGCCCATAAAATGAGAGCAGAAATTAGAGGGTCTTACCGAAAGGATCTCACTCCTAGTCATCATGATGCGTCCAAAATACGTACTGCACCATTCTCCCCCCAGCACCTGCTGTGTCAGTACGTCCTGTGAGGTCGTCGCACCATGACCACTATCAGCAACCAGCTCACTAACAACAATGGCTTTTCCCAATGGCATGTTGCTGTTTGGTCCAGAAATGATTGAGTCAATAGTTTTAGGACACGTGGAATAAGCCAAAATAGCGTTGTCATCATTAGGATTAGGGAAAGCCGACGGGCAGGTCACCAGAATCCGGTTCCTAGCATCCGTGAGGCCATCGCTATCCGAATCAACCTGAGCCGCATCACAAATTTGCTCATATATCTGAGGTGGCACAACATCCCTAACTGCAGAAAGCCAATCTCCAAACGCAGGGAATCTAACCCCAAACTGGTTAGAAAGAGTGGTCGGAGGAACGCCACAATTCTTGGCAAGATGCCCAATAACTCCACAGTTGTAACAAACATCTGGAAGTTTTTCGTACTTGAAACCAACCCAAAGGTCATCCCGGTTCTGACGAGGCAGAAAAACTCTAGGCGTTAAAGGCTTTGTGATATCCACATCGACATGGATTCGAATAAATTTTCTCCAGGGAAGGTGAACTTCAGGAGCGAAGTCTTCCTTTACCACTTTACCAATTTCACCACATATACTTATGAGAAACCGTGGTTGTTGCCAATGGCCAGGCAGTCCATGAACTTGGACCCAGAACGTTGATTTAGAGAAATCAATCTCACCCCCAAGGAGGTCAGGAGCCCATTTCTTAAGAACCAAATAAGCACCTCGCAACGTCCATGGACGTTTACTGAACACCTTCTCAAGATCAGATGGGTTCTCAAACGTAAAGAGGAAGACATTACACTCCATCTTAGACACTGTCAACGGCCTAGAGAGAGACCAAGCTCGAGTAACAATATCTTTAACCAAGACCTGATTAAAGTTTCGAGCAGAGATGATTTTCCCTATCAAGTTAAGGTCAAATATCTCTGATGGGGACACAGGGGTAGGGAGAGAAAGTCGGTTATCAGCCCAGTTGATGTTTTTGGTTCGGGTAGTAATTTCTTCAACTAGGCTAGCGATAGCTTGTGAAGCTTCCATACTGTAGGGATGTGACTAGTGAAAGATTGAAATTAATGGCATGGTCAGCTATAGTGGTGATGTGATATTGCAGTGATGTGACTAATGAAAGGTTGAAATGGAGATGGTCAGCTATACTAGTGAGGAGATGGCTAGTGCCGTAGGGTGTAGGATGAGGTTTTCAGAAAAACCAGGTAGGTTGAATAGCTAAAGGTACCCTATTGGTACGGAGAGAGATTCATCAATAGCACAGTAGACTCAACGCATAGGGTGTAACTTGTATAAACTTTAGAGACCAAAAGTGTATTTGTGAGGTATATTCTTGATTGCAGAATATATAACCATTTTTTAATCTCACTCCTCTTGCAACCAAACTTTTCCTCCTTAGGTTGAGTAATGGAGAACTGGACCAACTAAGGGCTTGGGCCATGAGTTGGTTTTTTTCTTTGAGCTTCTTTAAGCGTGATCTGGTGTTTACATGTAGGCAAACATAGCAAACATTCTAGAATCTGTTTTATTGCGAATTTGGGTCACTGGACCTTTTCTTAGTCCATTTCTATTGTAAGTGCTTTTTATTGTTAAGCTGTCCAGCCGCAGTGAGGTCTACTTTCCTTTAATGGCCTACTCTCCTTTATTTTATCCATGGTCTAAGGCTCTTATGGGCTGGGCCTTGACTTTTATGAGGAAATGAACCCTTAAGCCTATTGAAAAGTAGATATTGAAGCCCATGAAAAAATGGGTTACGAACACACATCTTCTTGTCACTCATACAAGGATTTGTAGGGGGTAGAAAAATTGGTTAAGATAAATATAGGGTTAAAATAAAGGTGGAAGTAAAGTTAGTTTTGATATCTACTTTACCGCACACATTACATGCATTTTATAGCTTGAGACATGATTAGCCTATCAAATATCTGATAAATATTTAGAAAATATCTTGTGTATGTTCTATAAGGTACATCTTGTGTATGTTCTATAAGTTAGTTTTGATATCTACTTTACCGCACACATTACATGCATTGTTTTTTGGAGGTTGAAGGAAGCCCATTGTTTAGAAGTTGAATTTTTTTGTGGTTACTTTGCATTGTTTGACAATTGTGAAGTAGATCAATGGAAATATTCTTGTTACTGGTACATGTTTTCATTGTTTGCAGGTACATCCCATTGGAGTTATATAGGTTTTTTGCGTCAACATTTTGTTGATGCAAAAGATGTTATATGAGTTTTTGGCGTCAACAAAATGTTGACGCAAAAGATGTATATGAGTTTTTGGCGTCATGCTAAAAGATGTTATATAAAATTTGGCGTCAACAAAAGATTGACGCTAAAAGATATTTGTTGCCGCAAAAAGGTGTTATTTTTTACGTCAACTCATCGTTGACGCAATGATTTTTAGCGACACGAGTTATTGCATTACTATTCGTCAACCAAAAGGAAATTTTTAGCGACACGAGTTATTGCACTAATATATTGATTCTCCTGATCTTCACATTAGTATTCATAGATTGAAAAGATAAGGATCTAGGGTAGTTTTCATTTTAGTTTTTGTATTTTAAAGTCGTTTCAATTTGGTTCATGAGTTTTCAACCGGATTCCAATTTAGTACTTACCGTAATCTTAATTATGGAAGATGCTTACATGGCTCATAGAAAACTCATATGACACTGACAAAATGACATGGCAAACGAAATTTTGCCTTGTAAACTTCCCTCCAACTGATTTACTGGATCACGTGATCTACACGTGTTCATTATATCTCAGAGACAAAGGTCATAACTCATGTCAATAGGAAGACTGAAAACGAGCCTTTGAAATGAGCAAAAAGGGGAAACTCAAAGAGCGACAAGCTTTTGGGGATTTCGAATGGTGTCTGAATCCTAAGCCCTTGTCCTTGGAATTGAGACATTGAAGGATAGTTTGGGGCCTCTATGGTTCGAATTTATCTTTTTTGAGTCTATATTGAAGAAATTTCTCAACATTTTCTCAAGTATAGTACCATAGTTTTCAATGGGTTTGAAAGACAAATTATTTTTTTTTTTTTTAACTTTTTGGAACCACTGCATGCAGGATGGATTACTTTTCTTTGGTTGTGCATCATGGTGGGTATTCTATCTATCATCCCCAACGGTATGTGGGGGTGTTGTGGCTGTGGTAGAAAATCGTCATCGTGATACGTGGTCTAGATAGAGATTGAGTGCATTAAGCATTAAGGCCGAAGGGTTTCATATTGTTAACAATAATGACAATGCAATGTTACCACCAGATTTAGTTAAGGGATATGGAGAGATTGATGTATATGTAGAGCATATGGTGGATGAACCTATCCTACTGAAAGGGAAATCAGATCTAGGATTTGAGAATGTAGAAGAAGATAGAATAGAGAGAAAGAACAGAGAAGCAAGAAGAATCTGTAAGTATATTGATTAAACCTCTTACTCACTAATTATAGTATACAGTGGTAGCTATATATATGTACAGCATCTAACACTGAGATAATTAGACTAATCATGTACAAGAGAAATTACAAACTGTAACTAACTCTAATTGTACTATCTATACTAACATTTGTACTATCTGTACTACCACTCTGTAGAGAATTCTAGAATAAGCTAGAGTAATACACATGGTAATATACATGGGCTATTATCCCCCCTCAAACTGAGGATCGGTGCATGAGAGTAGTAGTTTGGATCGAAGCTTGTGAAACCAAGGCAAAGGAAAGACCTTTAGTGAACACATCAGCAACTTGATCTTCAGTTGAGATAAACTGAATACAAATGTCACCACGAACAACGCACTCGCGAACAAAGTGATAATCAACCACAATGTGCTTTGTACGACCATAAAATACAGGATTAGAAGCTAAAGTAAGAGCACTAGTGTTATCACACCAAATGACAGGGGCCTTAGAAAGAAATAAACCCATATCACAGAGCACTTGACGAAGCCAAGCAAGCTCAGCAGCCCCAACAGCGAGAGAGTGGTACTCAGCCTCAGTTGAAGAACGAGATACCGTATGCTGCTTCTTAGAAAGCCAAGTAATGAGATTATGACCGAGAAAGATAGCAATACCAGTGGTAGAGCGCCGGTCATTGGTGTAACAACCCAAGGAAAGCACTAGCCACATCTGCGCTTATACCCCAAAAAGGACTAGTCAAGTTACAATTGAGGCTCCTTGCAATTGTTAATAAAGCCCAGTTTGACCCAATAATTGCCCGATGTGGGACTCAGCAAACACACACACTTATTAGAATTTGGGGCATCACAACCTCCCCCACTTAAATCCCTAACGTCCTCGTTAGGGCCCATATGTCCAAGCCCACACGGGATTATTAGGTTGGCTCTGATACCATTTGTAACAACCCAAGGAAAGCACTAGCCACATCTGTGCTTATACCCCAAAAGGACTAGTCAAGTTACAATTGAGGCTCCTTGCAATTGTTAATAAAGCCCAGTTCGACCCAATAATTGCCCGATGTGGGACTCAGCAAACACACACACTTATCAGAATTTGGGGCATCACAATTGGGGTCACTAGCCCAATCAGCATCAGTGAAAGCAGTAAGCTGCAGTGGACCAGGTTGAAATAAAATACCAAGATTAATAGAACCTTTGAGATAACGAAGGATCCTTTTGGCAGCAATGAGATGAAAAGAAGTAGGAGCATGCATAAACTGACAAACATGGTTCACGGTAAAAGTAATATCAGGCCGAGTGAAGGTAGCATACTAAAGAGCACCAACTAAACTTCCGATAAGAGGTGGGATCAGATAGAACATCACCAGCAGTGGTAAGAAGTTTCTGAGAAGAAACAAAAGGTGTGGGAGTAGCTTTACAATCAGCCATATGAAACTTAGCAAGAAGATCAGTGATATATTTCCTCTGATGAACAAAAAGACCACCAGCCTTAGAGTCAACTTGTAAACCCAGAAAATAGCGAAGAGGGCCGAGATCCTTAAGTTCAAAAACAGTGGCTAATTGGGAAATGAGAGTAATGATGGTAGTGGAATCATTCCCAGTTAAAATGATGTCATCAACATACAACAGTAGATACAAAACAACACCAGCACAGCGAAAAACAAACAGTGATGGATCAGCAACAGAAGCACAAAATCCCAGATCACACAAATGAGTAGTAAATCAGTCAAACCAAGCACGAGGTGCTTGCTTTAAGCCATAAAGAGATTTGTGCAATTTACAAACATGAGCAGAATGAGTAGAATCAACATAACGTTGAGGTTGCTGCATAAACACATCTTCTTTAAGAAACCCATGTAAAAAGGCGTTGCTGACATCTAATTGACGGAGAGACCAGCGATGATGAGCAGCCAGTGAGAGAATGATGCGTACAATAGGAGGCTTAACAACAGGACTGAAAGTCTCGTCATAATCAAGGCCGGGTTGTTGGTGAAACCCTTTGGCAACTAGTCGAGCTTTATACCGAGCTACAGACCCATCAGGATGACGCTTCAACTTGTAAACCCAGCGACAACCAATTACATTGGTACTAGAAGAGGAAGGAACTAGAGACCAAGTATTTTGACGTTGTAACGCAGCAAACTCAGAGTCCATGGCCTCACGCCATTCAAAAAAACGGGAAGCAATAGTAAAATTTGGGGGTTCGGTTTGGAGGTAGTCAGGGGTGGGAATGGAAGTGAGAACTGAAGGAAAAGCTTTCTTTTTAGAAATCCCGGATTTTGCACGAGTTTGCATTGGGTGAGAATTAAGAATAGGTCCAGATACAGAAGTAGAAGGAATTTGAAGGTTTGAGGAAAAAGAAGGTAAAGGTGAAGGAGAAACAACTTGATTAGGTAAAGGAGAAGAAGACGTGTCAAAGGTGGGGTGTAAAGGAGATGGGTCGGATGGAGAACTATTTGTAATAAAAAAAGATGGAGAATTATTAGTCATAAGAAAAGATGGGCCAGAACCAACAGAAGAAGGATGTGGGCCCAAAAGTGAAGGTATTAAAGGTGAAATGGGCTGAGTAGGAGTAGTTAAATTGGGTTGACTTGAAGGACTAGCAGATGGACTGGACAGTGAGGGAATAGGGCCCAATACAGAAGGCAAAGAATGAGTGCAGGGAGTAAAAAAGAACAAAGAACTTAACCAAAGGTTTGGAGGGGAAGATTTGGTAGAAGTAGGAGATGATGCAGTGATATCACAAAAAGGAAAAGTGGTCTCATCAAAAATAACATGCCAAGAGACATGAAACCGAAAGGTAGTAGGATCAAGACAAAGATAACCCTTAGAATTTGAAGCATAACCAAGAAAAATACACTCACTAGACCTTGGAAGGAGTTTATGTTTAGAATATGGACGTAATAAAGGGAAACAAGGACACCCAAAAGATTTAAAAAGAGTATAAGTGGGAGTGTGATGAAAAAGAACCTCCCATGGAGACTTAAACCCACGAGTAGCGGAAGGTGAACGATTGATGAGATAGACGGAAGTAGAAAAGGCATAGGGCCAATATGTGAGAGGTAAAGAAGATTGAGAAATCAATGTGAGAGAAAGGTCAACAATATGGCGATGCTTACGTTCCGCAACACCATTTTGTTGAGATGTGCGAGGACACGAAAATTGGTGAATAATACCCAAATTGGAGCAAAAAAAGGTGAAATCATCTTTAGTATATTCACTACCACAATCCGTACGCAAAATTTTAATAGAAGTATTGAGGAGATTTTCCATAGTATTCTTAAAATGAATAAAAGAGGATAAAACTTGGGACTTATGCTTTAAAGGAAAAAACCAAGTAAAACGAGAAAAATCATCCACAAAGATAACAAAGAAACAAGTTCCATTTATTGAAGTAATGGGAGAGGGACCCCAAACATCACTATGTACAAGTTCTAAAGGAAAATGTGTAGTAGAAGTAGAATGAGGGAAAGGCAATTGAGTCATTTTGCCTTGTACACAGTGCTTACAAAAAGGAAGTTTAAGGGGTACATGTTTATGTAAATGAGAACTAAAGACATGCTGTAAAACACGTGCATTAGGATGCCCTAAGCGTTTGTGCCAAATATCCATAGAGGAGGCATTATCACAAACAGATTGAAGGCAAACATGAGATGGAGGAGGCGGAAGCTTGACTGCAACATTAGATCGAGTAGATGGTGGGCGAGACAAAGAAGAGTGAGAAGATGATCGAGGAGGAATGGAAAAGCCATGAATTGGGTAGAGACCATCCTTACTGGGTCCTGTGTAAAGAGGTTTCCCCGTAGGACGATCTTGAATACGAAAAAGATAGGCATCAAAATAAAAGGAGCAATTATTATCACGGCAAAAACAATACACATACAACAAATTTGAAGACATAGAGGGTACATAAAGAATTTTTTGAAGTTGAAACAAAGCAGAAGAAGTAAAAAGTTGAGCATTATCGATATTGGAGATGGGAAGTTGTTGGCCATTACCAACAGAGACCAGTTGTGAATCAATGTAAGAAGAGCAGTCAGGGAGATTTGTGAGATCAGGTGTGAAATGGTATGTTGCTCCAGTATCTGAGATCCATGTGGTTTGTTGTGGCCAATTTTGTGAAGATTGAGGATTGAAAGAGGGGGCGGCTGAAGCCATAGCTGCAAGCTTTGCTGGTGGTTGACGACCTTGGTAAGCGAAATTCATTCGTTGATAGCAATCCAAAGCAGTATGTCCCTGTTTGTAGCATATCTGACATGTAGGCCTTGTATTAGTGTTGAGATTGGGACTGTACTGAGAGTTTGGAGCAGCTTGACCAAAGGTATTTCCAGAGTTATAACCATCTCGAGTAGAAGAATTAGAGAAACTCCCTCTTCCTTTCCCACGATTGAACTGATTTCTCCCTCGACCATGATTATTTTGCCCATTATACTGTTGCGGTGTAGTTGTTGGAGGAAAAACGTTGTTTGGCTTGGTGGCAGCCATTGCCATAAGAGAAGTATCTTTGGAAAGCTCCTGGATATTCTTTAGCAAATCTTCCTCAGTGGATAACAACGCATGAAGTTCTTCAAATGAGACAGACTCACTTTTAGTTCTCATAGAAGCAGAGAAAGAATGATACTCAGCTGGTAATCCTTTGAGATCAATGTGAAGAACTTCTTCATCATCAATCTGCACTCCCACAGATGAAAGTTTATCTCTGGCTTCTTTGATACGCTTTAGATACTTACTGACGCAATCAGAACTTTTCTTCACACTATTGAGTTCCATTTTCAGATTCACAACATTAGAGCGTGAGATAGAAGTATATCTCTTCTCAAGAACCTCCCAAATTCCACGAGCAGAAGTTTGGCCAATAATCAAAGATAGTGTCGAGGGTGAGAGAGTAACACTGATTAAGGAGATGAGAACCTTATCACGTGCTTTGTAGAAAATCTGAATTCACAACTTCAGAACCAGTTTCATCACTGAGAAACTTTGGTGGACTAGCAATTGAGCCATCAATATACTCCATGAACGAGTATGCATCAAGAATAGAAGTAATCTGAAATTTCCAGATCAAATAATTGCTGTGATCTAGTTTTACAGAAACAAAATTCGAGATATTAGAAAGCAAGAACATTTGTGTTTGATGGCTATGATTTGTGCTAGGATTTGTGAGAGAACATTTAGAAGAAGGGGAAGAAGACATTGTTTCAGGTTTGAGGATTTTCTGCTCTGATACCATGAAAGGGAAATCAGATCTAGGATTTGAGAATGTAGAAGAAGATAGAATAGAGAGAAAGAATAGAGAAGCAAGAAGAATCTGTAAGTATATTGATTAAACCTCTTACTCACTAATTACAATATACAGTGGTAGCTATATATATGTACAGCATCTAACACTGAGATAATTATATATACTAGCTATATATATGTACAGCATCTAACACTGAGATAATTAGACTAATCATGTACAAGAGAAATTACAAACTGTAACTAACTCTAATTGTACTATCTATACTAACATTTGTACTATCTGTACTACCACTCTGTAGAGAATTCTAGAACAAGCTAGAGTAATACACGTGGTAATATACACGTGTTATCACCTACATAGTGATCTAGAAGATGAGTAATTTCGTGATGGTGATGAGATTATAGGTGACAAACACAACACTGATGGAGATGGAGATGTTGATGGTGATGTGGATGTTGATAATCCTAATAAGTAATACCAAGGTTTGTGTTTAGGAGCTTTAGGGATGGTTGGGCATTCCCTCAAGGTGTTCTTGAGGATCTAAGAACCCTAAATTTGTGGTTCTAGAGAGAAGAGACTTGGGTTTGGCCGCGCGTTATCTGATAGATAACGCGCATTTTCAATTAAAAATGCACAAACTTATATGTTTGGCCCCGCGTTAGATAAAATTGCAATTTACAACACGTGCATTTTGAAACTGAAGGTGGGGTACTGTGATTTCCAAAAGGCACGTATTTAAAAGTTTTTAACATTTGCGGAACGCGAATTTTAGAGGAGCTTCTGCATTTTTTAAAGGGTGATTTATCACATATACCCTCAGAGCATCTCCAACAATGCTCTTTATTTTATCTCCACATGTGGAGATTTTAGCAACTTTTTATTTATTTGAAGAGCTATACTCTCCATCAGACTCTTTATTCTTTCTCTATTCTATTTAAATATTCTTTCTTTATTCTTTTTCTTTTTAATTTTCCTTTTTCTTTCTCTCATATTTTTACATTCTCTCTCCTATCTTTGGGGTGTCTTTTTCTCCATCTAGCAAAACTCTCCAGCAAACAAAACCAAAATTTTCAGATCTGAACCCCAATCAAGAATTAAGAGAAAACTGAAACAAACAAACAAACCATATTTGAACCCCAAAATTTTCTCCGCCATGACTCCGCAACTCCAGGCCGGGACCCAAAATTTTCATATCATGAACACTCCGTCGTGACCGTCAACCCAAGCCACGCTAAGCAAACCCAAGCCCAGATCGGCGCTAAGACCGTCAACCTAAGCCACGCCGAGAACACCGAAGCCCATATCGACGCCGAGACCGTCAACCCAAGCTATTTCTTTCTTTCTTGCTATGGAGAACAGAGGGAGAGCACATGAAAAAAATGGAAGAGAGAGAAAATATCGAGCAAAATGAAAAAAAAATTAAATTAAATAGGCCGGTCAAAAATAATAAACAAACCGGCTAAAGAGTGTACAATAATTTTTCATTTGTGAAAAATTACTATAGTATTTTGGCAATTTGAAGAGTCGGATGAAGAGCTGCTGGAGCAATAAATCTTCATTTTGGCTCTCCACGTGTGGAGATACAGAGTCGTTTCCAGCACTGCTGGAGATGCTCTCAGCAATGTCAAAAATACCCAAGTATCAACGTGAAGCCCCCTCTTATTTCTCTCATTTTTCTTCTCTGTGTGCCCCAATGCCTTCGCCAGAGAGAGAATTCTAATCAAGATGTAGATGTAGGAAAATAGTACACACAAAAATTTGGAAAAAAAAAATCATAAGGATGTTGACCCATTTCAACCACCGCATTCAGCAAGCTTGATCTTGATGTGGTGAGATGGGGCTGGGGTTTAGGGGGAATAAAGGTAAGAAACTGAACTTTGTGGGAACAGCAGCCACTGGGCTTTAACCAAATCAAGAAAAATAAAAGATGAAGTAAGAGGGAAAGGGGGAAAATAAAGAGAAGATGAGAAAACTTACTGTGGAAATTGGAGAGCTTCAAGTCTTCAACGAAAGACCCAAAAAAAAAAGATAAAAGAAAAGATAGGGGGAGGGGGAGTTGGAAGACTCTGGAGACTTTATGAATGGTGAGATGGGACTTAACAAAAAAAATTAAAATTAAAATAAAAAGAAGAAGACAAAACATTAATGAGATAGAGGGAGTTAGAAGACTCTGCAGACTTTATGAATGGTGGGATAGGACTTAACAAAAAAAATTAAAATTAAAATAAAAAGTAAAAAGAAGAAGATAAAACATTAATGAGGTAGAGATGTATTTGGTGGGATGGGTCTTAACAAAAATAAATAAATAAATTTAAAAGAAGAAGAAAGAACATTAAGTAAGGCAGTGATGTATTAGTGCCCATGTATGTGTACGTGTGATTTAGGAGAACACAATCTAAAAGTGTGAAGTGAATATTTTATATTTTGTGTATTGTTTTATTTTGTGCAATGCAGACGAAGGAGGTGGCAATAAATGTCAAGAAAACATGAAAAATATACGTCAGGAGATGAAAGTTATTCGTGACAGCATTTGAAAAATGATACTATAACTTAACAGTATAGTAAAGTCCTTTTTGGTCATTTGTACTCGAAACAATAGTTTTATATTAAAATTATCCACACGTTCAATTGACAAAAACAACACTTTTTTCATTAGTTTTGCCAAATGCTTAATTGTGATTTCAAAATCGTGTTTTCAAAATACACATTTTAAAAATGTACTTTTTTAAACAACTAACCCAAACCCACCCTATATCGATGAAAAAGGATCAAAAGTCATCTAATGTCTCTCATATCAAACTTCTTAGAGTGTTTTCAACTCTGACCCCACGTACCTTTATTTATAGTGGAGTAGTAGCCTTGGTTGATGAGTTTGGATGATCTATAAACTCTCCAAAGCTGATAATTTCGTTCATTTCTTTCATATATTAGTTGGATAATATATGCGTCAAAGCAGGAGTTGAAAATCAAGTCAAAGTAGTGATTATCATTTGGCATTCACTAAGTACCGATCGACACTTGAAAATTTTGAATTGACAGAGCCGATCGACACTTGAGAAATGCCAAATGACATTTTTTTTTTTTGAAAATTGCAAATGACATAAAATCAGTTTTCCGAAGTTCATATGTTTGGCCTTTTTTTAAGATTTATGACAAGTTTTTGAGATAAATTTGACTTGGGATCAAAGGTTGAAAAGTAACTTATGGGCCTTACGCAGGGAATAGGCAAGATCTCTATCGAGATTCAGCAGATGTTAAATTTTAGAGCAGTAGCCAAACTATATTTTTTATCCCAAGAAATGGAACCGAAATCTAAATATACTATCACGAATATTAGTCAATTTAAATCCTAACAATCATTCTTTATTCATTGTCCACATCAAACTTATACGTAGTCCATAAAAATAAACAATTTGGTAGAATCTATCAACAAAAATAATCACAAATTGCTTTAAACCCAACAAATTTATTTGAATCAGCACAATAAATTCCTAACATTACATATTAATTAAAAATAAGTAACACGTTATCATTCCGAACCAACAAAGAAAGCAATGGAAGTCCTCTAAGAACAATTTTTTATTTTTTTAATGGGTCGTGCCTTTGACAAAAAAATGAACAAATGAAAGCTAATTGATGATGAAAAAATAATCGACAATAGTTTGTCCAGGCATGAATCTGAACATTTTATCTCTCCTTTGAAAACAATATCAACATGCTGAAGGAAAACTTTGATACGGATTGCTGAATGCGGCAACATTTCCAGGACGAGAGAATACAACCTACGTTAAAAGTCACAAGTCAAATATCTCTCAGTCCAGACCCAAACAAAATCCACCTTAGCAAAATTTTATAATATATGCGAGCAAGTCAAAGCAAATTTACATTTTTGTGTAGATGTAATGGTTTTGTGAGAATCTATCTCTACTTACTATAATAAGCTTTTGAGATCTTATATATATATATATATATTGATTTTATAAATGGGATATTATTTTATTCCTCATAGAGATTATCCAAATCTCTATAAATATTTAACAAGAGAGATGTGGCCAAATAGCAATTATCCATTAAGTCAAGAAACATACCTGATAATTCCCAAGTGTATGTGACTGAAAACCAGCTGCACAATAATCGAAGTAATATTCCCATGTCCGAATGAATTTTTCATTGAACCCAAGAGCGAGGATTTTGCTGAAAACACAAAAATAATGGCACATCATCAAAATACTCGACATCATTACCATCTTTAGGTCGTAACAAGTTTTACATTGTAATAATCATAGATTTGCAGCGTACTCACTTTTTTTTTTACAAGTAATTTGCAGTATTTAACAACATAGAGAAGAACATAAAAAATATAAATATACAAGACTTTCTATGACAAAGTTATTGATTTCATTTTTCTAGGCTACTCCAATGTAGCAAAGATTCGTGCATGTCCTACTTCAGAACAACTTTGTAAAGAAATAGTGGATAGCTAGTCTTAAAACTATATCTGAGATGAGTGTTGCATGAGTCAATGTTTAGAACAAACTTCATTGAGAAAAGTTTTCCCATGATTACTTCATTTACCTCTGCTTCTCCATAAAATTTTGTCTCCAACATCTGAGTGTTTGGTAGTAATGAATGCCTATGTTCTCCAGGTGCTCCACACTGCAGTTACCAAATTTCTATTAATATCGTAGAGAATCAATACTAAGCAAAATATACACTGAAAAAGAAACCTTATATACCATAGTCTGGATGCAGCAACCATGGCTGATGTTATCCTACTTAATGAAGGTAGGCACCCCCCGGGAAATATATATTCCTTTATAAAATCTGAGCTTTGTCTGTACTCGTCATAACGTTCATCTGGTATTGATATGAACTAAGAAAAATACCAAGTGCCAAGATGTCAGCATTTGGGTGCTAAAATCTACATAGCAACGATGTAATTACAATCAAACTGGAAATGAGACAGGACACCAGTTTTTCGTTAGGCCCCTATCATTACCTGCAGAACGAGAAGCCCTTCTTCTGCTAATAATGATTCACAGCAACCAAAAAACTTATCCATAAATTCATGGCCAACAGCTTCTATCATCTCACTGAAAAATGCTATTAAAGATCATTTATTTTGTAGGGAGCATTATGGTCAGATATAATTCAGTGGAAACGGAACTTACCAGGATATGATTCTGTCATATTTGTAGGTATTAGGCAATTGGCGGTAGTCACAAAGAAGAAATTTAATGCGGTCCTGGTAATTGAGTGGATAAAAATTAATTAAAACCAGAAAGTAGAACTCTAATGCTGTAGGAACCACACATTCTACAAAAGACATTTAAAGGTTAATTAAACAAAGGAAGTGGAATAAAACAGGATGATAGACTGCTTACCCACAATGCATTATAGTTTCCAATATTTTCCAAATGTATTCGTTACACATTATATATGCTTTTTTATGCAAATGAATCATTTATCAAGTTAATACCTGAAGGCCAGCTTCTTTCACTTTCCTTTCTGCAAATTTCAGTTGCTCCTCAGAGAGAGTGATGCCAGTGTATTTGCATCCAGTTCGTTTGACAACTTCAATAGCTAAGGTTCCCCAGCCACACCCAATCTCAAGAACTTCATGCTTCTTATTAATTCTTGCCTAAATTGATTGAAGTTGAGAAAAAAATTGGACTAGAGTACAACAAGAAAAACATTTAAATTTGATGAATCCAATTAAAAAGACTTACTATGACCCCCTTGAAAAGAAAAGAAAAAATATTGATGACTTACTTTTTCAATTAGAAGAGAAATTTTTCTTAGCTGTGCATCCTTTAAGTCTTCATCTTCCTTCTATGAAATGTTTTAACACATAAATCAATATAAGCTAAAGCACAGCATACATGGAAATATATTATGCATTGTTTAATTATAAATCATCAAAAGGTTTTGATCCTGACCTTGAATACAGCACAGGAGTATGTCATTGTTTCGTCCAAGAATAGAGCAAATAGTTCATTACTCTAGCAACACAACAAAGAGGAATTGTAAGCTTCTTTCTGATATATACTAAATAGCGAATTACGTTTCAACGCTATTACTGCAAACAAAAGAAATTAAAGGTCATAAAAAAAAAACAAACAAACAAACAAACAAACATGCAGGATGATGAAGGATTATCAAAGAAACAAACATTTGACGAAGAAGGATATTCTTTAGCAAAGAAATTGAAAGATCATACAATAAAAGGCTTTCCTTTTATGATGGTGAGGATGCAATAGTTAGCAGGAAGTTGAGTAGGAGCATATGTATACTGTCATTGTGGCTGAACTTTTTCATATAATTCCTCACTCACTCCAGTTATTTTGTTCTTAAAATTTCACATATGTGCTTCGAATCCTCCCTTATTTTCTAATACTTCAACACAGAATACAATTGTAACTTTTATAGGATCAAACCACCTCCAAACTATGTTTCCATTGATGCATTCATGAAATAATATTCTGCATATGTGTGTGTGCATAAATAAATGTTTACATACTTGGAAAAAATTCATAAACAACATTACAAAGGGTAAATAGCTTTCAATCAGCATTTTCTAGAAACAAACACATGTTGACACAACATCATATTTACAGGTTATCTTATACCAGATCATAATGAAGTGAGATGTTCCTGCGAGCCTGTGTAAGAGTATTTTGCCTCAAAACATGCTGAAAAAAATATTTTGCTGATGCTATACTAGCTGTATATAACAGTGGAGTCCACCAGCCCCTGAAGCCAACAAAGAAGAATGCTCAATATGATGCAATTGAGAAGATTAGAGCTAGTAATATCGCAATCCAGGATTGCAGCTAGTCTGCCCATCACAATATACCTTTTCTTACTCAATTTTGAGATGGAGGAATTTGCATCTCTGCTGGCAATAAGAATCTGCAAAACAAATGAGCAAGGAGAATTCTAATGGATTCAATACCAGAAAAACAACTTTGTTTGAGTCTTGGATCATTTTTGGTTTTTGGAGTTTGGAGTTAGACTCAGATCAATTTATCTTACCATAAAAAGATTTAAAAGACCCTCCTTTTTGTCAACAAAAGAAAAATCTCCATTGATATATGCATCTGCAAGGCCTAAATCAGCCCGCGTCATTACCTGATCAAAGCAATATAATTTTCAGCTATATAACTAAAGTATTCTAAATTTTGAATGCCAATATAATGCGTCACCCATTCTTTTGACTTTTAAAAAATTTCCTTCTACTTTCCACACAATGTGGCACGTGATCCTTATAAGAAATACCGATACAAATTTAGAGTACCTACCTTCCAGTAAAACTGGGGACTATGAATTCTCAAAACTGTTTTCAAAGAACATTTTTTCTTGCTTCCTTCGAAGGTAAATAATGTGCCCCCTTCCTCTAATAGACTGTGACACCACAAGACACAATATATCAATTGTCTCCATGAAATTTAAATTTTATTTTGCATAAAAATAACAAAGCAGTATACTGTGGAGAGAGATGAGATTCATGACCAGAAGACAGAAGGTCAAGGTTGAACTATGAGTTACACAATACAATAGAGTTAAATAAGAAAGTTTTGTCTAGTGCATTGCAGATCAATTACTTAGCTAAAAACTTCTAAGTTGCAACTTGAACCCTTAAAAGTTAACAAGATGTAAGAATATATAGTTCACAGTACAGAAAAGCGGACTTCAAAAGAGTGGCTAAGATTACGCACTGTATTTATCAAAAACAAAAGTAGTAAACCAAAGTCCCACCATCACCAAAATGCCCTGCATGCCACACATGATTAAGTAACCCTTTCTTTAACCAAAAGGCCAAACATTCCAAATTAACCATTAACACCTCCTCTTACCCTTTCGCCCAGATGTTTCAGTGAAAACAAACAATTGTTATTTATAACCATCATAACTGTTGTTGCATTATGATGAACTTCAGTATCCTCTTAGTATGGAACCGAGATGGCAGAGAGATTACAGACAGTACATACTCTTTAACATTGAACTGGTTTTCAATTAGGACATACTGCGTATAGAAGGATAGAAGAATATCTATATATCACTCAAGGAGGCATCAACTGGCAGAATCATCTGAAAAGGATCTCTCATTACCATGATGAGTAAACTCACATTAAACATCCAGCCGAGATATAGCGTCCAAGGAATCTAGTAACAAAAAGGCGCGCCCCAGTTTCTAACATAGAGGGTACCATGCATTTCGGGTTGCTCAAAAGAGCACAGCTTTTTCCAAGCAAACTATGTGCAGCAGCCATGCCAGCCTGCCAAGAAGACTACCTTGTAAGATTCTTTTTACCATCTATATAATTCTTGAAAGAAAAATATTGACCATGGAAAAACTATAGGCTTGGAAACAATTCTACCCAAATGCTTGAGGGTTTTTATATGTAAGAAAAATTACAATCTGATTACATCCTGGAAGAGGAACAATCTTTTAGAACCTTACTACAGAACATATCTTTACTAATAAAAAATTTTAGGAGTCACTACCTTTAATCCATCCTCATGGAAGCCATAACCTGAGAAAATAGCACATGCTCAGATGATCAGTAAATGTGAAGCTAGTCCTAATTTCTATAACATAGGAAAACATCAACTCTGAAAATTATATATAATCTAGTACAATATGCAAGTATTTGTTTCTATATGCCTAACAGCTCACCCTGGTATGCCCCACAAAACCAAATTCCTCTCTTCCCTTGGATTTGATCAAACTCAAGCGAAGCTTTCGATGCAGCAATGGATGGGACTGGATGACCAGTTGACCACTTAAGCAAGGTATGTTTTGGTGTATGATCCGGGTTGAGAGTCACTAGAAAAGGTAGACTTGTTTCTTCAATATTCTGCATGCACAATTATTTCACAGTATAATTAGAGCATTAAACTGTAGCTGAACTGTAGCTGAGAAACTCTTTGTTTTTTATAGAAATTTTCAATTAGTGAAATGTTAGTCCTATGCAGCTAAAACTTTGAGTTATTTGCACTGACAATTTTTTTTTTCTTGTAATATATTAGCTCTCTGTTTACTTTGTGTGAATAAATGTCTTCTTATTTGCCAGCCTACCATGGCTTTGGATTAAGGTTTTTATTTTTTTTTTGTATCTCTATGAAAGAGGCTTCATATGGTCAAGGTTCTCCTGATGTAAGTGGATTCTTACACCAATATCATATAGAATGTAGCTCTTGTCGTTGGGGGATGTTAATTATTGATTCATTTTAAAGTTGTTGAGTGATTGAATAATTGAAAGAGAGAAAGGAGAAAAAAAAAAAAAGATTGGAAGCAAAAGATTTTAACGTGGTTCGGTCATTAGGACCTACATTCGCAAAGGAAAGCTCTTGACAGCTACATCTTAACTGTGATGTTCTTCATGTTGCAATGAACTCAATGTAAGATTTATATACTAGAGAAACCTAGACTAACCTAGGGTTAGTTTGTTTGTTTTACAAGTACATGGGCCTACACTAAAGTTTAAGCCTCATGGGCCATAATGTCTCTAACCCCCCCCCCCCCCCCCCCCCTCTCCAACTAAAGAGGAACCTTGAGGTCTTGAACGAATGACATGACTAGTCTGTAAAATGCAAATTACAAAAGTCGAAGCAACTTCTTACGGTCAAGCTGTGATATTGAACAGCCAAACTGAACCTTGTGTCAGTAAATGGTGGCTTCAGATGGTTTTAGTGAACCACATGTTTCTGTTCACAACAGGGATTTTGATGCTTGGCTGTGTGTTTGATCTAGTGGTTGTGGGGGTTGAGAGTTTATTGATGGTAGCGGCTATAGTGGGTGACCCAGTGGTGTTGATCAAACTTGGCTCTGAAATCATATTAAAGTTTTTGAGAGATTGAACGAATGAAAAAGAGAAAAAGCAAAAGGTTTTAATGTAATTTGGTCGCTAGGACCTACGTCCATAGAGGTCCTACATCTTTACTATGAAGTTCTTCGTGTTACAATAGATCCAATGTAAGTTTTGTATTCTAGAGAAACTTAGACTAACCTAGACTAACCTAGGATTACTTTGATTGTCCTACAGGTACATGGGCGTACATTAGGTTTGGACCTCATAGGCCATAATGTCTCTACTAATTCTCAACGATTGTAAGCTCTATGTCATTTAATTTAGAAAAAGTGCTTTTAAACAAGTTATCTGTTCTTTATTCCATTCTTGAATTCTCCATAAAATGTAACTTTTCATTATCATTTTTTTAATTGTGGAGAGTCTCAAACTTCCTTAACTCATTAGTATGGCCCACAAGGAAATAAGTAACTGCTCAATGTCTTTTTAACATGTTCAGCTACATGTGAAGGTGGATATACAATCCCAGGATCAACATGCACAAATTCTACTGTTCAAATGTTGCTAAACACTAATATAAATTTTACTTTTCACAGATGGAACCTTTTACAAACCTGAAGCACATTGAGCCAGTATGTTAAACATACTTTATTTTCTGTACCCCCAAGAAAATTCCATGCACTCCACGCTGCTGGGTTTTTGGGCATTAAATTTTTGTCACGATGAAGGAAAATATCACTGCCAATAGAGAGTTAAACAATGACTGCATTTTAAGTTAGTCCACCCTAGCAGAGCACAATGCCATCAATTTTACCAGCATATTTTTTAAAACAACTAACGTAATATGAACGAGTACACTTGATAAAAATATACATATGAACGAGTACACTGTCAGAAAGTGAATCTAACTCCTTTGACAATATAGTTTTTATATAGTTGCACTTAACAAGTACACTATGAAAATCTAAAGCTATGGAAGAGAGCAATCAGCATCTTTCAAAGAAAACGACAAAAAGGATGAATGACAACTTAAAAGAAGGGTTTATTACGAAAAGATCCTTTAACACCATACTTCTACTCAAAATAATAACATAACCTTATCAATTTTCAATAAACAATTGGGAAATTTGATACAGTACGATGATTATTAATTTTCTGTAATTTTTTTTTTTTGTAAAAACAGAATATGCAATGAACTCTAAGTGGATATCTTAATAAGAGAGAAATACCCCATATGATTAGCACTAAACTACTTCTTGTCCCCTTACAAAATAGAATATGCTTTGAACTCTAAGTGGATATCTTAATAAGACCCCATATGATTAGCATTAAACTACTTCTTGTCCCCTCGGGGGGTTGTCAACGTCAACAGACACACACACACAAGAGAGAGTGAGAGAGGCAGAACAATTGGAAGTATATAAAAAAATTAAAATAAAATAAAAAATCCATTATTAAGTACAATTATGAATTCTATATTGTGACAATGTTGGTTTTTTTTTTTTCCTTCGCAAGATGTATATATATATTGTAATTTTGAGGTGAACCCATGTAGGAAGAGATGATTATGGATAGGAGTGAATGTACCTGTAGACATATTGAAAAGCACCAAGTATTCTCATCTCACCAAATGTTGCTTGGTCTCCTAATAATTTCACAGCATCAGGGGCATGGACTGCCAATATACAACCATTGTACATTTCTTCGGAATCATCTCTATAGGACACAATGCAACCTGTGAAATCTCCTCTAAAATTCGTTAATGTAATTGTAGTATGATTCCAATAGAGAAAATATCTAACTCATCTATTAAGCTGTTTCCTTTCAATCACTTTTCAATGTGTTATTATAATTCAAGTTTTTACTGTGGTTATTTCCACATGGATACAACCAACCGAATTGAAAATAGATAATGATAACCAAACCATATGAGTATGAGTATATGAACTTCTCATCACTTTCCAGTAAAATATTTACTCCATTATCACTTGAAGTACAAGTGTAATTAAAGAGAAAAAGAAGAGAGCAAAAATATAAAAATTGCTACTCACCTTCATCATTTGTTGAAACTGAATGTACCTCAGAACAAGTCCTAATTTGGCAACCTTTACTCTCCAGCACTTCTCTGACCTGATTGATTTTTCAAACCAAAACAATTTCAAACTACATTTAATCCAAATGTGGTATACTAAGAAATTCCACTTCTTCAAGAGACAACAAAATAGCACCTTCTTCACATAGCAATGTGAACGCCATCTGACAGTAAGCCACTGTGGACGGCCAAAGAGCTGAGAGAGCACCAAAAGGTCCAAAACAACTCAAATTCAACACGACACTCCAGGTAACAGAACAATTGGAAACATTTGCAGAAAACAACCCTACCACTATTTTATAAAATTTACATACAAAAAACATATATAGCTAGTTTTTACCTGAAGTAGATGATGATTTCGGCAAAATGATAGTACAGAGAAAGCTGAAAAGCTCATAACTCCGTCTGAAGGGCAGGACCAAACAGAACCACATACTGGAACCTATAAAAATAGAGCATTTTAAGAGTAACAAAATCATGATCTATGGAATTAACAGAAAAACCTCAAGAATGTAATAGAATACAATGGTTTAGTATCCTCACAAGATAAGCTTTTTGAAATAATTCGGAGTAACCCCGTGAATTGATAAACTGTCCCAAGGTTTCATTGCGATCAATGTCCGGGTTGTTCTCAAGCACTTCAAGATAACTGCAATAAATTTATAAACAGCTTGACCCCTATCTTCATTCCTTCTCTCATAACATTCTTGAAACTGATGTACTATATTTTTGTTTCTTTATTCATAATAAAATAAGACATAGCTAAAGTTGAAAAGAGAATGGCTCGCCTGAGGACATCTTCCTTGAACTTGACAATTTCTCTAATCATTTGCCAAAAGTTTGGATTCAAAACATTCTTCTTCTGTGCAAATAAACTCGACAAACCATTTCGGCTCCCCCATTCACATCCCTGGCCTTTGTCTAAGCTCACTGAGAATGACATATCTGATGTCTCCATATCAACTCCAAGACTCTCAAAGAACTCCATCATATTTGGGTATGTTACCTGTTCAATTTACCATTATTCAATCAACAGATCAAAACCAGTATAAATGAATTTTTTGGCAAACATCCTTTAGGCAAAATGGCACCAGGTTAATAATGAATTAAAATGAGGCGGGAAACCATGGGAACAAATACACAAACACAATCTTCTAACATTAACCCTATGTTTGGATGGAGGGAGATGAAGGGAGAGTAAAAGAGAGTGGAAGAAAAAATGACTGGAATATACTAAAAATTAGTACATTCCATGAACCTTCCCCTAAGAGAAATAAGAAACATATCAGTGCAAACTAGTTAAGTACTTTGGAAACAAGAAACATCCCAGTGCATTAAGGTTACAATTGACATTAGTGAATAGAAATAGTATGCCATATTGTTCTGTTTTTGTTCATTTTGTAGGCATATTAATTTCAAAATGCAAGACAGCTTCTCTAGTGTTCTTCCCATAGGCCAAAACAGAGACTTGCATTCCGTGCATGTTGCTGTTCCATGATGCACTTTCTCAAGAATTCTCATATACCAAGAAGGAGCATCACCTACTTAATAGTCATCCGTATATATCTTGGAATAATTTCTTTGAAACATGTTACATGGCCGATCATGTGATTTATTAAATCATTTAAACAAGTCATATGACCATTAAGTAAGTCATGTGATTAAAAGTACATGTGGATGCTTATTTGACTTGACACATAGTGGGTTGGATGGACTTTTATCCAAACCAATTTGGAGGGAATTATGTCATTATTTTAATATTCAAAAAATGACAAAAGACCATTGTTAGAATATAAATTTCAATCTATTACCAAAACATGAGAGAGAGAGAGAGAGAGAGAGAGAGAGAGAGAAATATTTAATGTCTAATTGTCTATGACTCGTAAATCTTAACCCTGAGTGGTAGCTCAACTGGTTTGGCCTTGGGTATGCTCCCCAATAGTCACTAATTCGAGTCCCCTCAGGGCCATCCTATCCAAGACAAAGCCTTGCGTCTATCGTGGTACACGTGCTAGTAGGGTGTTGCGTGTCCCCCTGGGATTAGTCGAGGTGCGCGTATCTACGGAACGCTGGCCCGGACACCCAAGGTTATCAAAAAAAAAAAAAAAAGACTCATAATCTTGAATTGCATGAAATATTTTCCTCAAAGCAAAATAAAATAAATAAATAAATATATATATATATATAGCGTCTGCTCAATGATAATTGCTCTTTACAACCAAAACACCAATGGGTTTCATTTTGGGGATCTCAAATAATAATAAAAAAATATTGAAATTTTAAAATCAACAAAAAAAAAATAATAATAAAATAGAGAAAAAAAAATATAGTAAGTGATAGGTTTCATTTGTTATAGGCAGGATTTGGATTTAGGTCCTTTATTCAATAATGAAAGGCTTTACCAATTAAGTTAACTTGACTCACTTCAACACATTTATTGAAACTAAATAAATATTGTACAATACATATTAATTGTAACTAATCAAGATCCTTGCCATTTGCTTTTACACAACTAACACAAGGTGAGATTATTTAGTGCACTCCACTTGTAGGTCCTGCACATGGAATCCACATTTATATGATATATTACATCAAGTGTAGGGATGGGATCACATTTAGACCAACGGAGGCCATGGCCCCTGGCTCCTAATTTTCTTTTCTATAATAGGTATGAGTTATTGTTTTCATACTATATAGTTAAAATTAAAAGTTTATACTACCAAAAGTTACAGCCAGCCTCGTCTCAAGAATTTAGTTGGTCCAAAGAGACCCCAAAAATTGAAATGGCCAACAAACTCACACCTATGGCTCCCTCTTAATTATTATTTTTAGTTAATAAATACTTAAACCCGAGTCTTGTTATGGTATTGAAGACGTCAACCAAATATTGTCAACTCGTCCATCGACCACTACTATCTCAAGCTCCTCAAAGCTACTTGTGATATAGACTGGAATTAATTTCGAAAAAAAATAAAATAAAATAAAATTGGAACAACCTTATTAATGTTTATGTTTCTTGACTACAAAATTCTTAAACTTTAGAATTGGAAAATACATCATTTATTTATTTTCATAATTTTACTAGTTTTAATTAAAAAAAAAAAAAAAAAAGAATGTCAAGGGTAACTATGTATGTATGCAGGTTCTAATAGAGCTATAAAATAATCTCTCTTTTTTTTCCTCTATTTTTTTTTTCTTGAGTAAAACATAATATTGAGTAGTTTCGATAAAGTCAAATTGAAAGTGCTATTTTTGGTGTCAAGAGACAATTGTTGTATCTTTTCTTTTATTTATATTTTATTTTTAATATTGAATATAGGTTAGTTTTATTTTTGTTGTATTAATTTAGTCATGAATCTTCGTATAATTCTCATTCCCTAAAAGATGAGAAAAAATAGTCATACTTTGGTCCCTAAACATGAAATCCTAGTTTCGTCCCTTATTAACCGAGTGTACAGAATAATTTATCATGAACTATAGACACCCATCTACATTACCACTATTGTCAATGGTATGCATTGAAATTTAGAAAACTTTATAGAGATATCCAAAAAACAAAAGTCAGTATTGTACAATTTTCCAAAACAGTATCAGTAACTCTGGGTGGATCCCAAAACGTTATTCACATTATATGACAAATAAATAAATATCATCTTCCTGTCCTCACTTGCTAACCACTAATTTGAACAGTGGTGGTCCATACTCCATATGTCCTTTCTATTTAAAACCTCAACCACCAAAGAAGATAGCTTTTTAGCAAGTAGCATTCTATTGTTACAAATCCAAGAGAAAAATGACAACACACAGGCCTCATTCGTCCACATTGGTTACCTCAAGTTGCAAAACCCGTCTTGTAGTTGTGTCAAAGTATTCTAATATGATGATGAAATAAGGGTGGGCTCAAAAATCAAAATATAATGCTCTCCTATATTATCATTTTTCATGTAATTTCCTAACTTTTATAAGCACAAATAATTTCTCTGGTGTGGCCCACTGCACTAGCAATGGTATGGGAACCAGTCAATTTTCATTAAGGGTCATCTTCCACCTTATAGGCATAATATAAATATTTTGTTCTAAAAGTTCCAACAACAATCACATCCTGAGAGGTGTTTTTCTCACTTTTTTTTTATAAAATAGTTAAAGTTAAAAAAATAATAATAATAAAATAAAATTCAGACACACAGTATATTACAATTGATGAAACATAAAATGAAATACAAAAGGTAAGACAGAAGATTTCACATGCTACATGTGCATTTCTACCATGCTCACTTAAATATATGTAGTATCCTTTTTGGGGTAATTAGTAATTACAAATGAGTAATAAATTTTAGAATTTAAAGGTAAATTAGAGACATCATCCCAATGATACTCTCAAGACATTGATCCATAATTGTATTTTATTTTATAACATTTACCTTCCGTGTTAGTTTCGTGAGGAATTTCGTTAATTTTAATAAAATTTGTTGATATTGAATAGATTTGAAGAAAAATATCGTTCTACCCTTACATTTTTTGTTCTTTCTCTAATTTTCTAATTTTTTCCTTCAATCCTCATTTTAATTTGTGTCTATTCACGTGATGTAAGCTTTAGGATAGAACAATATTTTTCTTCAATTCTTTCCTAATAGGTGAAACTAGCACTTACTATCTCATCAAATTCTGTTAATGAAAATGCCTCCCTAAGCTAGCTACATTATAAATAAGTGTTACAAAATAAAATACATGATAACTTAATATTTTAAGAGGATAGCACAAGGGTTATACATGTGACTTCAGGCATTTTTTGGCACCAGAAAGCTTGGAAAATAATGTATACTTAACAACCTAATTATAGATAAATATAAGCAAATGATGATGTCATTGCAGCTTACGTTGGTTTCTTTACTTTTAGTCAACTGAAACTAGGGGTGGGCTCGGGTCGGGCGGTTCGGGTTTGGGAGAAATATTTTATCCTACAGCTTCGGGTTTGAAGAAGTTAGATTGTGTGGTCAATGGGTGATTTGGGTGGAAATCGGGTATCGGGTATTAACCATATCATCAAACCCAAAATCAAACTCAAACTACAAAGAAAAAACGCAAAAAAAAATTCAATCAACAACACAAATTTCCAGATTGAATGAACATTTTATTCACCAAATCCGGCGATTCTTCCAGTTTAATTTATCCGGCGAAGAGATTGGTGAGATCTCGCTTGGCGGTGCTCGGTGATCTCCGTTGCGGTGCTCGGTGAGCGGCGTTGCGTTGCGGTGCTCACTACTCTTTGCTCGGTGGAGAAGATTTCGGAGAGGTATGATTTCTGATACTCGGAGAGGTGCAAACGAGAGAGAGAGTGTGGAGTGACCGGCTGAGTGAGAAATGGGATTAGGTGGTAGGTGAGTGATCGGGTGATTGGGCGGGTTTTGGGTATTGGGTAGTAATCAGGCTGGCTGGGTACTTGTTAGTGGGCAAGGATGGGTATATATATATATATATTACTTAATTAAATATTGTCCGGGCGGGTATCCACCCGCAAAATTCCAAAAACCGTACTCTTATCTATTTTATCTTTATTTTTATGCGAGCGGGCGGACGGACGGACGAGCGGGTCGGCCGGATTGGTCGGGCGGGTCGGGTTTCGCGGTTTTTTGCCCACCCCTAATAAACTACCAATTAAGAAGTTAGATTGCATTTTGAAATTTAGAATATTGAATGAACATTTTATTTCATTGTTTAATTTATAAGAGCTTCCAGCACTTTTTTTTTATCTCCACATGTGGAGAGTTCTCATATGGAGAGTTTTTTTCACATCCAGCACTCTCTCTATTTTATCTTTATTTTTATTATTTTTTTTTAACTTTTTTTTCTCTCTCATATTTTTACATTCTCTCTCCTCTCTCTCCGGTGGTGTCTTCTTCTACATCTAGCAAAACTCTCCAGCAAACAAAACCAAAATTTTCAGATCTGAGATCGGCTTGCTCAAGCAAACAAAACCAAAACTCTCCATGAAACTGTCTCCGGCCTCCGATCTGAGATCAGCACGCAGTCCCCCACTGTATTTTTACCATTTTTGTTTTTTAAAGGCGGTGTTTGTTTCTCGGGAAATTTTAAAAAAGATTTTTGGTTTGGCCATGACCATGAGAGTGCTTCACAGAGAGAGAAAAAGATTTTGTGTGTGAGATCGGCTTGCTCAAGGCCGAGACAGTCAACCGTCGCCCCTCCAGGCCAAGACCCACGCCGCAGCTCCTCTAGGCCAAGACCCACGCCGCAGCTCCTCCAGACCGAGACCCACCGGTTGGGTTTGATGAAAACGGGAGAGAGAAAAGGAAAAAAAATGGAAGAGAGAGAATGGAAGAAGAGAGGGAGAGCAGAGGAAAAAAAATGGAGAGAGAAAAAAATCGGGCAAATGAAAGAGAAAGGAAAAAAAAAGGCTTAAATAGGCGGTGAAAAATAATAAACTAACCCGGTGAAGAGTCTACAGTAACTTTTCACAAATGAAAAGTTACTGTAGCAATATAGCAATTTGAAGAGTTGGATGAAGAGGTGCTGGAGCCGGTTTTCTTCATTTTGGCTCTGTATTTGTGGAGATACAGAGCTGTGTTGGAGATGCTCTAACCAAGGTCAAAACCCTGGACACATTGCTATATGTACAAATTCGTGCACACGCTTCGTTTTGTTTGTTTAGTTTTGAAAATGAAGTGCAAAAATATACTAGCTGATCATGACAAATAGAATAAACATTAGACTGCGTAACAGTTTGTGAACTAATCTTATGTAAATATTATTACTCAATTAACTTGCATGGTAAATTACAAAGAAGTAATTTATTTGGAATATACAAAAATACATAAAAGAACATGAAAATAAATTACAAAGAAACGAAATGGAAATAAAGTAAGAAAGTATACGCAACTAAATTCTAATTTTTAGTGTCGGTTAAAACTTAAAACATGGGAGCAGACTCAAGAATAACATTAACCCACAAAAATGTAGTTGACAATTTTATTTATCTTTCTTCTAACGTGTTAAGCACCTAATTATTCTATTGATATGTATAATTCTCTCGTCACACATACTAAGTAGTTACATAGAAAAATCTCTTGAAGTGGTCCTCAAACTATTGACTAGGAGTTTTAAATCTAGAATCTCAAAGTCTCATTAGGCCTTGACATTACAGGTCCGTTTGGGTTAGCTGTTTGAAAAGTGCATTTTTATAAAATAGCAATTTTAAAATGTGCAGTTTAAAAACATCAGTTTAAAATCACAGTTAACCGTTTGGTAAAATTTATGAAACAAATTGCTGTTTTGGTTGTAAATTACTAAAAATGACTAAATTATGTTATAAAGATTATCTGATCCTTTTTTTAACGGTAGAGTACAGTCAATGTTTAAAATTGAAAAAAAGAAATTTATTATTATTATTATTATAATTATAACCACGTTATTCATTTTTTCCACTAAAAAAAAAAGCCAACACAGTAACTTCATAATAAAGATAAAAATAAAATCCAATAGTTCCCAATTCCCCATAACCTTTTTCTAAAAGGTTCCTGAAGCTTCTCCCATAAGCTTTTTCTAATAGTTCTAATCACTTTGTTTGCTTGAGATTCATTATAGTTGAAATGTTTACTTAAATCATTAAAGATGTGCTCATGAATTTCTAGCAGATTCAATGCATGAAAAACCTTTAAGGACAACTGTGGTTGTGCAATGGCAAGCAAGAAGGCAAAGAGAGATGGCAGCAAGGCAAGAAGGAAGGAGACAAGGGATGGCAAGATAAGAGCAAGGGAATGGTATTTGATTAATTTTGATGGTCATTATGCAGTTTTGTTTGGGTATTTTAGGAATTGCAAACATAAAAGAGTGTGATTAGAGAGACAGATTTATGTTAAAAATCAGTGTTTTTGAAAAAGCTACCCATCACCTCCCTTTCGAAAACACATATTCATTAGTTTTGAAAACGTAATTTTCTAAAAACACATAACCAAACATTTGCCTTTCTAAACTTCTGTTCAAAAACGCAAATTTTTGTTCTAAAAACGTGGGGCCAAACCGCTATAGTTGTTAATTTACAAGTTGATATATATATTTTTGTTTCATATGAGATTTTAATTAAAAAAAAAGAAAAAGCTGTTAACTCAATTTTCATCTGAAACTATATATGTGTGTGCGCGAGTGTGTGGGTGTGGAGCTTGACTAGGACTTTTCGAGTATAGATTCTCCGAGAACTCATGAGGCCTTGGTACGAAATTACAGCAGACAGTTGTTAAATTACAAGTTGACCAAAGACTTAGGAGATATTTAAATATTCCGGTCCTTTCTTTTTCATTTTATACTATATTTCCACCCTTGTATTAAAAGTAATAATAAAAGGAAAATGATGGGATGATAGTTTTGGAAATTCATAAGTTAGCGATAGCATGTGAATGGCTAATTATGCTTCAAATCAATAGCATTTAAATTGTGAATGGCCCATATATTCTGAATAGCGTGCCCACACCTCTGTCCCCATATCTGCTCTCCCAGTTTGGGCCATTCTCATTTGTCAAAGCACACATGCTCGAGTTTGTACAGACATTTAATCAGGAAAATAAAAACACATATGAATGCATTAATTAAAAGGATCTCATTTTCACACATATGCAAAATTATCATATTAATTGTACTATGCGTTTCTCTCAACATATTTTTCGTTTGTCTAGGTGAGTGTGTCCAAACTTTGAGTAAATAAATTTGCCAAACAAAGTCTATCCCAAAAAAGAAAAAGAAAAAATCAAATTTCTTAACACATATTAGAAAATAAAAAAAATAAAAGAAATAAAAATTATTTAGCCAGAAGTATTAATAGCTTACCTGCTCCCCTCTCTTTCGTTCTCATCAAGATCATGAGAGAAGGGGATTGGTGCCAACTTTTAAACAGATTTTCTAAACAATTGCTAGAGTTACAAACGTTTTCACAATATTTAACTGATGTTAAGTTGTTATTAGTTTTCACATTTACTAGACCACTTTTTGTCACCTTAGCTTTATCGTGTTCCAAATTTTTCATTTGTGGCCAGAAGAGGTAGCATGGGCTGTGGCCATGTGGGATAAAAAGGAAAAATGATTATTTAATTAGGGTCTTTTGTTTAAGTTTATAAACTAATTTAAGTAGAGTTTTTTAGTTTTAGCTCACTTAGGTTTTAATCTTATTAAGTGATAAAGAACTGAAAAATAAGGTAAAGGAAAGAAGAGGACATACACGGTTGAAGACCATGAAACCGAGGTCCAAATCAACACCGTCGAAGGTGACAGTCCTGGCATGCCCGCCCAAGTAATCCTCCTTCTCGTACAGCACAACATCTACACCGGCTTTGGCCAGAGTATACGCAGAAACCAGCCCACTAATCCCACTGCCAATTACTGCCACTCTCATTTTCGATATTCTCCAAACCTTATCCTTTTCTCTGCATTCAATCAAAATTCACACACACACACGAACAGAATGCTTGTCAACAAACATGAAAGGATTTTTATACACATAAATTTATTGATTTTCCCCTAAAAATGGAAATAATGTGTCACTCCCATAACCTATTAGACAACAAACATTAATATTTTCTCAACATATTTGAATAGTATGAGCGACACTTTAAGCAAGAGAGAGAGAGAGAGAGAGAGAGAGAGAGAGAGAGAGAGTTTTATGATTGAAATTTCATGACATAAAAACATACCTTCCAATTCCAAGTCCTAAAAAGGAGCCAAATGCCAAGAAGCTACTTCTTTATTTGTTTAAATTTTCTTTTCTTTTTGTCGATGAATAAAGACCAAGAATAATTCCTCAACCAACGATTGACATTCACTCAAAACCCAACCAATTCCATCAATAACACATCCAATATCTCTCTCTCTCTTTCTGTGTGTGTGTGTTCAGTGATTAGAGGAACAGATAATGAGAAGTGTGGAACAGAAAGAGTAAGACAATAAGAGAGAGAGAGAGAGAGAGAGAGTGAAAGAAAAGCGACAGTCTCTGCCCTCTATTATCTTCCCCAGCCAATAACATTAATAGAGATAAGCTAAATAAGGTCTCTCAAAAATACTCGAAAAAACAGAAAAAGAAAAAGTCAAAAAAAAAAAAAGTGAATTAAATGTACAATTTTATCTTGGGGGCTATTTTTCCAATCACGTGCCATGTCATTTTGTAGAATTAATTTTTTTTTTTTTATATATAATTTTGTAGAATTAATTTGCTTGGTTGTTCTAGAGCAATATGCATGTGGAACGTGGAAGAGCCATAACCATTAAGCTTAGTTTTTTTTTTTTTTTTTCTTTCTTTTGCTAAATCGATTAAGCTTAGTTGTCATCTTAGCCCGGTTGGTGCCTACCGTCTCTGACTCCGTCCCCCAGGTTCGACTAGTATTCTCTCTACTTTTCTTTACCCAAAAAATAAATAAACTATAACCAAAACATAATTGAGACTTGAGAGTTGCTTTTTTTTTTCTTTTTTGTGTTGTGTGTGTGTGTGTGTGTGTGTGTTAAGGAAAATAAGGAATGTATATGATCCTGAGTAATTCACAAAGTTTGAAAAAAAATTCCTATCAATTTGATCCCTACTTTCTCAAAATGTGTCAATTCATTTTGTCGTGGCCCTTAGTATCGGAAATTAATTTGTGTTTCTACTTTCTAGCTAGTTTTGATTATGTATATGTTTTCTTCTATTAGTTTTAATTTTTAAATATGTGATTTTTCCAAACATGAATCAATTTTGTATGCCTTCATGGCTTTAGTTGTATTAGAGCAGGACAATTTGATAATATTGATTGAGCAAAGGTAATTGTAATGTTTCAATTTGATAATATTTGTTTTACTAAGAGAAAAAAATTGTCTTTCTTTTTTTCCCTTCTTAATTATGGTAGACTCAAGGTCCAGACCATTTAAGCCAGCCCCACACCTATTTCATAAATTTCAAAAGGTAACCCTTCAATAGGTAAACAAATGGACCCCAAAATTTTACAAAAATGAAAAATGTCCCAAAAAATTGTACCTAGCTAATCCTATTATTAATTATATATAGTTAGAATATAATTTTATTGTCCACTTTTTTGTACTTTCAAAGATACTCTTACCATCTAATTCAAAGTGATTTAACAATAAAACAATTTGATGACACAAAGATAAATTATGAAATTTAAAACTACCCATCAAATCCTACTTTCACTAACAACCACATACACATCCACATACATTAAAAATATTACATTATTAATATATTAATAATATTATATATTTATATATATATATATATATATATATATATATTCTCAAATAAATTACTTGCAGTTACAAGCAATTTCAATAATGGTCTGTTTGGATGGGATGGATTTGGGCTCATGGATTTAGATTTGAGGGTCCAAATCCAAATTCTTTGTTTGGATGACTTAAAACCATTAGGATTTGGATTTGGGCCAAATCCATCTAGGATTTTAAAGGCCCAAATCCATGGATTTCAAATGACTTCTTAAGGTAGGAATTTCACAAATCCTCCCATTGGATGCCAACACTCAAAATAACTAAAATATCATTGAACCTCTAAAATACATCTAAAGACTCTAAAATGACCAAAATACCCCCAAAATACCAAATGACCAAAAAAACCTTCTAAATAACTGAAATAACCTAGAAACCTTCAAAATGACCAAAATACCTACAAAACTACCAAAATGATAAAAAAAAAATACTCATGGAATCATCAAAGCAACCCAAATACTCCTCAAATGACAAAAATAACACTGATACCCTAAAATGATCGAAATAAACTCAAAAATTCAAGAATGACCAAAATAATCCCAAAATACACTCAGAACACCGAAAATAACCAAAATAAACACCGAACCCCTAAAATGATAAAAATAACCCGAAAACTCCAAAATGACCAAAATAACCCTGAAAACAAGATAATGACCAAAATAATACCGAAACCCTAAAATGACCAAAATAACCCCAAAAACTCCAATATAACCAATATAACCCCAAAAACACCATAATAACCAAAATAACATTGAAACTCCAAAATGACCAAAATAACCCCAGAAACATCATAATGACCGAAATAATACCGAACCCCTAAAATGACCAAAATACCCCGAAAACTAAAAAATGACCAAAATAATTTCAAAAACTCCAAAATAACCCCCAAAACTCCAATGTGACCAAAATAACCCCAGAAAACACCATAATGACCAACATGCACACAAAACTCTTAAAATGACAATAAAAACCCCCAAAAACTCCAAAATGAACAAAATAACCCCGAAACACAATAAAGACCAAAATAACAGCGAACCTATAAAATGACCAAAATAACCCAAAAAATTGAAATATGACCAAAATAACCCTGTAAACACCATAATGACCAAAATAACCCTGAAAACTCCAAAATGACCAAAATAACATCAAACCCCTATAATGAATAAGATAACTCCAAAACTCCAATAAGACCAAATTAACCCTAGAAACACCATAATTATCAAAATACACTCGGAACCCCTAAAATGACCAAATAACTCCCGAAAACTACAAAATGACCTCGGAAACACCATAATGACCAAAATAACACTGAACCTTTAAAATGACAAAAATAACCCCAAAAACTCTAAGATGACCAAAACAACACTAGAAATACCATAATGACCAAAATAAACCCGAAACACTCTAATGACCAAAATACACTCAAAAACCCTAAAATAACTAAAATAACCCGGAAAACTCCAGAATGACCAAAATAATCCTGGAAACACTATCATGACCAAAATACACTACAAATCCCTAAAATAACCAAGATAACCCCAAAAGCTCCAATATGACCAAAGTAATCCCGAAAAACTCCAATATATGGTTTTGGAATTTTATTTTTTTTCATTTTGGTGATTTTAGAGGTATTTTGATCATTTTAGAGATTTAAGGGGTATTTTGGTGATTTTAGGGTATTTTGGTCTTTTCACGGTATTATTATCATTTTTTAGGGTTTGGGGTTGTTTTGGCCATTTTGAAAATTTTAGTGGAATTCTGATCATATTAGAGGTTTCAAGGATATTTTAATCATTTGAGAGGTTTTAGGGTTATTTTGGTCATTTTGATGATTTTATGTTTTTGGTCAATTTTAGGTATTTTGGTTATTTTAGAGGTATTTTAATCATTTTAGTGGTTTAGGGGGTATTTTGGTTGTTTTAGATTTTTCGGTATTATTTTGGTGATTTTAGGGGTATTTTGGTCTTTTGCGGTATTATAATCATTTTTTAGATATTTGGGTTGTTTTGGCCATTTTGAAGATTTTAGGGGTATTCTAGTCATTTTAGAGGTTTCAAGAATATTTTGATCATTTTAGAGGTTTTAGGATTATTTTGGTCATTTTAATGATTTTATGTAATGGGTCAATTTTAGGTATTTTCATAATTTTAGAGGTATTTTGATCATTTTAGTGGTTTAGGGGGTATTTTGGTTGTTTTAGAGGTTTTGGGGTTATTTAATGATTTTAGGAGTAATTTGGTCATCTTGGTGTTTTAAGGGCATTTTGGCCATTTTTTACTTTTTAGGATTGTTTTGACTATCTTGGTGATTTTAGGGGTATTTTGGTCATTTTTATAGGTTTTTAGGGATTATTTTTTGTCATTTTAGAGGTTTCGTGGTTATTTTGGTTATTTTATGTATTTTGGTCGATTTATAGGTATTTTGGTGATTTTAGAGGCATACATTTTGATTAAAAAAAAAAAAGTTTAGTGGGTATTTTGGTTGTTTTAGAGGTTTAATATTATTTTGATGATTTTAGGGGTATTTTGGTCATTTTAGAGGTTTCAGAGATTTTTTTTAAATTTTATTTTAGAGGTTTTGGGGTTATTTTGGTAATTTTATGTATTTTAGTCAATTTATAGGTTTTAAAATTCTAAATTTCAAATCCTCCTTTATATAAATGGATCCAAATAAGAAATTTTAAAATCAATGGATTTTGAATCAAGGCATTTCAAATCTATTGATTTAAAATCCAAATCCAAATTCAAATCCAAGTATCCAAACGCAACCTATGTGATTTTTTTTTTTTTTTCAAAAGAAAAAAGAAATAATTATTCTTATTTCTTATCATTATCTTTTTTAGGAGGTAGAATAATTTATGTCTTAAAAACCTCCACACATGCACAGAGCATGTGTGAATAGAGTAATTATATATAAGATAAAAGTACATTTTACCTACTTATAGTTTGGCCCATTTATAAGTTGTCTATGTATAATTTCAAAACTACCACTCTACCCAGCTGATACCCACAACTCACTGACGTTAAAACTAAACAAAAGAAAATTAAAATCAGTCGGTCTCTCCTTCTCCCTCGTGCTCGATACCCATATTCCTCACCAGAAATATTGGAAAATTCAGTGATCTTAACATTATTTGCTTTGCTTGATCCTTGGTAGAAAATTTGAAAGTATATTAAAAATTGGATGAAATATTACTACAATCTTTGAAAATATTTTTAGGTTGTAAGTTGTTGGTTGAAATTCAGTGATCTTAAATATTATTACGATTACAATCATGAAGTTCTCCTACGTTTTCCTATTGTTTTCGATGATCCTAACTCAGCTGCTATTTATATTGTTTTGTTTTTGTTCTTGAGAACCCAGAAGAATTTCAAAATAATGAAACCAGGTAATCACAAGAACTAAAACGGCAGCGTATTAAATCAATTATCAGGGGAATGAAAGTAATGGAAGCGCACCTGAATTTTAAAGCAACTTTGGAGGAATATGATCTGGGGTTTTAGAATCTGAAGTTTCTGGAATTTGAGGCCAATGGCATTACGCGGTATTGTAACCAAATTAAACTTGAATACGAATTTACGACGACAACAAACAACAAATACTATACTACGAAAATCAAGTAATCTGGACCAGTAACTTTGAATTTCATACACTTCTTGAGTGAAAATCAAGTGATCTGGACCACATTCTTCACCAGCCTATAACGGAGCAAAAGACAAAGTTTCCGGTGAGGAATGAGGGTATAGAGCGTGAGAGAGAAGGAGAGACCGACTG
Source organism: Fagus sylvatica (assembly GCA_907173295.1). NCBI lineage: Eukaryota > Viridiplantae > Streptophyta > Magnoliopsida > Fagales > Fagaceae > Fagus > Fagus sylvatica. The sequence goes on along the minus strand of OU015772.1, from coordinate 10,775,578 downwards.
GTTTTAGTCTTCTTTTGTTTTATTTTGTTTAGTTTTAACGAAAGTGAGTTGTCGATAATTGGAGTTAAAAAATAAAGGGCGCTGCTGCTTTCACACCATGGTGTGAAACAGTGTTTTCACACCATGGATGTGGCAGCAAATTACTGGGCCATGGCAGCAAGTCCATCTGCGGGTCCCATAAGTGCAAAATCAGCAATTTTCATTAAGAATGCAACTATCTTTGTTGCCAAACACACTAAAAATTTGGTTAAAAATGGCACATGGCAAAGCACGTGAGAGGTCCACACCTAACAGCACAGCAACCATCTTTTTTTTTCCCTCCACTTCCGCCTGTCTTCTTCTTCAGCATGACTCCCTGAACTGAAACACACGTCCATAGCAAGCAGAAAGTAAAAAAAAAAAAAGACAACTTAGCCGAGAAGATCAAGCCAGTTCTAAGGTTGGATTTTTGAAGTTTTGGTGCTTATTATTTCTTGCCAATAATAATGAAACAGTAATCTTAAACATAGAAACCTTTTTCTGTAAAACAGTGTTGCTGCCATTGTAGCTTGAGCTTGAGCTTGAGCTTGAAACAAAGTCACCATTTGGAGCAGAGACAGAGACCAACATTTGAGATTTGGAGCAGCATTTAACGTGAGTTTTGGAGTTTTGGAGGTCCATTGCACTGGTGCATTGACTGCACTGTTCACGTGGTATGTTTTTTTTTTTTTTGCTCTTTTTCTTTTTTGTTAGTTGTGTATATTATTTAAGTTTATTTTTAGTGATAATCTGTACATATTTTTTTGTGTAATAAAAAATGAAAAAAAAACAAAAAAAAATTATGCTTGTTTTAGGTGTAGCAAAATATTCATGATTATTGTATTATGGCTATAGATGTTTAATGGGTTTTTTCATGTTATTTTTTAATGATAATTTTAGTGAGTGTGTGTTGGTGTGTTTGAATGTTTTCTGTTATTGATACTAGTCACAATGTAATACTTTAGGTTTAGGTTGTATATCATTATTGGTACATGATAAATTATTTGGTAGAGTTTACATTACATGTTATAATTAACTTTGGTATTTGGCTTATAGGTTGTTGCAGTCATGAGTACACAAGAGATGGATGGTGTTAGATCCTTTGGTGCTAGTAATAGTTTTGTGGAGGATTTACCACAGCCTGTTGAGGGAAACATGCAGGAGGATACACCTGAGAGTGTGAGGAATTCAGTGATTGAACCAAGGGTTGGAATGGAGTTTGATTCACTTCAACAAGTCATTGAATTTTATAAGCATTATGCTTATTCGAAAGGATTTGCAACAATGACAAGGAATTCAAGAAAAAAGAAGGGCTTTAGTGAGACTTCTTATGTAAACTTGAAGTGTAACCGAGAGGGAAAATACAGTAGTTCGGTTGATGATCCTTCCAAGAAGAGGTCGACGATAAAAAATGCGTGTGAAGCTGGGATCAAAGCTTCGATGGATATTACCGATAAAAAATGGAGGATATTGAGTTTTATTGAGGATCATAACCATGAGTTGAGTCCTAGTAAATCTAGGCATTTTGCTGCTTTTCGGCATATAAGCACGGATACAAGAAGGAGACTCTTGATTAATGACAATGCCGGTGTTAGGATAAATAGTAGTATTAAGGCTTCCGTCGTTGAAGCAGGGGGTTATGAAAATATGACGTATAATCAAAGAGATGTTCGCAACTTTCTTGAAAAGGAACGTCGTTTAAAGTGTAAGGAGGGTGACGGACAAGCCTTGCACGATTACTTCGTTAGAATGCAAGCTAAAAATTCTAACTTCTACCATGCATTGGATTTGGATGATGAGTTACGTGTGCGAAATGTATTTTGGGTTGATGCGAGGAGTAGGGCAGCATACGAATCCTTTAATGATGTGATCACGTTCGACACCACATATCTAACAAACAAGTATGATATGCCATTCGCCCCTTTTATTGGAATTAATCATCATGGTGAATCTATTATACTTGGTTGTGGGTTATTGTCAAGTGAAGACACGGATTCGTTTGTGTGGGTATTTAGGCAATGGTTGCAAAGTATGTGTGACATTGCTCCAAAAGCCATTATCACAGACCAATGCCAAGCAATGCGGCGGGCCATTGAAATAGTTTTTCCGGAAACTGTTCATCGTTGGTGTATTTGGCATATTACGATGAAGTTGCCAGTGAAGCTTGCTGGATTGGAAGCTTATCAAGATATAAAGCATTATTTGCTTAAAGCCGTGCATGATTCAATGACAGTGGAAGAGTTTGAAGAAAAATGGAATCATACCATCACTTTACATCATCTTGAGGAGAATGAGTGGTTGGCCAAGTTATATGAGGAACGGGAGCGATGGGTTCCCGCATTTCTCAATTCCAATTTCTTTGCGGGAATGTCGTCAACCCAACGTTCGGAATCAATGAATGCCTTTTTTGATGGTTATGTACATAGCTCTACAACTTTGAAAGTATTTGTGGAGCAATTCGAGAAAGCAATGCGGAATAAGGTTGAAAAAGAGATTTTATCAGATTTTGAGTGTTTCAAAGGCAAGCTGGAGTGTTCATCATCATCTCCTATGGAGAAACAGTTCCAAGAAGCTTACACCCATGAGATTTTTAAGCGGGTGCGACTAGAATTTGCTGGGAGACAAGGTTGTATAGTAAATGAGCTTGTTAGAGGTAGTGATGAAGTCAAATACAAGATTGAAGATGAAGCATGCCCAGGGAAGCTTTTTGAAGTGAGATTCAATAGCTCTGAATGCTTGGTTGGCTGTGTATGTCGCATGTTTGAGTTTAGGGGGATATTATGTAGGCATGCCTTATTTGTGCTTTCCCAGCAACGTGTGACTATACTTCCTGACAGGTATATACTAGACAGGTGGAGAAAGAATATCAAAAGAAAACACACTTACGTCTCCACTTGTACAGATGATGTACAACATAACCCTGTCTTGGAAAGGTACGAGAAGTTACATAGACTAGCAGTCGGTGTGCTTGAGATAGGGGCTGAGTCTGTAGAGAATTTTAATGTTCTAGAAAAGTTGTTAATTGATTTGAAAGACAACTTTTCTCGTTCATGTGGTAAACAACCCTCGTCTCAGAGAAAGAATAGTGTTGGAGCTGCTCCTGATGTTGTTAGGACTGAAGTTGTAAGGAGTCCTACGGTTGTGAAGCGTAAGGGTCGACCTAGGATGAAACGGCTAAAGTCATCAATGGAGGAAGCGGTTTCAAAACCAAAGAAGAAAAGGAACAATGCCGTTGCTAGGAATCTTGCTCATTCAACATCAACTACTGGGGTACATAATTAAAAGACCACACTTCTTTTAATATCCTAGTCTATTATTGTTTATTAATTTTGGTTTAATTGTGATTGGATGGCCTAGGTTGGAGGTAGTGCTTATGGAGATTGCTCTACATCAAACATGGTAAGTATAGGTGATTTGCACTGTTATTATTCATATGTAGCAAAGATGTTATTTTGGGGCTTATGGTTGAATATATATATATATATATATATATTTTTTTGTATTGTAGGAATATCCAGTGTCCATGCCACATTCACATGATGGAGTTATACACTTAACAAATCCAATGCCTTCCCAGAGTTTTGTGTCTGAGGTAAAGATATTTGTAATGTGGAAAAATTGGTTATTAAATCCTAGTTATTGCATACTTATTGTACCATGTTTTCTTTTACAGTCAATGTCACAGACTCAAGCTCATGGAAACGAAGACCAAGCCTTAAACCTTCCTTGATTAGATATATGTAAATATATATATATATTTTTTTTGTTAAACGATCCTCCTTTTTTTGTATTACGGAAGGATGCGTTGGTAGTTAGTTTTTTTGTATCATGGAAGGATCCGTCTCAATCTTGTATATCCTCAGCGTTGTTGTTTTTGCAAGAGGAAAGAGAAAGTGTAGGCTCCTTTCATTTCATTAACATACACCCATTGATTGTATTGTTTTTAGCTAGAGTGGATAATTAATGTATTTTGTCGTTCCAATCAATGATAATGGAAGTGCATACGTATTTGAGTGATTGCTAGTGGGTTATTCTAAGTTTTTTATGTATTCAGGTCATGGTGAATTTCATGAATATAGTAATTTTATGAAAGTTATGTTAGTGGTATACTTTGAACCAAGTTTGCAGAAATTGGCTAAGTTAAAACAGGTTTCTGGGTTGGTTTCTGGGTAAAGGCAGGTTTCTGGGTAATATGGTACCATGCACCAAGTTTGTAGAAAGTGTGGACAATTTTGTCCACACTTTAACAAAATTGTCCACACTTTCAGGCCAATATGAACACTGTTCACGTAGACTGTTCACGTATACTGTTTACCATGCTCTTCAAGTGTGGACAATTTTGTCCACACTTTAACAAAATTGTCCACACTTTCAGACCAATATGAACACTGTTCACGTAGACTGTTCACGTTACTGCTGACGTGTACTGTTCACGTATGCTGTTTACCATGCTCTTCAAGTGTGGACAATTTTGTCCACACTTTGTTCAAATTGTCCACACTTTTTTGTGAAAGAGTTTACTGTTCACATAAAATACTGTTTACGTATCTCACAGAAAGTGTGGACAAAATTGTCCACACTTTGTTCAAATTGTCCACACTTTTATCAGAAAGAGTTCACTGTTCACGTAAAACACTGTTTACGTATCTGACAGAAAGTGTGGACAAACTTGTCCACACTTTTATCAAATTGTCCACACTTTTATCAAATTGTCCACACTTTCTGGGGATGAATTTTACTGTTCACGTGACTGTTTAGTGTTCTAACGTGCATCAAATTGCATGAATTTGCATGGCCATTGCAAGAAAATATAGACATTAATGTCCACACATTGATGCAAATTGTCCACAATTTCTGGGCAGACTTAAATGTTAAAATAAACATTTTTCTGGTACACAACACATTTCAATGAATACATTTCACTACATTCATTCATTCACATTCATTCAAATAAGCTTCCTCATTCATTCAACCAAATATTGTCTAATTACAAAAAGTGGTAATGACTACACTACACATTTATTGAATTTGATACCATAATACAACAATAAGGCCCACAATTACAGCAAGTCCTATTGTTAACAACTTCTTCAACGATTGGATGTCATCACGATGTACTGGTTGGACCATATCACGCATGCCACGCATCTCTGACTGAAGTTGATGCAAGTCCAGTAACAGTTGTGATGCATCAAGCAATTGTGATGCATCAACCATGGATTTAGAACTGGTTGCTTGTGATATCTCTTCCATTCTTTCACAGCCAGCTCGTTGGTTGATGGGCAAACACCAAGAAAAGAAACCGCATCGGTTGGCAGCACAACAATAATACAATTTGTTTTTGTTTAAACTTGATTCTGAAATCCTAACTGATGCTCTTTTGCCACAAACACAGTCTAAATTTCTAAATCTCAGCCCATCTCTAATTGCACTATTTACTGATGAGGAAGACATCTTTGCTGCACAAGTATTAAAATATGAATTTATATTATTAGGTTATTAAAAAATCATATAATATATTAGTTTATGTCAAAAAGCTTAGGGTTTTGAATATTAAGGGTTTGAATATTATTTGAGTTGAATAAATCATAATTAGGGTTTTGAATATTAAAATTTGAATAGAATATGATGCAATTATCATATGAATATTAAGGTTAATTGAGGAATTAAATCAAGAACAAAGAGAGAGAGAGAGAGAGAGAGAGAGAGAGAGAGAGAGAGAGAGAGCATACCGAGACCTGAAGGATTCACAAAGTTGAACAAATAATGAGGAAAATTGAAAACAACCAGCACCCCACTAAATTTCGGTCACAACCCAGTACAAATTTGGTCACAGCCCAGTAACAAAATCACATCCCACTGTTCAGACACCTAACACGCAGAGAAGATGGAGTGAGATTGAGAAGTCTTGTAAGCATTTAATGCTCTCTGCCAACCCAAAGACAGCTAACCCGAAATTGAGAGTGGAAGAAAGACGAAGAAAACGTAGAGGCAGACAGCTAAGAAGCAGAAGAAGCAGCAAGATCGGGTCTCTTTTGTAGCTGAAGCACTTGAGGACTCTACTTCTAGCCGAAGAACACAGCAGCTGTAGGGACGTGCAGCTCCAAGAAGAGGACAGTTCGGCTGATGGGATTGCCGTGTCCTTGTGATCAGAAGATGACATCAGCCCCATCAGCCCGTGTTTGTTAACCAGCTAAGAATGAGGTGTTTTAGTTCTACTGTGTAAGTAAAATATCAGCTCTTTGAAAGCAAGTATATACACGTTGGAGTTCCTTCAGCTGTGTTTAAACTTGTACTGTGTAAAAAATCAGCTCTTTGAAAGGAAATATATGCCGTGTAACCAATTGCTAGTGCAATTGTAAATTGCAATTTATATCATAAGTGTGTAAAAATTAAATAGTTGATTTTATAAATATTTATTTATTCAATGGATGAGATTAAAAGTGAATATTACAACTTTTAATCTTAACCATTAAAGTCAATTGCATGCTGCAATTATGCAAATACATGATCTCAGGTTTTTTATGCAATTGCATAGGTTGTTTAAAAAACTTTGTTGATATTAATACAATTCATACAAGGATTATAAATACAATTTTAGAGGCTTTTTCTATTTATCATTTTTAATTTTTTTTTTAATTATTATCAACAAACAACAATTAACAGTCTAGATATAGATATTCTCCTAAAAAATTTGTCAGTCAATTTTAATATATTGTTAAAATTCACACAATTTTACATGTAGCTATTTTATAAAATAATTACAAAATTCTATTTGAATTATGACCCTACATGTATAGATTTGGATGGAAACAACAACCACACCGTGTACAAAATATATTTAATTTAATATTTTTAATTAAAATCAACAAACAACAATTAAAAAAAAAAAAAATTAGACTACAAAGACTTCTACTCCAATTAATTCATCTTGGTCAATAAGTTACACACGTGAAGGCTTCATTAGGAAGCCATACCCTATCAACTCACTTTTTGTTGTGTTGTTTGCTTGAAGTCCTCCTTATATCGTTTCAAAAAATAAAAAATTTCTTAACTTTATCACAATAAATTATTAGGTTGGAGAAGTTAACACAAAATACATGGTAGAATATAATTACAAAGAAAAAAATAAATAAATAATCCACATTAATAAATTTTCAATATTCACGTGTGATATTATCATCCAAACTCTTTCTATACATCATATTAGTGTTACACTTGTTTTAGAACTCCAACTTTGTGTACATCAAGTTGTTCTCACCTACTAAACCAAATTTTATGTTTAAGTAACTAAATAAATAAATAAAAACACTGTTGTTCAAAATATAATTGATAAAGTGTAACAGAGAAACCCTACACACAAACCCAACCCATCATGGCTTCCCATTCATAGTCACCTTCAGGAAGAGCTTTAGCCTCGAGCTATCCTTTGCCACCAATGGTAGAAGTAATGGTGTGAAGGTCCACAAATTGAAGCTTTGGCAAAGGTGATGCTCCTTTGACAAAGAAGCGGTAAAAAAAAAAAGAATAATAATAAGTTTATTTCTTTTTGGAAAATAATAGAACAAAAAGTACAAAGAATAATGTGGGTGTGCAAAACATTTGTTTAATTTCTAGACATTGATTAAAAGAATTGCAGAGGTTTTCAAATAATCTATAAAAGTTTTATAGATTTTGCACTTACAGTTTTTATGTTTTCCCTTATTTTCAAATTTGTTTCTTCTCAAATTGCGTTGTAGAATGATCCTTGTCAATGATTGAAAGTAATCTTTTGAATAAGACAAATAAATGGAAACAAAGTTAGTTAGTTAGTTAGTTACTAAGTATAAAAAAGAAAAAGAAGAACATTTACTTCAATAGTAATAAGAAAGCAATACATATCTTTAGGTTCAAAAGCCATAGCATGCTAGGCTGTTAGCCGATTTTCCTGGTATTTTGCTAATATCCATATATTTGGTGTAGATAAAATGACTTTACATTCAAGCAAATGTTCTAAAAAAAAAAGAAAAAAAAAATTCTAATTATCTAAAACTGTTATACATGTGAACATACCTTTTGAGTAACTATCTCCCTTTAAAAATTCTTGATAAACTGATGTGAATACTCTCAGCTTTCTCTAACATAATACAATTGGATTTAAAAAAAATAAAAAATAAATTTAAATTGCTTCGGAGAAGGAGAAGATAAAGTGATGAAGTATTGTGTTTTTTTTTTTTTTTTTTATTCCTTTGTTTTCAGTTTGAAGAAGGTTAATAGATATTGGTTAGGATGAGAGATGTGGGTTTTTTATCAGTGTAGTTGTGGAAGAGTAGGAGATTGTTTTTGTGGGGGTGGGAGTTATATATTTTTTATTTTTATTTTATTTTATAAATATATTTATTGTTATGGAAACTTGCAGTTATTTTTAAATTCATTTGTTTAATATGAATGGTGATTTTTTTAATGATTTTGAACTCAAACGAGGGAAAGGATTTTTGGTTTTTTTTTGGATAATTACTAAATTTAAGGATTTTGAAAACAGAAATGAAGGAAGGAAAACAAAGTTGAAACGGTTAATAATTTGATGGTTATCTTTCTATTTGGATAATGATAATTTTTTTTTTTTTGATGGTTACCTTTTAAAATTTGGTTTTTTTAAACGTTGAATGTGGGTGATTCTCAAAAAAAATAATAATAATAATAATAAAACATTGAGTGTGGGTTTTTAATTTTAGTTCAACGTGGGGAGTTTTAAAAAAAACTTGGTGAATTTTTTTTTCCTTGTAATCTTTTTAAATTTGATTTTTAAAAAATTGTCTTTCTCTTTGAAATGTGGGAAGCAAAATAGAAAGTGTAGGTGCTTTTTTATTGCTAGTAATAGATTTATCCCAAAAAATTAGGATTTACTCTAAATGTTGCTTTCCTTAATCCTTAATTAACCCATATATAAGATGTAGTTTTTTGTTTAGTGTAGTTTCAAATATGTAAATATATATTTTTTATAAGGATATTTTTTACTGTACATTAAAGTGGACATGAGGGTATGAATGTTGCGTACTAG
>OU015772.1:10712950-10766420 GCA_907173295.1 Fagus sylvatica | reverse complement strand
AACTCTCTCATTAACAACGTGGGACAAAGCCCACAAGAGACCCTTTAAAGGGTTTTCTTTTTCTTTTGCTAAATAATTAAGCAGAATGAGAAGAATAAATGAAGACCTATAGAGTAATAGGTGTAAGCCTCAAACCCACCCCAAAAGGAATACTCTAACTCCCAAGATAGTTTACGCATTTATACAAGTAAATTGTTACCAAGTTTAAAACTGTTGTTTCTTTCCGCGTAAAGTACCACCAAAGTATTTTTTTGAGAAAATATTTTTCATATTTTTTTAAATATTTGATAAAGTAAAATATTTTCTAGACCAAGCTTGTGTCTCCTCAATCCTCCCCATCTCTCTCACCCTTTCCTCCACATTACCAACACCATTACCACTACCGCTACCACCTGTCGCCTATCATCCCTCCGCCTCCTCACTCCTTACACCACCACATTCCTCCACCTTTCATCCCCACCACCTTTGTCTCCCTCTTTTGCACCACCACCTCCAACACCAACTTGTATATACCACCACAACCACCTCCCTCCCCTCACTCTCTTGCACCACTGCCACCGCCACCTCTCCCCCTTCCCCCTCACTCATCCCACCACCACTTCCATTCCCTCCCTCCCTCCTTCACTCCTCCCATCACTACCACCACCATAACCATAGGCTCACTCTCCCCCCCCCCCCCCCCCCCCCAAAAAAAAAAAAAAACCAACCCAAGAAACCCTCATTCATTTGGCCTTTCCCCTCTCCCCCTCACTCAAAAAGACAAAAGCTTCCTCTCCCACAAAACCAATTCCATTTGACCTTTAATTTCATTTAGCATTAGAAGATTCTTGTAAAATCACATTTAAAACATCAAATTTAAAAGCATAAATTACTTTTAGATTGGATGCTTGGACATAGAACTCATAAATATTTGGCTTCTATCTACAATGTAGGTTGTATTCTCACGTCCTGGCAATGTTGCTGCACTCGGTAATCCATATCAAAGTTTCCATCAGGATCTTGATTCTGTTCCCGAAGGAGAGATCAATCGTTCATACTATTACTAATGCCAGCGCAGACCTATAATTGGTTCTTAGTTCATGTATTTGCTTTCATTAGCTGAAATGTTCTTGGTCAGACCAACAAAAAATAATGTTTTATTATAAAAGTCTTTAACTTCGTTGTTTGCTGCTTCAGAATGGTTATTTAATCATGGATTCAATACTTGGAATGGTCTAAGATTGTACTCAAATTCTATCGCTTCTTCCTTTAGAAAAGAGTTGAAATTTTGAAACAGTATTATCAAAACGACAAGCCCTTTGCTTTATCTGGCATTCGAATTTCGGAGGCAGTGTGGTTTTGGCAGGAGTTGGCCTAAAGGACCTATGACAGCTATCTAATATTAATAAATAAATAAAATCCAAAACTACAAATCTAAATTTTGAAGGGATTTTGGTGTACTTTAGCATTTGAAAAGATTTTTTTTTTTTTTTTTTAAATCCATCTACAGCAACTTCGGCTTAGGCTTTTTTGTTTGTAAAGTCTAGAAATATGCAATGTTGTAAAACTATTATTGTTCTCAGGAATCCACACTGGAGTTAAAAATCTAATGGTTAAAAATATGAATAGATTCTCTCTTTTCAGTTTGAAAATTTGCTATTAATAGAATTAGGCAACAGGTCCTACGTTAGGTGCAAACTTATCTCAATTTTCTATACATTTTCTAAAAAGGGAAGGAAAGCAAACCTAAGCTTTACTTCCTCATAATCAATCCTTCCCATTGGTTAGTACTTAGTAGGGGACAAAAAGCCATCACTTTTGTTTAAATTCAGTTGCTAAATCGTATTCATTTCCCACTCCATACTACCAATGAAAGCTCAGGATATAATGGTATTGCATATGGTTTCTGCAAAATCTAAAGAGAATATCTCATTGAGCAAGAAAAACCCACCAGGACAAGTTGGCCTTGCCAGTCGCCAGCAACAACAATCAAGGGATGCATTTACCACATCCAGTGATATCACATCATCACCCGATTCGTATAAACAGCCAAGATGGCAAACCAAGACACTACTTACAATCAGAATATCCTGATTTCACCAAATAGAACAACTGCCCAATCACAAAAAATGATGACCAATGTTTCTGGCCAACAATATGCAAAAGATGAACAAAAGGGCATCAATAAGTTCTGTTGGACAAAGCACGCACCTTTCTACTGTTATTGGAATACCACATAATAGAAATAGACAAGAATATTTGAAATGATTTAGTTTAGCCTAAATTATTAGAAACAACTATCCATAGAATTTATTGGAAGTCCTTTACTTCATACTGAAACTTCATGGCAAATGTTTTTAACAAGGACAAATTCTCCGACACTCCAAACATCATCATGTATTCCAAATCAGAAGGCAGCCTAATGAATTAGATCACAATGAATTTATAAGTGAGACACAGCTAACCACTTAAGTCAACATACCATAAGCTGCTCACCTCACAAAATCCAACAGTCCACCACACCTGAGTGAAGATTAGGAATTTATGACTTGAAATGCCTGGAATCTGCAATATTTGACAGTGTTGGCATGGCCAGGCTGGAGAATGACCTGTCTCAGGTAAATCTGTAATTTCAACTGAACAATGTCCTCAAATTCCATTCCACGCTGAACACTCCCCCCTGCCCCCACAATGAAGCTCATGTTCAGCCATGAGTGGACACTTCACTCCACTTTAGACCTCGTGCAACACTCCTGTACAACACAAGGGCAAATACAGGAGGAAAATGATTATGCCATCGTCAAAGTGTCAACTACCACTACGATTATCGCTACCCATTACGAAGTGATCAACCCAAGTGGCCATAGCTCCACTGCTATTAGTAAAAAACCTCACTACATCTCTGTATTCCTACTTGTCAGATCAAATCAAGCATAACTACTGACTATATTTCCTACAGCATCTATTCTTGGTCAGAAAAATCAAAAACAGAACTAGAAAACTAACAAAATTTCAACAACAAAATAACCAAATGTAATCAAACCAACATGAATAAGGTTATAGAAGCTACCATAGCTTAAACACTATGACAAAGTAGAAGAAATTCCAGATAAGCTAGTAGAGAATTATAAGCACGCCAAATTTAAGACTACACTCAGAAGCAAATATTAAATAAGAGGAGCATCTAGTACGCCTCAAAATTACTACTTATTATAGACTAGCAAAATAGATACTAGATACGGCAAACTACTAGGAATCAAGCAATCCAACCGGTCCCAAAGCGAATTGACATCTAACTCGCGCCACTCCTCTGCTGCTTGGCATGGAAAACAAATATGACCCTCATGGTAAAGAAACAAAGATGAAGATCCAGTTGGACTTGTAGTAAGGAGATGCCCATAGAGATAATCAAGGGTAATAGGCTCGGTCCGTTGTTGAACAGAGGTGACAAAAGAGTCATATTCGTCCAAGGCCAGCCAAGAGAAAAGAGACCAACTGAAATTCAGGCAAAGGTTGGTCTGGCGCCAAGGCCCAAACCGGTGAGCAAGTAATCCGAGATGGAGGTGCCCTTTTCGGAGAGTGGAGAGCTGGTAATGGATCTGCATAAGCCGAGCTTGAGATTGGGCAGTGAACATTCGTTCAAGAGTTGCCCAGAGATCTCGGGAAGTGGTACCCGGACCACATGTGCGATCACTTTTTCCGAAAGTGACGAGATTAACGCATAAGCACGATCTGACCTGAGTTGCCATTGAGTAAACTCCGGATTGATAATAGTCGTGGAGGCACCGTCTGAATGCGGTGATGTGGGTTGCGGTATGGTTGAAGATCATCCACAAACTGAAACAGTGTTGCCCACATAGGGGACAACCTGAGCTTTCCACAGCAGGTAATTTTCCGGGTAAGTTTGATTGTGATGAGATGGTGAACTGCTGTGAGGCGGGTAAGGGAAGTCGGTGTTGGATGAGAGCTTGGGCTTGATGAAGGCATGGTGTTTGTGAAAATGCTAGAAAAAAAATGTGACGTGATCTTACAGCTCTGATACCATGTAAAGTCATAGAAATATAGATTTGAGTAATCCCACACCTCATGTGTGCTGTGTAATTTATTACAATATATATTTGATAAACTCTTATTTACAGAAGTTGAGTTCTAAGCAATAACTATCTACAAGTATAAGGTAAGCTGAGATTGTCAAAGACCCAAGGTATGTTGATTTGCTGGCTGTAAGGTCTTTGTGTTTATCTGTTGGGTTTGCTGTGAGTTATCCTTAACAAGCCATCATAATTACTGTTGTTGAGCTCGGGCCTGAGCACTGCCATACCCACTATAGCCAACTTGCCCACCATGAGGACCATTCACCTGAGGAGCGCCATAATATGTCTACAGGTACATTCACTCCTATCCATAATCATCTCTTCCTACATGGGTTCACCTCAAAATTACAATATATATATACATCTTGCGAAGGAAAAAAAAAAAACCAACATTGTCACAATATAGAATTCATAATTGTACTTAATAATGGATTTTTTATTTTATTTTAATTTTTTTATATACTTCCAATTGTTCTGCCTCTCTCACTCTCTCTTGTGTGTGTGTGTCTGTTGACGTTGACAACCCCCCGAGGGGACAAGAAGTAGTTTAATGCTAATCATATGGGGTCTTATTAAGATATCCACTTAGAGTTCAAAGCATATTCTATTTTGTAAGGGGACAAGAAGTAGTTTAGTGCTAATCATATGGGGTATTTCTCTCTTATTAAGATATCCACTTAGAGTTCATTGCATATTCTGTTTTTACAAAAAAAAAAAATTACAGAAAATTAATAATCATCGTACTGTATCAAATTTCCCAATTGTTTATTGAAAATTGATAAGGTTCTGTTAGAGGATTATTTTGAGTATCTCTAAAGTATGGTGTTAAAGGATCAACCCAGAGCAACCAAAACCCACCGCGACCACCACCGTTTTCAACCACCACAAACCCAACAAAAACCACCACAAAATCAATTTCTCAGCAACCAAACAGAGTACGGCTACACCACCTAGGCCGAACCCTTCTTTTAAGTTGTCATTCATCCTTTTTGAAAAGCTCGTAGACTTTGTAGCCGAAATTGGAGATGAAAATTTAGAGGACTGCTGATTTATCTTTATTTTACTATCTATTTGTGGAGATAGAAAGCTCTCTTCCATAGAGTAAAAATATGGTGTTAAAGGATCTTTAGATTTTCATATCCTTTTTGTCGTTTTCTTTGAAAGATGTACTTGTTAAGTGCAACTATATAAAAACTATATTGTCAAAGGAGTTAGATTCACTTTCTGACAGTGTACTCGTTCATATGTATATTTTTATCAAGTGTACTCGTTCATATTACGTTAGTTGTTTTAAAAAATATGCTGGTAAAATTGATGGCATTGTGCTCTGCTAGGGTGGACTAACTTAAAATGCAGTCATTGTTTAACTCTCTATTGGCAGTGATATTTTCCTTCATCGTGACAAAAATTTAATGCCCAAAAACCCAGCAGCGTGGAGTGCATGGAATTTTCTTGGGGGTACAGAAAATAAAGTATGTTTAACATACTGGCTCAATGTGCTTCAGGTTTGTAAAAGGTTCCATCTGTGAAAAGTAAAATTTATATTAGTGTTTAGCAACATTTGAACAGTAGAATTTGTGCATGTTGATCCTGGGATTGTATATCCACCTTCACATGTAGCTGAACATGTTAAAAAGACATTGAGCAGTTACTTATTTCCTTGTGGGCCATACTAATGAGTTAAGGAAGTTTGAGACTCTCCACAATTAAAAAAAATGATAATGAAAAGTTACATTTTATGGAGAATTCAAGAATGGAATAAAGAACAGATAACTTGTTTAAAAGCACTTTTTCTAAATTAAATGACCTAGAGCTTACAATCGTTGAGAATTAGTAGAGACATTATGGCCTATGAGGCCCAAACCTAATGTACGCCCATGTACCTTGTAGGACAATCAAAGTAATCCTAGGTTAGTCTAGGGTTAGTCTAAGTTTCTCTAGAATACAAAACTTACATTGGATCTATTGTAACACGAAGAACTTCATAGTAAAGATGTAGGACCTCTATGGACGTAGGTCCTAGCGACCAAACTACATTAAAGCCTTTTGCTTTTTCTCTTTTTCATTCGTTCAATCTCTCAAAAACTTTAACATGGTTTCAGAGCCAAGTTTGATCAACACCACTGGGTCACCCACTATAGCCGCTACCATCAATAAACTCTCAACCCGTTGCCACAACCACTAGATCAAACGCACAGCCAAGCATCAAAATCCCTGTTGTGAACAGAAACATGTGGTTCACTAAAACCATCTAAAGCCACCATTTACCGACACAAGGTTCAGTTTGGCTATTCAATATCACAGCTTGATCGTCAGAAGTTGCTTCGACTTTTGTAATGTGCATTTTACAAACTAGTCATGTCATTCGTTCAAGACCTCAAGGTTCCTCCTTTAGTTGGAGAGGGGGGGGGGGGGGGGGGGGGTTAGAGACATTATGGCCCATGTGGCTTAAACTTTAGTGTAGGCCCATGTACTTGTAAAACAAACAAACTAACCCTAGGTTAGTCTAGGTTTCTCTAGTATATAAATCTTACATTGGGTTCATTGCAACATGAAGAACATCACAGTTAAGATGTAGCTGTCAAGAGCTTTCCTTTGCGAATGTAGGTCCTAATGACCGAACCACGTTAAAATCTTTTGCTTCCAATCTTTTTTTTTTTTTCTCCTTTCTCTCTTTCAATTATTCAATCACTCAACAACTTTAACATGAATCAATAATTAACATCCCCCAACAACAAGAGCTACATTCTATATGATATTGGTGTAAGAATCCACTTACATCAGGAGAACCTTGACCATATGAAGCCTCTTTCATAGAGATACAAAAAAAAAATAAAAACCTTAATCCAAAGCCATGGTAGGCTGGCAAATAAGAAGACATTTATTCACACAAAGTAAACAGAGAGCTAATATATTACAAGAAAAAAAAAATTGTCAGTGCAAATAACTCAAAGTTTTAGCTGCATAGGACTAACATTTCACTAATTGAAAATTTCTATAAAAAACAAAGAGTTTCTCAGCTACAGTTCAGCTACAGTTTAATGCTCTAATTATACTGTGAAATAATTGTGCATGCAGAATATTGAAGAAACAAGTCTACCTTTTCTAGTGACTCTCAACCCGGATCATACACCAAAACATACCTTGCTTAAGTGGTCAACTGGTCATCCAGTCCCATCCATTGCTGCATCAAAAGCTTCGCTTGAGTTTGATCAAATCCAAGGGAAGAGAGGAATTTGGTTTTGTGGGGCATAACAGGGTGAGCTGTTAGGCATATAGAAACAAATACTTGCATATTGTACTAGATTATATATAATTTTCAGAGTTGATGTTTTCCTATGTTATAGAAATTAGGACTAGCTTCACATTTACTGATCATCTGAGCATGTGCTATTTTTTCAGGTTATGGCTTCCATGAGGATGGATTAAAGGTAGTGACTCCTAAAAATTTTTATTAGTAAAGATATGTGCTGTAGTAAGGTTCTAAAAGATTGTTCCTCTTCCAGGATGTAATCAGATTGTAATTTTTCTTACATATAAAAACCCTCAAGCATTTGGGTAGAATTGTTTCCAAGCCTATAGTTTTTCCATGGTCAATATTTTTCTTTCAAGAATTATATAGATGGTAAAAAGAATCTTACAAGGTAGTCTACTTGGCAGGCTGGCATGGCTGCTGCACATAGTTTGCTTGGAAAAAGCTGTGCTCTTTTGAGCAACCCGAAATGCATGGTACCCTCTATGTTAGAAACTGGGGCGCGCCTTATTGTTACTAGATTCCTTGGACGCTATATCTCAGCTGGATGTTTAATGTGAGTTTACTCATCATGGTAATGAGAGATCCTTTTCAGATGACTCTGCCAGTTGATGCCTCCTTGAGTGATATATAGATATTCTTCTATCCTTCTATACGCAGTATGTCCTAATTGAAAACCAGTTCAATGTTAAAGAGTATGTACTGTCTGTAATCTCTCTGCCATCTCGGTTCCATACTAAGAGGATACTGAAGTTTATCATAATGCAACAACAGTTATGATGGTTATAAATAACAATTGTTTGTTTTCACTGAAACATCTGGGCGAAAGGGTAAGAGGACGTGTTAATGGTTAATTTGGAATGTTTGGCCTTTTGGTTAAAGAAAGGGTTACTTAATCATGTGTGGCATGCAGGCATTTTGGTGATGGTGGGACTTTGGTTTACTACATTTTTTTTTTGATAAATATAATGGGTAATCTTAGCCACTCTTTTGAAGTCCGCTTTGCTGTACTGTGAACTATATATTCTTACATCTTGTTTACTTTTAAGGGTTCAAGTTGCAACTTAGAAGTTTTTAGCTAAGTAATTGATCTGCAATGCACTAGACAAAACTTTCTTATTTAACTCTATTGTATTGTGTAACTCATAGTTCAACCTTGACCTTCTGTCTTCTGGTCATGAATCTCATCTCTCTCCACAGTATACTGCTTTGTTATTTTTATGCAAAATAAAATTTAAATTTCATGGATACAATTGATATATTGTGTCTTGTGGTGTCACAGTCTATTGGAGGAAGGGGGCACATTATTTACCTTCGAAGGAAGCAAGAAAAAATGTTCTTTGAAAACAGTTTTGAGAATTCATAGTCCCCAGTTTTACTGGAAGGTAGGTACTCTAAATTTGTATCGGTATTTCTTATAAGGATCACATGCTACATTGTGTGGAAAGTAGAAGGAAATTTTTTAAAAGTCATAAGAATGGGTGACGCATTATATTGGCATTCAAAATTTAGAATACTTTAGTTATATAGCTGAAAATTATATTGCTTTGATCAGGTAATGACGCAGGCTGATTTAGGTCTCGTAGATGCATATATCAATGGAGATTTTTCTTTTGTTGACAAAAAGGAGGTCTTTTAAATCTTTTTATGGTAAGATAAATTGATCTGAGTCTAACTCCAAACTCCAAAAACCAAAAATGATCCAAGTCTCAAACAAAGTTATTTTTCTGGTATTGAATCCGTTAGAATTCTCCTTGCTCATTTGTTTTGCAGATTCTTATTGCCAGCAGAGATGCAAATTCCTCCATCTCAAAATTGAGTAAGAAAAGGTATATTGTGATGGGCAGACTAGCTGCAATCCTGGATTGCGATATTACTAGCTCTAATCTTCTCAATTGCATCATATTGAGCATTCTTCTTTGTTGGCTTCAGGGGCTGGTGGACTCCACTGTTATATACAGCTAGTATAGCATCAGCAAAATATTTTTTTCAGCATGTTTTGAGGCAAAATACTCTTACACAGGCTCGCAGGAACATCTCACTTCATTATGATCTGGTATAAGATAACCTGTAAATATGATGTTGTGTCAACATGTGTTTGTTTCTAGAAAATGCTGATTGAAAGCTATTTACCCTTTGTAATGTTGTTTATGAATTTTTTCCAAGTATGTAAACATTTATATATGCACACACACATATGCAGAATATTATTTCATGAATGCATCAATGGAAACATAGTTTGGAGGTGGTTTGATCCTATAAAAGTTACAATTGTATTCTGTGTTGAAGTATTAGAAAATAAGGGAGGATTCGAAGCACATATGTGAAATTTTAAGAACAAAATAACTGGAGTGAGTGAGGAATTATATGAAAAAGTTCAGCCACAATGACAGTATACATATGCTCCTACTCAACTTCCTGCTAACTATTGCATCCTCACCATCATAAAAGGAAAGCCTTTTATTGTATGATCTTTCAATTTCTTTGCTAAAGAATATCCTTCTTCGTCAAATGTTTGTTTCTTTGATAATCCTTCATCATCCTGCATGTTTGTTTGTTTGTTTGTTTGTTTTTTTTTTATGACCTTTAATTTCTTTTGTTTGCAGTAATAGCGTTGAAACTTAATTCGCTATTTAGTATATATCAGAAAGAAGCTTACAATTCCTCTTTGTTGTGTTGCTAGAGTAATGAACTATTTGCTCTATTCTTGGACGAAACAATGACATACTCCTGTGCTGTATTCAAGGTCAGGATCAAAACCTTTTGATGATTTATAATTAAACAATGCATAATATATTTCCATATATGCTGTGCTTTAGCTTATATTGATTTATGTGTTAAAACATTTCATAGAAGGAAGATGAAGACTTAAAGGATGCACAGCTAAGAAAAATTTCTCTTCTAATTGAAAAAGTAAGTCATCAATATTTTTTCTTTTCTTTTCAAGGGGGTCATAGTAAGTCTTTTTAATTGGATTCATCAAATTTAAATGTTTTTCTTGTTGTACTCTAGTCCAATTTTTTTCTCAACTTCAATCAATTTAGGCAAGAATTAATAAGAAGCATGAAGTTCTTGAGATTGGGTGTGGCTGGGGAACCTTAGCTATTGAAGTTGTCAAACGAACTGGATGCAAATACACTGGCATCACTCTCTCTGAGGAGCAATTGAAATTTGCAGAAAGAAGCTGGCCTTCAGGTATTAACTTGATAAATGATTCATTTGCATAAAAAAGCATATATAATGTGTAACGAATACATTTGGAAAATATTGGAAACTATAATGCATTGTGGGTAAGCAGTCTATCATCCTGTTTTATTCCACTTCCTTTGTTTAATTAACCTTTAAATGTCTTTTGTAGAATGTGTGGTTCCTACAGCATTAGAGTTCTACTTTCTGGTTTTAATTAATTTGTATCCACTTAATTACCAGGACCGCATTAAATTTCTTCTTTGTGACTACCGCCAATTGCCAAATACCTACAAATATGACAGAATCATATCCTGGTAAGTTCCATTTCCACTGAATTATATCTGACCATAATGCTCCCTACAAAATACATGATCTTTAATAGCATTTTTCAGTGAGATGATAGAAGCTGTTGGCCATGAATTTATGGATGAGTTTTTTGGTTGCTGTGAATCATTATTAGCAGAAGAAGGGCTTCTCGTTCTGCAGGTAATGATAGGGGCCTAACGAAAAACTGGTGTCCTGTCTCATTTCCAGTTTGATTGTAATTACATCGTTGCTATGTAGATTTTAGCACCCAAATGCTGACATCTTGGCACTTGGTATTTTTCTTAGTTCATATCAATACCAGATGAACGTTATGACGAGTACAGACAAAGCTCAGATTTTATAAAGGAATATATATTTCCCGGGGGGTGCCTACCTTCATTAAGTAGGATAACATCAGCCATGGTTGCTGCATCCAGACTATGGTATATAAGGTTTCTTTTTCAGTGTATATTTTGCTTAGTATTGATTCTCTACGATATTAATAGAAATTTGGTAACTGCAGTGTGGAGCACCTGGAGAACATAGGCATTCATTACTACCAAACACTCAGATGTTGGAGACAAAATTTTATGGAGAAGCAGAGGTAAATGAAGTAATCATGGGAAAACTTTTCTCAATGAAGTTTGTTCTAAACATTGACTCATGCAACACTCATCTCAGATATAGTTTTAAGACTAGCTATCCACTATTTCTTTACATAGTTGTTCTGAAGTAGGACATGCACGAATCTTTGCTACATTGGAGTAGCCTAGAAAAATGAAATCAATCACTTTGTCATAGAAAGTCTTGTATATTTATATTTTTTATGTTCTTCTCTATGTTGTTAAATACTGCAAATTACTTGTAAAAAAAAAGTGAGTACGCTGCAAATCTATGATTATTACAATGTAAAACTTGGTACGACCTAAAGATGGTAATGATGTCGAGTATTTTGATGATGTGCCATTATTTTTGTGTTTTCAGCAAAATCCTCGCTCTTGGGTTCAATGAAAAATTCATTCGGACATGGGAATATTACTTCGATTATTGTGCAGCTGGTTTTCAGTCACATACACTTGGGAATTATCAGGTATGTTTCTTGACTTAATGGATAATTGCTATTTGGCCACATCTCTCTTGTTAAATATTTATAGAGATTTGGATAATCTCTATGAGGAATAAAATAATATCCCATTTATAAAATCAATATATATATATATAAAAGATCTCAAAAGCTTATTATAGTAAGTAGAGATGGATTCTCACAAAACCATTACATCTACACAAAAATGTAAATTTGCTTTGACTTGCTCGCATATATTATAAAATTTTGCTAAGGTGGATTTTGTTTGGGTCTGGACTGAGAGATATTTGACTTGTGACTTTTAACGTAGGTTGTACTTCTCTCGTCCTGGAAATGTTGCCGCATTCAGCAATCCGTATCAAAGTTTTCCTTCAGCATGTTGATATTGTTTTCAAAGGAGAGATAAAATGTTCAGATTCATGCCTGGACAAACTATTGTCGATTATTTTTTCATCATCAATTAGCTTTCATTTGTTCATTTTTTTGTCAAAGGCACGACCCATTAAAAAAATAAAAAATTGTTCTTAGAGGACTTCCATTGCTTTCTTTGTGGGTTCGGAATGGTAACGTGTTACTTATTTTTAATTAATATGTAATGTTAGGAATTTATTGTGCTGATTCAAATAAATTTGTTGGGTTTAAAGCAATTTGTGATTATTTTTGTTGATACTTGATAGATTCTACCAAATTGTTTATTTTTATGGACTACGTATAAGTTTGATGTGGACAATGAATAAAGAATCATTCTTAGGATTTAAATTGACTAATATTCGTGATAGTATATTTAGATTTAGGTTCCTGGGATAAAAAATATAGTTTGGCTACTGCTCTAAAATTTAACATCTGCTGAATCTCGATAGAGATCTTGCCTATTCCGCCCATAAGTTACTTTTCAACCTTTGATCCCAAGTCAAATTTATCTCAAAAACATGTCATAAATCTTAAAAAAAGGCCAAACATATGAACTTCGGAAATACTGATTTTAAATGTCATTTGGCAATTTGTCAAAAAAAAAAAATGTCATTTGGCATTTCTCAAGTGTCGATCGGCTCTGTCAATTCAAAATTTTCAAGTGTTGATCGGTACTTAGTGAATGCCAAATGATAATTCACTACTTTGACTTGATTTTCAACTCTTGCTTTGACACATTGTAGAGGCCCGTTTTTTTGGTCCACGGCAGACCAACTCCAACACCCCAATAATCTGCCAGGGGTCCAAGGCCCATCAAACCCAGTGATCCACGGTAGCCAAGACATGAAAAGAAATGGCCAAAAGCCATCAACCAAGTCCAAGCCCCAAAGAAATTAACAGAAACCCAGCCCATTTAATCCCCAATTTCAGGTCTGCAACAGCAGCACCAGGAGAATTCAAAATAATTCAAAAATGAGAGGGAAAATGGTTGTCTCGTAAAACACCATTTTTCCCTCCTCTCTTGGCGCGGTGCTCGAGGTGCTGAAAGGAAATGTTTCCAAGGCAAAGATTAGATTTCCAAAGCCACCATAATTATAGCAAAAGGTTGGTTTTCTTCATTAACCAACAGATAAGCAATATGGTTCCAAAAAAAATGGTCTGCGGTAGTACCAACCAAAAACAAGAAAAGATGAAGAAGGCTGGTCCTCCACATCGCCCAGTGGTCCACGGCGAATTACCCAATGGTCCACAGCGAACTCCATCACAAGACGATTTGCAGCGGCACCAGCTGCAGCAACAAATGACGGAGAAGATGAGACAATGGCCGAAAATACCAAGAGGTCTGCCATGGCCGCCCAAATCATTACCAACTGAAATAAGAAATGATGAAAGGCAAGCTGGTCATTTCCTTTGTCCACTGGTCACTGTGGACTTCGTCACAGAGTAGTCCATGGCAGCACCAGTTGGAACAAAAAGTAATAATCAAGGACCGAAAACACTTGAGAAGCCTGCCATGGCCACCCAAAACCAACGTCACTCAAAGGACGGCGACCACCGTAGCCCAGCACCCCGGTGGTCCTTGCTCCTCACCATCATGGAGCTTAGGAAGAACGGTTTGGAGGTAAGGGAATTAATTTACTTAAGTTTTATTTGATCTACCGCAACAGAAAAGGCATTAATCTGCTAGGGAATAATGCCAAAAATGGTAAGATCAAATTTAATTAACACAAAACGTATGTGAGTCAAGTCAGCCTGATCACTTCAGCCTATTACCAAACATTTAATGCTCATCACTTCCCTCCTCATAAATGGATTGAAAATCAACCGTCCACCGCAGACCAAATCAGATCTGCGGCAGATGAAAACCATCAACTTAACCTCAAAAATCAAACTTTGTCAAATCTCCGCCCCTTTATTTCTCGATTAAACAGTGATTCTCATGATTAAGGGGATAACAAATCAAACCATTAGACATAAACACCACTTTAAATAGGGGTGAGAAGAAGAAATAAGGGGTTGGTGGGCTGTTCAGAAAAGTCTTAGATTGAAGTTAACTCCTCCATAAGAGTTGACTTCAAAAGCTTAAAGGGGACAGTTAACCAACAACAATCCACGGGACACTTCTCGTAGGTCCGCGGTAGACTACAAGTACTTTTAGTCTGCCACAACAGAAAATTTACATCAAACACTTAACCCAACCCTCAGTACTGACTCACGTACGTTTTGCATAGTAAATGATTCTCTTCCTACTCCCAAATCTCCCGAGTTCCATGATTTATTACATTTCTATTATCTGCTCCTATTTTTTGCAAGTCACGGAGAAAGCCAAGTGCATTATGCCCAGCCTCTCTGTCCACGGCACTGATTCTTGATTTTTCACTACTTGTCATATGCATGGTATTTACTGTCACTGAATATAGATTCTTAAAGAGTTGAGTTTGTTGTACTAAATCTCAGTCTATGGGATCAATCCTATTTGTCTGTAAGCAAGTTTGTAATATATTCCTCATGTGTTGTTACCACTATATTGTGATTACTGAATGTTCTGGTGGAAGTAAAATCCATGGTTATTAGCCTATTTTGGTCTGCGGCATCAGTTTTATTAGTCCACTGTAACTTCCTACGTGAGTGTTGCAGCCTGGTGGATCAAGGAGTACCAGAGGGAATGCACCATTAGCCATCAAGTGATCTATCAAACTTGGTGTAGAGTTTTGGGCTCAACATCCCCACACATAAATCCAGCCCGTGTCCAGCCCATTTGTGGATTGATACGTGGCCCATCAAGGCAAAAATTTTGAGCATCCACATTTTGGCGACTCCATCGGGGAGTTGAGTTGCAATCTTCCCTCGTTTCATCATTTTGAAACTGATCCAAAGTACTTGGGGGCTACAACCATGCTGCCTAAAAAGTCTACCAGACAAAACTCAGTAGCTAATTCTCATGTTGAAGTAGAATCTCAAGGCCATAGCCATGCTATGGGAGAGACACACGCCCAGGGTGGTGGACAGACGCTCGGGGGAGAAAATCCCTTGGGTGGCGGACAAGTTCTCGGTGGTGGACATGACCTCGGTGGTGGAGAAACCCTTGTGGGTGGACCACAGCAGATGGCACTTATGTTCGAAATGATTAAAGGAATGCAACAGGCTTAGGTGGAACTTGCTAAATCTTTGAGACAGATGAAAGAGGTCAATGGCAACAAGGAGGACCACCAAAACAAGAATGACAACCGCAACCATGAAGAAAGGGAGTCTCACAATAAGAATGACACACCGTTCGTCACCATATCTGATGTGGCAGACTTACTTAAGCAAGAGAGGGAAAGGCTCCCAAAAGAGTCTAGACACTTTGTGAGGAGACCTCCTTACCCTATAGAACTTTTGAAAAAGCCATATCTTGAAAAATATGATACACCTACATTTGCCTTGTTTGATGGCAAAAAGGGGAGTGCCATGGAACACATTAGCAAATTCTTGGATTCCATGGGCCCCTTTACTGCACATGACGATCTCTGTCTACGGGAATTCTCAAAATCTCTGGTGGATAGAGCATACACTTGGTACACGGTACTGCCTGCTGGGTCCATCAGAACTTGGGAAGACATGGTAGAAAGCTTCTGTAGCAAATACTTCCATGTTGAAGAAAAGATCACTCTTGTCAACTTGCACAGCACCAAGCAGCAGACCGGGGAAGATCTAGTAAAGTATATCCATCGCTTTCGTGATGTGTCTTTAGATTGTCATGTCAAATACCAAGAAGGGGAGCTAGTTGAAGTGTGCATTGACAACATGCTCCCCGAGTTTCTCACCCATTTGGAGAATTTGGATATCTCACGGTTTGCCCCACTGCTCCAAAAGGTCAGAAAAATGGCCCTCTCAGTTAAGCCTCAAGTTGAGAGAAGTAGAGATAAAAACAGTCTACCGCAGACTCTTACTGTGTCCACCGCAACCACACCTAGCAGTACCAAACGAAAGAACTCAACAGAAAAGGTCTATGAGGAGCCACCTCCGTTGCCTTTCATAGCTGAAGAAATGATGGTCATTTTTTATAAATGGGTCCAAGATCAAGTGATCAAGCTTCCAAAGATCACCAAGCAACCCACCGCAGAAGAACAGAAAGATCCCAAGTATTGCCGTTACCATAGATAAGTACATCACCCTACGGTAGACTGCCGAACCCTCAGATGGGAGGTCAACCGTAAAATTCAAGACGGCACTTTACAACTCTTAGAAGAGTAACAGAAGGTCCACAAGACACCTTTTCCTAACTACAATAAGGGTAAGGGCAAGGTTGTGGTATCAGTGGTGATCCACGGGAACGTGAGTGATATGAAGGCAGAAGAGTCTGTCGTAGCAAGTTCCTCTTTGGTACCAGCAGTTGTTAAGACTCTACAAAAGAGTCCAAAGTTTAAGTCATTATTCAACCAGCTGGGATTCAGACCTGAAGCAAGAAATGCAGCATCGGAAGCACTTATCACAATAGCAGCAGAATCAGGAGCCACTTGCTTCACGGCAGAGGCTCATGCCAGCCGTGCTTTCTTGGAGACTACAAATGCCATAACTTTTACGGATGAAGACATGGAGGTTCAATACCCGGACCATAGACGCCCACTCTACCTGTCTGCGGTAGTGAAAGATGTTCAAGTCAGACGTGCTCTGGTGGACACTGGTTCGTGCCTAAACCTCATTCCATTAGGCACTCTTCAAGCTGCAAATGTGTCACGGTAGAAGATCCAAGGCTCTCCCATGGAAGTGACCGGATTTAGAGGAGTGACTGAGTATACAATGGGGCATGTAGAACTTGTCTTGAGAGTGGGGCCGATTGTAGCACTCACGCGATTCCACGTAATGAATGCAGAAGCTCCTTACCATGTGCTCCTCGGTAGACCTTGACTGCACAAACACAAATTGGTGTCATCCACCTACCATCAATGTGTCAAGGGAAGACTCAATGGCAAACCAATCCGCATAGCTACAAATTCTTGCCCCTTTGATCAGACTGAAGCTCATTTCATTGAAGCTGCTCTTTATGATGACTTAGCATCCACGGGAGAACCATCAATTGTGAGACCATGTGGAACACCACTCCCTGCATGGGAAGATATTAAAGATGATCCTGAAGTTGATCTACGGGAGCTGCTTGAATGAAAGAAGAAAAGGAAGGAACGTGAAGTTGAACATGGGAGTCCACCACAATGCGTGCGTGTCCAACTCCCCAATGGACGTGTTGTCTATCGCTTATGAAGGTGCGAGGGGCCTGATTGCCCACAGCAAGAGGGTCCCACACCTGGAAAGGGTGGTCTGTAGCCCTCATGCCATTTGATACAGCAGATTAAAAACTCTGAAAAAGTAGTGGTGGATCAGACAGAGTCCATGGTAATGAATTCTGAAGGAGCTATGGTAGATCAGGCAGAGTCTACGGCGATGAAGGAAAAGAAGTCCACAACAGCTGAACCAAACATGACTGCTAAAGAAGAACTTGAGGTAATTAATTTAAGTACTGATCCTAATGTTAGCAAACCCATATTAATTAGCGTGTCTTTGTCTATCGAAGAAAGAAAATGCTTGATTGATCTGCTGCATTAATATAAAGATGTGTTTGCTTGGGATTATGATGAGATGCCGGGGATAGACCTGGGGTTAGTGGCTCATTCTTTGAATGTGGAGCCCAGTACCAGACCTGTGGTGCAGCCCATGAGAACCTTCCATACGGAAGTAGAAGCACAAATCACACAAGAAGTGAAAAAGTTACTTGCGGCTGGATTTATTAAGCCGATACAGCATCCACGGTGGCTGTCAAACATCGTACCGGTAAAAAAGAAGAATGGGCAGATTAGATGTTGTGTTGATTTTCGGAATCTTAATAAAGCATGTCCAAAGGATGAGTTTCCTCTTCCGAACATGGACTTGTTGATCGATTCAGCTGCTGGTCATGTCATGTTTTCCTTCATGGACGGGTTTAGTGGCTATAATCAAATTCGCATGTCCACCAAAGATGCTGAAAAAACTGCCTTCCGTACACCAATTGGCAATTTTTATTACACCGTTATGCCCTTCGGTCTCAAAAATGCCGGTGCTACCTACCAAAGGACTATGACGGCCATGTTCCATGACATGATGCACAAAGAAATTGAAGATTATGTGGATGACATTGTGGTGAAGTCCAAGAAAAGGGAAGATCATCTTGGAATCTTGAGAAAAGTGTTTGACAGATGCCGACTTTATAAACTCAAGATGAACCCCCTTAAATGTGCCTTTGGGGTGTCTGCCGGAAAATTTCTGGGCTTCTTAGTCCACAACCGTGGAATTGATGTTGATCCAGCCAAGGCATCTACCATAGCAACCATGAAGGCACCAACTTCTCACAAGGAATTGAAGAGCCTTTTAGGGAGATTGTCCTACATTAGGAGATTCATCCCTGGCTTGGCAGTAGTGACAGCCGTATTTACACCTTGATGAAGAAAGGAGTTCCTTTTGTTTGGTCCACGGCGTGCCAGCAAGCGTTTGAGAAAATCCAAGTGATCATGACTAAGCTCCCTACCGTATGTGCCCCAGTCCCTGGCAGATCGCTGCGTTTGTACTTGGCTTCTAATAGTGAAGCAATTGGGGGCTTAGTGGCCCAAAAAGATGAAAATGGGACCGAAAGACCAATCTACTATGTCAGCCGTGCACTTAAAGATGCTGAAACAAGATATTCGGGGGTTGAACGAGCATGCTTGGCCTTGATATATGCATCACAGCGTCTACGGCACTACTTCTTGGCCCACAAAATTCAGTTGATGACTAAGTCCCATCCAATTAGGAGTCTACTGCACAGGCCAGTCCTCTCTGGTAGACTGGCTCAGTGGCTCTTGCAATTGTCTCAATACGAGATAATCACTGAAACCCCTACAGCAATCAAGAGCCAAGTCATAGCAGACCTCCTTGCAAAATTCCCGAGAGAAGATAGCTCATCAATCTCACATGAAGTACTGGGAGGAATGGGAGAAGCTCTGTTGGCAGATTTGGTGGACTCAACATGGACACTGAAATTCGATGGTTCTTCAACATCTAACTCAAGTGGGGCTGGAATTGTGCTGATAAGAGAAGATGGAGAGACTATAGTTAAGTCTTTCAAACTTGATTTCTCATGCTCCAACAACGCCTCAGAATATGAAGCCTACATAACCGGGCTGGCCATTGCCCATAAAATGGGAATAAAGCACATGTGGGTGATCAGCGACTCCAACCTTATAATCTGCCAGACCAAGGGTGAGTTCTCCCTTAAAGAACCATCATTAGCGCTGTACCGTGCCTTAGCTCAGAAATTAGAGGAAAATTTTGACACTTTTGAAATCTCTCACGCCATGAGGTGTGAGAACCGATACGCCGATGCTCTTGCAACCTTGGGTTCCTAAGTTTCATTTGAAGGGTCAAAGGTAGATGTCACAATTGATAAGGGAAGTATGCCCATCACTGATCTGCTGAGAGAGAAATTCAAAGAACAAAACCTTGATGCTGAAGACTGGCGGATGCCTATAAAAGCCAAGCTTATGTCACCTGAAGGTGTGGTAGACCTGAAAGTGCTCAAAGATTATGTGTTGATTGCTGGTGATCTCTACCGTAGACTGCCTGGAGGAGTCTTGGCAAGATGTGTGAACCTCCAAGAGGCAGCAAAGAAATTAACAGAAGTCCACGAGAGGTCTTGCGAATTCAGAGACGGGGTAAGTCTCTACCGTAGACTCCAGCGCCTGGGTTATTTTTGGCCCAGCATGAGTAAGGAGGCAGCCAGTCTACAGGAGCAGTGCTCATCCTGTCAGCACCAGCATAAATCTGATCAGATTTATGCAATGTTCATTTCTAGTGATTGGCGCACCCCTTTCCTCAAATACCTCATTGATAATATTCTACCGCAGACCAGCCAAGCAGCAATTAGACTCAAAAAGTTAGCCACAAGATATTTTGTGGAGGGTGGCATATTATTCCGAAAAGAGTTCCACGGTGACCCCTTAAGATGCCTCAGTCTGGTAGAATCTCAAACCGTGATGAAAGAAGCCCACTCCGGAGAGTGTGGAGAACATCAAGGCAAGAAAAGATTATACCAGCTGCTGTTGACTCTTGGTTATTATTGGCCAACCATGAAGAAAGATACGGCAGACTTCGTGAAATCTTGTCACACTTGCCAACTTCAAGCTAATCTCATTCACACAAATCCAACCAGTCTGCAGAACATGGCAACACCATGACCTTTTCATACTTGAGGGCTAGATCTCATTGGACCAATTAATCCGCCTTCTAGTGGATACATTTGGATCTTGGTGGCTACCGAGTACTTTTCAAAGTGGGTTGAAGCCATTCCCCTTCGCAAAGCAACTGGTGCAGCTGTGGCTAACTTCATCCGTGAGCATATTATTACAAGGTTTGGGATCCCTCATAAAATCATTAGTGATAATGGCACCCCTTTTATTAATAAGAATGTTAGAGAAGTCTTGGAGCACTATTGAATCAAGCACCGCAGATCTACGCCTTATTATCCTCAAGGCAATGGACAAGCGGAGGCAACTAATCGCATGTTGTTGCGTATTTTGAGTAAAATGGTTTTGGACTACGGGAAAGGCTGGAGTTCTCATCTGGCAGACACATTATAGGCCTACCGTGGATCAACCAAAACAGCAACAGGCTTCACCCCATTTTCCCTAGTCTACGGCACTGATGCTATTTCCCCTACAGAATTATTAGTGCCTAGCCCAAGGATTTTGCATGGGATGTGTTACCCAAATATCAACCTAAGAGGGGGGGTGATTAGGTTGAGGCAAACTTTTTCGATTTAAATGCCGAATTAAAAAATATTTTTAATTAGCAAAAACAAATTTAAGAACATAATTCAATTGCAATATAGATATGATAGAAAATCAAACACAAGCATATATAAGAAATTGAATGAGTAAGAGATAGAGATAGAGAAAATCAAACACAATGATTGTTATCGAGGTTCGGCTTCCCCGCCTACGTCCCCGCCTCAAGAACACTTCTTGAGGATTCCCAAATCCACTATTTGACAATCTTCTTTCGGGTGAAGATCAAAACCGTTACAAATCTTCCTTACACGGTGAAGAGTAACCACCCAGTGAAAAATCCTTTTCACTACCTTAGGATTTATACCAAAACCCTAACAAAAACACTCAATAATTTCAACAAAGTATTTGTTGTACAAGATAAGGCTCTCTCAAAGAGTAATTGTACACAATATGCTCACTCTAATAGTATATCAAGGATTTGATCAATATGGCTCAAAAAGTGTTTAGAGAAATTTGATTTTCAATCAAGGATTTTGAATGATATGAAAATATAAGCTTGAGAAGGATGGATTGATGTATAAGATGTTATCTTTTCTATCTCTTGATTTCTCTTGTATGCTCTGTATTTAGAAATGAAGAAAGGGTAGTATTTATAGTCATAATTGTTTTCTTCCTGTTATCATGTTGTCTTGCATTCTTCTTGATTTTCAATCAATCTAATTTGTTTTCTTTGAAAACTTTTTCTTCTTAAGAGATTTTTCAACCATAATTGATATGGTTGTCTTGCATGTGAATTTCAATCAAGTTGTTTTCTTTGAAAACTTTTCTGCTTAAGAGATTTTTCAGCCGTAATTGATATGGTTGTCTTGCATTTTTGAATTTCAATCAATCAAGTTGCTTTCTTTGAAAACTTTTCTTCTTAAGAGATTTCTTCACATGGCTATCTTTAAATATCAAAATATCTAGCCATTAATATTGACTTTGTCAATATTTTGAAAATTTTTTCTATTTCATAAATTTTTCATCGTAAGAGATTTCTTCACATGGCTATGTTTAAATATCAAAAATATCTAGCCATTAATATTGACTTTGTCAATATTTTGAAAAATTTTTCTAATTCATAAATTTTTCACCATAAGAGATTTCTTTGTGTTCACTTGGCTATCTTTAAATATCTTTTGAATTGCAATCAATCTAGCCGTTATTTTTGAAAATTTTTCAATTTAAGTTGGTTTTAAAGTTGAGCCTTAAAGATCAAATCTTAATAAACTTTACAAAACCTAACTCTTACTTCTCATATGTCTCGGATCATTGATCTTTGAGCTTGATTTCTTTGTCTTGAGACTTGATGACTTTGATCTTCAATGTGAATTTGCAACTTGTCGAACTTTGCATTTGCTTGATATTTGAATTGGCCATGTTGGTCCAATTAAATCAATAGTCAAAATTAAGCATTAAATCATAAATAGTTCATATGAAAATATCATTTATGAATAACTTAAAATCATGGTTATCATCAAAACTACATGAATGTCCTTGGATTAATTAGCCAATTAATAGGTTATTGAAACCTTGAGGCTAACAATCTCCCCCTTTTTGATGATGACACATATGATATGATATTTTTATACGATTTATGATTTTGAAGCTTTTCTTGAAAAGCTCCCCCTAAAATAATGCATATCTTTATATTAGAGATTTTTAAATCTCCCCCTATCTTTATGCATAGATCAATTTGTCATTTAAGTATTATCAAGCAATCAACATATATGCGTATTTTTGCCAATTTTGCAAGATATGATAATTCACCAATAGATTAAAAAATGTCATATCTTTCTCCCCCTTGGCATCATCAAAAAATAAATATTATATTCAATATCTTAAGGTTCATATATAGATTTAATTCACAGTTGAATCAAATAGAAAGGATATGATAAATTCAAGCTTATTTGATATCAACGTATCTAGCCATACCTATTTCACGTCGAATTGTGCAAAATCGTTCTTCAATGAGAGGTTTCGTGAGAATATCCGCCCATTGACTATCGGTGCTCACAAATTCAAGTTCAATGTCCCCTTTTTGCACATGATCTCTTATAAAATGGTATCTAATTTCAATGTGCTTTGTGCGAGAGTGTTGGATAGGATTTTTACTTAAACTTATAGGCACTTGTGTTATCACACCTTATGGGAATATGATCAAAAAGAATTTTAAAATCCTCTAGTTGTTGTTTTATGTAGAGAGATTGAGCACAACAACTACCGGCCGCTACATATTCGGCTTCCGCCGTTGATAAGGCCACAGAATTTTGCTTTTTACTAAACCATGATACTAGTGAGTGTCCTAGAAAGTGACAAGTACCACTAGTGCTTTTGCGATCAATTTTGCAACCGGCAAAATCCGCATCCGTGTAGCTTATTAAGTCAAATGAATTTGACTTAGGGTACCATAATCCTAAATCAATGGTTCCAAGCAAATATCGAAATATTCGTTTTACTGCAATTAAGTGTGATTCTTTAGGACAAGGATTGAAATCGGGCGCAAAGACATACACTAAACATTATATCGGGTCTACTTGCGGTTAAATAAAGTAAACTACCAATCATACCTCGATATAGCTTAACGTCCACCGGTTTACCTTTCTCATCTTTGTCAAGCTTTGTTGAAGGACTCATGGGAGTTCCATATGCTTTAGCATTTGTCCAATCCAAATCTTTTTAGTAAGTCTATGACATATTTGGATTGATTTAAGAATATCCCATCTTCGGTTTGCTTTATTTGAAGTCCGAGAAAGAATTTTAGCTCACCCATCATACTCATTTCGAATTCATCCTGCATAGTCTTAGAGAATTCTTTGCACAAGTTTTCATTAGTAGAACCAAATATAATATCATCAACATAGATTTGCACAATAAGCATGTCTTTTCCATCAAACATTAGAAATAATGTTGTGTCAAGTTTTCCACGTGTAAAACCCTTTTCAATAAGGAAACCACTTAATCGTTCATACCAAGCTCTTGGAGCTTGTTTTAAACCATATAAAGCTTTTGATAATTTAAAAACGTGGTTTGGAAATTCATGATTTTCAAATCCAGGAGGTTGTTCTACATAAACTTCTTCGGCAATAAAACCATTTAAAAAGGCACTTTTGACATCCATTTGAAATAATTTAAAATTTTTAAAACATGCAAAAGCAAGTAACATGCGTATAGCTTCTAATCTAGCAACTGGAGCATAAGTCTCTCCATAATCAATACCTTCCTCTTGATTATAACCTTGAGCGACTAACCTTGCTTTGTTCCTTACTATTATACCTTCTTCATCCTTTTTGTTTCGGAATACCCATTTTGTACCAATGACGGAGTGGTCCTTGGGTCTAGGTGCAAGAGTCCATACCTTGTTTCTTTCAAATTGGTTTAGCTCTTCTTGCATTGGCCAAGATCCATGATTCATCTTCAAAAGCTTCATTTATGTTCTTTGGTTCAATCTGAGAGAGAAATGCCATGTTGTTGCAAATGTTCTTGAGCTTTGATCTTGTGCTTACTTCATGTTCAATTTCATCAATGATCAATTCTTTAGGATGACTATGGACTACGTTCCAACTTTTTAGTAATTCTTCATTGTTGGTTGTAGGAAGCGCTTTTTCTTCATCTTTTGATTCATCTACTTGATCTTTGACTTTTTCACTTGAATCAACTTGGTTAGATGAACTAGCTTTATTATCAAGAGAAATTGGCTCATCATCATAATTATTTTTGATATGGAATGGATTATTTTTATTGACTCAATTCCTCCTGAATGGGTCAATAAAAATAATTATTCGTACAAGCTCCTTCCAAGTTACCATTTTATTTGTTTACATTCCTCCTCCTTAAATGATAATGAAAGATTTTATCCTCAAATTGAACCAATCAATTACAAGTTTTCTGTTACAGACATCCAAAAATGTAGAGCCCATATGCATAATATAATCCAAATGAGATTCCAAGATGATCTTATCCCAAGAATTTTAGCTCAATCTTCCCACATGACTATTTGTTCTGAAATGAGAAGTACAATTTTCTCGTTTCCAGAACCCCAATTTTGGAACAGTCCAATTACAAAAGAATATATTGTGTATTGGAAACTCCATGCAAATGAAATCCTAGAAGATGAAGATTACGCCTATTATGAAGAATATGACTTTGATGAAGAAGCCATTCATAATCTAAACACCTAGAGATTCCCTAAAAATGTAAAGGAGATAAGATTGGGAGATAAGATTGGCAGCCAAAATCACTTTTGGCAGCACAAAAACAAGTTTCAAGATCTCGATTCAAATTCCTGACAAGACCAAAGACATGCTGAAGACTCTTTTTGACAAGTTCAAAGACAAAATTACTTTCGGTGCAATTCCAGACAAAAGAAGATTTCTTTTGATGCAAACTGACAGGATTAAAGACAAATTTGCTTTCGGCACAAGTTGATAAGTCCAAAGAAAGGTTCCAAGACAAGATAATTGACAAGCTTAAAGTGACAAGATTCCTGATAAAGCAAGATGCTTTCGACAAGAAAATCCGACAGATTCCAAATTCAAGATTTCACTTTCCCAAGTTACCAAGACTATTGTTTAAATGTCCCAGTTAAATTATTACTTCACTGTTTTATTTACTTTTCAAGTTCTATTTAAGCTATCCTTCTGGCTTGTAGAAGGCAGGACCTTATTTACGGCTTTAAGTTTCCTTTAGCAAAACTCCAAGCAAACCTTGTAAACACTCTCTCCTTCCTTTTTAGAAAACAAAACCTTCTCTTGTATTTCTCAAGTTATTTCCAAGGCATCTCTGTAAGTTTTCAAAGTTTATCAAATAAATTTCAGTTTCAATCATTGCTTTTCAAGATTTTATTATTGTTACTATAATTTTATTTGCAGCATATTTATTCCATACTGCCTTTACTCTG
Organism: Fagus sylvatica; assembly: GCA_907173295.1. NCBI lineage: Eukaryota > Viridiplantae > Streptophyta > Magnoliopsida > Fagales > Fagaceae > Fagus > Fagus sylvatica. Next base: position 10,740,391 of record OU015772.1, on the reverse strand, counting down.
TCCATTTCTAGCAATTTCATCTTTATAATACTGTTAATCTGTGCCTGGGTGTCATTATGGTATCAGAGCCAAGTGTCTTCGTAGGTATGTTCATTGTTAGATTTGCCTGTTCTAAGCTTTTTGTGTTGGAGTAGAGTGTGTGCGAGTCCAAGTCCGAGAGCCGTCTACAAGAGGGAATGGTAAGGCCGTTGGTAAGCCCGTGTTTAGCCGAGGGAAGGCGTGTTTAGGGTGTTCCAGGCAGTTCCAGTAGAGCCTCTAGGAAGTGAAAGTCTCACAGTCCCTGCAAAAACTCAGAAATCCTTAGAATTGGTAAGTTTAAAAATGATTAATCTTAGAAGTTCTAGCTCTAGATCTCAGATGTCTTCCATGAGTGATAATACAGTTAATAAAGAAGAAGTTAGCATAGTTAGTGTAGACAAAAATTGGCAGGATTGGAAGTTACCTCCAGTTCCACAAAATAAAATTTACAAGAAATCAACTTTTTCAAATCTTACATTTCTCTCAAATTTTACAATAAAAACTGTAGAAAGAACTTACTCTTTAAAACAAAGTTGTGAAACAATTCAATTACTCAGTAGAAAAGAGATAGACAAGAATATAGATAACTTTTCTTTTATCCATTTTGGTTTAGTTCAAGTTGCAGTCAAGCCTCTAACAAGACAAGGATTAAATACTAGTGTTTTCTTAGGATTAAGAGATGGTAGATTTAAGATTTATCAAGATGGTTTATTAGGAATGGTAGAATCTTCCCTTTACAAAGGTCCAATTTATTTTGATTGTTATCCAAATTTTGCTGTATCATTAAAAGATAAAACTGTGTCACAAGCTTTAGAATTAGATATAGAAACTTCAGGTTATAATATGTTAGAAGGTGCTCAACCTTTAGTGATTGTTTATAGAATATATTACAAGTTGATGAAAACTACGTTAGAACCTCAAGTTTTAATGGAAAGTCCAAAAGGAAAGACTTTATTGTTACAAGCTAGTACAGAGGATTCACATGTCAATGTCCCCACACAAATTGAATGGAAAGATATAAAATTACCCAATAAATGGTTACTAAAAAATGTTACCGAACCAGTTCCTGTTCAAAATACTTTAGAAGAAGACTTAGATTACATAGATCAACATCCAGATGGTACTGTAAGTATAAATTTTCAGCCTTTTAGAAAATCTATAAGTTCAAGCTCTTGCTCTACTAGATATAGTAACCCTTACAAAGAAAAAATAGTTTCACCACCAAGATGTAATTTTAGTAGGCTTAAATTGCAAGAGATTCCACGAGTAGATGATGATTTAAGACATAGTATAGATAGATTAGATAATCTAAGATTTGCTGAAGAAGAAGATAGATCACAAAAATTAGATTTAGACAAGATTAGAAAATCAAGTAATAACTCAAATTACACAAATCCAAATTTAGATGGAATAATCAAAGGTAATGTAATAAATACCCCTTTTTACTCCACATCTTCACAAGTACCCCCCTCTTTTCACTCCATGTCTTCACAATTTCCTAAAAAAAGACCAAACTCCCCAACAAATTCTGATATGGGATTCTTTCCACCTAATATGTATGATCCACAAATTAATATGATTAGAAAACCTTTTGAATTAAATAAAGAAAGATTAAGAAAAGATTTTAATTCCCCAAAATATGAAAATAGAAGAAAAGAATTTTTTGCAACTTTTTCAGAATATTTAAGAAGTTACATAAGAGACAAATATTATGAGTTTATGAATGATATACAAACTGAAGTCAATTTCTTTGAATGGTTTGATCACTATTATAAGCCAAAACTTTTAGCCGGTAGAAACACAAACACCAATAATACTCTCCTACAAAAAGAAGTTATAAAAAATTCCTTTAGTCTATTGCCTTCATCCAAAACTTCATCATCCGACAATTCTACATCCATAGTTACAAAACAAAGATGCCTAACAAGCCAAAACAAGCCTACAATCCATAGTCAAAACACCTTCATAAAAGCCAATATCCATACTCCACCTAACATTCTACCCTTGACCAAAAATCATGCAAGTGATACAATTATCTCTAGCCATGCATATAGTACTAGTGGCTTAATGTCTCTACCATCCGACAAAATGCATCTTACAACAAACCAACAAGATAAAAATAGTATGACATCTTTGACTCCAAAATACCAAATCACCGACAACACCCATCTAGATAAAAAACAAATGCAAACTATTAATAGAACTACACAAAATTGGTTAAAAGTTGAAAATAAAGAAGTTGTTCATGAAGAATTTCCCCCATACGAATCCATAGTCGTAAGCCATAGAAACCACCAACTAGTTGCCTCCCCCATAAAAAAGGTAAGTTTAAGTGATGAAGCCAAAAACTTTGAAAAAATTATTGAACAAAACAATTATTCAAATACGTATTTAAAAGTAATAGGTGCCAAGCTTGATAGAATAGAAAATAAAATTGATCCCATCAAACCAACTACAAAATTAGATATTGAAAAACCTTTGTTCACACCACATGAAATACCTCCAAAGTTACGAGTTTCCTTCAAAAAAGATAATACTGACTTATTAGAAGAAATCTCTAAAAGACTCCAAAATTTAGATATGACAAGCCTAGCCTCCTCATCACAAAATAATCAAATTAAAAGAGTTAATACCATAGATAAGAAAAAACAAGAACGTCCAAAAGTTGAAGAATATATTGAAAATTTACAAAATCAATTCAAAGATTTAAACATTAATAGAATTGCAAATGAAAGAGATTTTCATGGTAAACCTTTAAGAAGTCGTATTTCAAGAACAAGATATCCTGGAAATGTTTCAATTACAAGAAATTTTTATCCTAGACCAACTCCTCCAGATTTACAATTTGAAGAAAGAGAAGTTTGGTTTAATTAAAAAATAAAAATAAAAAATTGAGCACAATTACCGAGTTACACAAGCTTATTGTGTCATCTTTTTAGTTGACGCTAAAATGGTGCCGCAAAAATGGTATTTTTTTTGTAGTGGTTGGTGGGTAGTTGGCTGATAAAAAAAGGTTAGTCTAGTCCCACAAGTTTATAGAAGAAAGATGAGACTTGAAGAAGAAAAGCCATAAAAAGATGAAGAGAAGGAGCAACAGCAAGAGGCCAAATGGAGAGACAACAGAGAGAGAACAAAGTGAGAGTTTTGCAAAATATTGAGAATATGAGAGAATATATACCTAAATAATGTAATTTTTTTTTTTTTTTAAATTGAGAGTGGGCACTGATCACAAGCTAGTTCTGTCTCTAGCTCCAGTTGATCATAAGCTAGATTGGCCTCTGGCTCCAGCTGATAGCTAGCTATAGTTTCTATTAACAGGACCCAGGTTGGGATATCAATCTCATTACCAGCCTTACTTGTAACTTGTAAGTTGTAAGTAGAAATTTTTCATACTTTATTTTTTGGGTAAATTACACTTTACCACCCTGAACTATCACCCATTTTTCACTTCACCCCCTAAACTTTAAAAAGTAACAATTGACCCCCTAAACTATTAAAATTGCACGGCCGTTACCCCCTGATGCCAAAATCCAGTTAAAATTGACGGAATAGAGCCACACGTGACACGCACGTGCTCCCGGGCCCACCAGATTAGCTTTACCAAATTATTTTTTTTCAAAACCCCAAAATACCCTTATCCCCTTTGAACCAAAATCCACATAAGCACTGCAACCGTAACAAACTGAAACCCACGATATCATAGCATGGTCTGCCTCTTGTTGAACAGGTTGTCCTCCTTGAACCCAAGTCTCAGTTCGAAATCATCGGCAGGGTGTGACTGTAACCCAGCCAATTAATTGACCCATCTACCAAAAGTACTTAGATTTCAACTTTACAATTCAAAATGGTGCAAATTCATGTCCGGATTTGAAGACTTTTTCAACATCCAGCGATATTAGCATCTTTTGAAATCAAATCCTATGCCTCACTCATAATCAATCTACACAAATTTGTACAAGGTACTAAATTAATGATCAAGGGTCCAAGGTACAAAAAAATTAATAACTGTAACCCACCAGAAAACCCACCAAAAAACCCAGAAAACCCACCAGAAAACCCAAAATAATTAATAACTAGTCCTAAACCCGTGCAATACACGGGAAAGCTAGTAAAAATGATATCTGAAAAAATACTTGAGTTTTTATTTTTATTTTTATTTTTATTTTTTTTTAAATTTGAGAGATTACTTTAATCATCATATCATTTTGAAGTAAATTCACTTGCAACAAAAAAATAATATAAGCTAAATAGATGAAACAAATACTCATAAACTTGGCAGGTGGGCCCTAAAAATATGTTTGTAAAAAACATTAGTTCAAATGCATAATTTTATAATGAGGCAATATGTATCCATGGGTTGATATAAAACATTTTCTATTCGTATTTCCTCTCTACAATCATTTTGATTTCTCTTGCTTTTGGATAACTTTGTCAATGTACATTATTATACCTTTGCCTTTGTATACTTTGGCCGGCTTATACCTATGAACAATAACAACAAACCGGTGCACTATTTGCTTATCAATTTGAATGCAACAAATTACATTGTTTTTAAAGCAGAAAACTCAAACAGTCGGAGGAACAGTCAGTTCACTTTAAGGCTATATTACAATTTGAGAAATAAGAGACGTCCTTCAGCTCTAGCTTTGGCTCTGTACCCAACACTCACAATCTTAAAAAAGCGAAAAATTTGACTTCCATAGAGATTAAAGTGAAATGATCACTTGAATTTTGGGAGTGGCAGTAGTGAACAAAATAAAAACAAAACACATTAGCCAAAGGAACCACAAATTATAACCAAAGTTTATGGTTTAAATCTTTCCCTAAGGTCCTTGTCTTTCATTTATACATGTTTAAACTATATGCAAAATATTCAACCCTTGTAAGTTTACCTGGCTTAAAGGCATAATGTAAATTCAGTTTTACAACAACAAAAACATACCACTTCATTTATCAACCTCATTACATGAATGAACTCTCCATTCTAATGTATTTTTTAGATTATTCACCTTTCTTTTCAAGACACTATTGCATTCATTATCTCAAACCACCACAATAACAATCGCAAGAGCTATCATGTTTGCTCAATGCTATGAGAGCATTCCACCTGATAGTCTTGACCCAAGCATCCTCCTAGAATCCCATCTCTTTTTTTTAAAGACCTACACATCAACAATTTTAAAGTTTACTTCCAGTGATTTCAAGTTAAAAATCATGTCTGCACAAAATCTATGCAGCCTAACTCACCAGCTTAATGAAAGAAAAACCAAAACCTGGGTCTAATATCACTACAAAAACCAAGAATTGTCTCATCTTTACAGCAAAGAGAACATCAAGAAAATGCAATCATATTTACTGTAAAAGCAAAGAGCAAAGGCCAAAAAAAGTCCAAGTCCCACCAAAACAATTCTATCATTGATTCTATTGAACTTAGAGAACTCAATCTTGTACTTTACACTTCCATAATGTTAGGAGATTGGTAAGAACATCAAAAAATAAAGTACACCTATGGAGAGCTAATAGCCTTTCGGCCAAGTCCACCCTTAAGGTGGAGAATATATGGTTAATCAAGACTTATTATATTCTACACCAAGAAAATCCATTCGCATTAGAAACTAAGAAGCAATACCGGAAACAAAAGATTTATCCAGCTAAACTTAATAAATAAAAAAAAAACACCTACAATGGTTTTCACTACCAAATTGTAAAATTTTATCCTCAGATTATTTTCTAACCACAACTCGAAAAGCCTGCCATCCAAAAAACAAATCAGTTTAAGGAGAGTTCAAGTATTCTCATCCATAGTCAGTAATCAGAAGAACTAAAAATTCAAAAAACCTAATAAATAATTATTAAAAAAATGAAAATTTAAGCCAGAATAGGACGAAATGGTATGGCATGAAGGTGCTGGCCTATCAAACCCCAAATATCAGTAACTAATGTCATACCCAAAAATCTCCACCAGACCAATAAAAATTTGTGCCTTTTCCGTTCTATCCTTTCACTGCCTAAAATACTTGAGTTCTACCAACTAATTAAATTGGAATTACCACTAACTTCCACATGTCCTTGACAAAAAAATAATCTTCAGATACACCATTCTCTATACACATTCTTAAGAGCTCATTCTTTCCACTCATTTGGTAATGACCTGGCTTACTTCTACTTAGTTCAACAAACATAAAATCAATTTTGAAAACTCAAGAAGCATGTCTAATTCAAGCCTCTCATAAATCTTCACTTCCGGATTTGCATAATTACAATAATACAATAGCACACACTTTACCACATTATCAACATTTGTACATACGTACATAAAAAAACACAGAGAGGCAGTTATTATGCGACATAAGGGGAAAAAGTCACAAACCCACAAAAATAAATCAAACCATTATTTGAATAATAAATGAAAAAAGAAAAGAAAATAACTCACAATCATTGGAGGCTGAAAACTCTTCCTCCATAATCTCCAACAAATACCTATTTGCAATCTAATTTATTAGAGCAAACCAAACTCCAACCACCCAGAGCCCCAAAAGGACAACATCATTTGCAACCCACCAAAAGAAAATTAGCCACAAACCATCAAAATTGGACCGTAAAACCCAAAGATCATCGAAAAAACATTCCTTGTGCTTGGCTTGTAAGACTTACTTGGCAGAATGGCTTGGGTGCCTTTCTTCGCTAAAGAAACCATCACAGGGCCTACACACTGTGCAACAAAACAAATGAATTTTCCAGTGGGCCAAATAACCCATTTAAAATTAAAAATCACCTTCCACAATATTTTCAAACAAAAAGAGTAGTGGAACAAATTATTATAGAGAGATAGAAAGGGCATGTTTTATTCTTTTGAATCAGAGTAGTTTGAGTCTCATTGATAACTATAATCAAACACATTATAGGCAATCCATTAAATGACTAAAACAACATCAAGGTGGAATATATATGTATATATTAGAAATATATAGTTGAAACTAAAATTTAGCTCCACAAATTGAAGCAAATAAACAAAATTTAACACAATCAATCAAATCAAAAGCCCAACAAATTCAAGAAGGCAGGGAGCTCACTTTTGTCCAGTGTGAGTGAATTAAATGGAGGAAAGACTCGTTGACATCTGATCAGTTATCTAGCTAATAACTAAATAAAACAAATTTTGTACATGAGCATCATCGTTGATTGAACAAAAAAATAGCAACTAAATTAATAGAAAGGACAACATTGCAAAGAGAAAGAGGTAAAAACAAATGAAGGAATGAAATTTGAATAAGCAATTATAAATAAAAACCTTTGCGTGGAAATTGGGGATCTTCCTCTTCACTTAGCCGGCGTTGCCTTGACAGTGAGGAAGGAAACCCCTTTCAAAGTTTGGCTCAGGCATTTTGTCGAACAATCTGAGGGTTATAAGGTTGGCCTCTATTCGCATGCAACAAAGAATTGTAGAGATTTGACAGATGGTACTGATTTCCATTGGTAATTTCAAAATTTTATTAATAGGATAGAATTATAGAGATATATCTGCCGAATTAAAAAAAAATAATAATAATAACAAAAAGAGAACCTAATTAAAAGAGAGAGACCTGGCGATTTTAGGCTGGTGCAGAAGAAGAAGAAATCGGGGAATTCAAAGCGAGACAGCATAAACAAAATCCTGTTCGACAAATATCAGCTCATCAACATCCTGAAAGGAGTTGCGATGAAAAAACCCAAAAGAACAATATTGTTAAACAAAGCAAATTAGCCACAAATAATCGCAAATCTATTTAAAGACACAAAGAAAATCGGTGGAGAATAGAGAGAAAAAAAAAAAAAAAAAAAACTCACCGTTTAATTCCCGGTTTCATCACCGTTTATGTATTTTTTATTTTTATCTATTTCCAAGCAATTTTGGGTAATTTTTCAAGTTGGCTTGATCCGTTTGTAATTTTTAAGCGTGAGAAAGAGATGGAGACAGACCATTTGAAATGAGAGAGAGAGAAGCGTGGGATGTGCTTAGATTTTTAAATTGCGGATATAAAAATATTAAATAGGAAGAGGAGTGGAATTCCAAAAGGTGCTGGTGTGAGATTTAGATTGAAGAATCGGAAGAGATAGAGATAGAGAGAGGAGGTGGGGAAGATGAAGTTATTTCCAAATAAATATCATATTTGCAATTATAATGGGTGAGAAAACGATTTGATTGGGAAATAACTTAAATGCTCTAAAACGACGTCGTTTTGGAGCCACTCTATTTACAATACTCTATCTGCAATACTAAATGCTCCTTTTTTTTAGATAAACGCTTGATTTCCTGTTCCGTTTAATGTCACGCGAAATTTTTTTTAAATAGTCGTTTAATATAATAAACGAAATATTTTTGGTAGGTTACCAATGAAAATGAACTAACAAATCTAATAGATTGGATTAGATTAACTCCCACTTATTTAGCTATAAAAATAAGTGGAGCATTTTAAGGAGACATTTAAGGGAATATTTAATTAAGTATTTATGAATATATTTAATTTATTAAGTGACAAATAATAAATAAGTGGTGTGAAGGCTGACATGGACAAATTAATTGTTGCCATTTGGCGTGTTTGTCCAAGTAAGATGACACGTGTTGATCAGAAGACATTGCCATATATGCCACATGGCAGATAAATGGCAATGTCTTCTGGTTTCATATATATATAGATAGATTGTAACCCACCAGAAAACCCAGAAATTTTCTGGGCAACCCGATCCAGAAAACCCAGTAGGAGGTCGTTGGGCCACGGCGTGGGTCGTTGGGCCACGGCGTGGGTCGTTGGGTCACGGCGTGGGCTCGGGCACGTTGTAGCTCCTTTCCATGGCAGAATTACCCAGATCTGTTTCAAGCTAGACTCTAAAGCTCTTTGCTCCACGCGTTCAAATGCTACCCACGTTCATCAAGAAATTAAACAAGCCCTGTTCTCTTTTAAACCCTTCAAAGCTCCTTAGGCAAGCTCGGTTGTAAAGGGAAAGGCTCCAGGATTACAAGCCATGATCTAAAAAGTGATTGCCCCCCAACCCTTTTACAGTTCCAGAAGCAGAGGGAGCAGCTTCAGTAGTTCCATCTCTCTAACCCGAAGGAGTTCCGGTGGAGGGTGAGGACCCGGATAGAGAGGGACCTATGGCAGTAGTTTAAGTCTGAGAAAATGAGGGGAAGTAAGGGTATTTCGGGGTTTTAAAAAAAAATAATTTGGTAAAGTTAATTTGGTGGGCCCGAGAGCACGTGCGTGTCACGTGTGGCTCCATTCCGTCAATTTTAACTGGATTTTGGCATCAGGGGGTAACGGCCGTGCAATTTTAATAGTTTAGGGGGTCAATTGTTACTTTTTAAAGTTTATGGGGTGAAGTGAAAAATGGGTGATAGTTTAGGGTGGGAAAGTGTAATTTACCCTTATTTTCTCTCTCTCTCTCTCTCTCTCTCTCTCTCTCTCTCTCTCGTTCTATTAGGAGAAAACTAGGAAGTAAAATTGAAGTACAAGTCTTTGAGAAAACGCCATATGGAAACCAAACCATTCGTGGATGTCTCAAAAGTTTCACGTTAGTTTTTTTCTCTTTTGTCTCTTTTGTGTGTAGTAATTAAAATTCGCTCCCTTTTTCTGACTTATGGTAGTATGGTACCAACTACCAAAACAAGCCACTTTTTTTCCATTTTCATATGGTTAAAGTTGTGGCTGGTTTCATACAAAGTCTATATAAATGATGTCAAGGGTAAAAGGTAAGGTTAAAAAAAAAAGTTTACGTGAAATACTTTTTAATACATTTTCCTCTTTTTTATTGGTTTATATTGGGATATGATGGGCTTTGTCCAAATGCGTGTACTAATCACAACTTACACATTATGGCTCCGTTTGTTTCGCTGTAAATTATTTTCCATCATAAAATATTTACAAATGTAAATGATTTCAGGAAAAACAATTTTTTTTCTTGTGTTTGGTTGCATTCTGGAAAATAGTCTGAAAAATATTATACAACGTTTAGAGCAACGTAAAATGAAAAAAGAAGAAGTCAGAAACCCACTGTAAAGTGCAATCCCACCACCGTAATCCACCACAAACCACCATAAAAAAACCCACAAACCTACCATCACCGATCCATACTCTTCTTTTCACACCTCTCATTCTCTTCCTCTTCCTCTTCCAACCCTACCGTCCGATCCACATTTACGCTCTTCTCCGACAAATCCTCCACCGCGTAAGAGCACGGTCCCACCGCCTTCTCCTCTCCATCTCCACCGTTTGATCTCTCCCACGTCCCTCTCAGCCCCACCGCCATCCAAAGCCGCGATCTCAACACAATCCCTGGTGAAATCTCGACCGCGATCTCAACTATGAAATCTCCATCTCCACCGTCCGTGATATCGTCCGCCGTAACCAAATCGGACGGTTGGACCAACCTTATCAACCGCCTCTTCGGGTCCGGATCTGGGGCGGCAAAGAGAGAGAGCAAAGAAAGAGAGCACACAGAGAGAGCAGAACGCGTGTTTAGGAAAATGGTTTGCGGAAAATTTTTTCATAAACCGTTTTCCTAAATTTTGTTAAGGTTTTTCCGGTCAACAACAAACGTTTTCTTGTTGATTTTGATTTTACAGCGAAACAAACACCTGCAAATAATGAAAACATTTTATGGAAAATGTTTTACGTCGAAACAAACGGAGCCTATATATGGATATTCCTGGTCATCTCTCACTTATTGTTTAAGGAAATTTATATCATACTCCGAGAGTATATTAAATGCGTACTCCCTCTTTTCACAGGAGTGGTGAGTCCTACCATAAATTTAATTAGCTGGATCCACCACTTCTGTGAGAGGAGGGAATACGCATTTAATGTACTCCTGGAGTATGATATAATTATCCTATTGTTTAGGGCTAAATTTCCCATGTTTCAGAAATCTAGACAAGCTCACAGCTGCTTATCATCTGAATACATTTGCTACACTTTTTTCTTCAGGTTCTAAAAGTTTAGTCCAGTTCTAGGTTGTCATGGGAATTTTTTATTTTTTATTTTATTTTTTGTCTTTTGGAGAAATTAATCTTACTTTGGTATATATCTTTGTAGGCTGGCATGGCTGCTGCACAAGATTTGATTGGAGAAAACTGTGCTCTTCTAAGCAAGCCAAAACACATGGTACCTTCTTTCATAGAAGCAGGGGCACGCCTTTTTGTTACTAGGTTCCTTGGACGCTATATCTCTGCTGGATGTTTAATGTGAGTTTACTCATAAGTCATAACTAGATATCCTCTTCTTATATATGATGATTCTGCAAGTTGTTGCTTCCTATATGATATATACACATTCTATATATGCACTCTCTGAAAATCAGTTATAGTACGTACGTAGTCTGTCATCTGGGTTCTAGGACTAGGACTTGACGAAGAGGACATTGAAAATATATTATCAAATATTATTTATTCTGGGGAAATTTTTGTCTGACATGTTTGCTTTTGGCTGAAACCTCCGATTGAAGGGGTTCAACTTCAAATTTAGTCACAGACCGATTATGTAGGCAGGCAGGGGATTTTGGTTTTAGTTTACCCCTAGAATGAATTACGTACTATAGATATAATTATTCTGTGTGCGAAGGATACCATAGCCATTTTTGTTGAACTCCAGCATTCGGCAATAGGATTATTATAGTTTTATATCCAATATATAATCGGATTCTGAATGTTTCTCAATAGTCAATAGAATATTATTAAATTAATTTGTGCCTAACGTGTTACAATCCAGCTGATGTCCACCGCCAGTAGGAACATCCGGTTTTTCAACTATGCTGCCATGACCTATTCATGATTAGCAGTTTAGCACACACCTTTGTTTCACATTAATTATATACCACCCAACATATATTTATAAATTATAAATTAGGACATATGTCCACATTTAGTTCATATATAAAATAGTGTAAAACAATCATGGCTGGATTGGTTAATTGGTGCTACCACCACCAAAACAGAATAAATAAATCACTTTATTACCACAATTATAAAATTCATTAATTTATTTATATTAAAAACACATCATAATGCTTGTCTCACACCCTCTAATTTATACAACAGTACACATCACTTAGACTTGTACATATATTTACAAATTATTTAACATCAATTTTCACACATTGTGGATATATATATATATATATATATATATATATATATATATATATATATATATATATATATATATATAATTTTTTAATAGTATAAAAAGATTATGTAAGATAGTGTCAAACAATCATTATCCTCGTCAATGTGTCAACTAACTATATACATGTAGAAGATTGATATACTACTCGATTCTCAGTGAATTGTATTTGTTGTACAAGGTCATAATTGGTGTGACTGACTCTAGGGTAAATGAATATTGGGTCTATTCAGCAATCAAAAAATAAAAGAATATTGGGGTCCAATGCCTTTTTATTCTTTACAATATTCTAATTTGCCCATGATCCGAAGGCTCCGTCGTAGTTTTTATTATTTAATTTTACCTTGGTCATTGGCAGGTACAGTCCAACTTTGGCATTGTCGCCTTGCCGCTCAACAAAATACAAAAATCCTTTCTTAATAAAATAAAATTAAATAAACTACAAAATCCTTATGACTTTTTATTTTTTATTTTTTTACTTGGTCTTGAATTGAGCATGAAGCCAAGAACAAACAGTTCGGTTCATGATAATAATAAAAATAATTCATTTCCCGATTAAACGTAAAGTCAAATTAGATATAAATTCAATTTTCTTTTTGTTATTTTGTAAGTTCAATCATTTGAAACGGAATCAAGTGTGTTTTAACTAAAATATTGTAATTGAATAATATTGATTGCTCTTATTTACATAAAAAATCAGAATTCAAAATTATGTTATGTTGTAATTGTCAAACTATAAAAAAATAAAATAAAATCAAGTGTCGTTGCAAATAAGATTCCTATGCAATTAATGCAAAATGTTGTTGTTAAAGATAAAGATCAAGAACTGACTACACCAACAGATATACATGGAGTCTAGTAGATATACAAGAAGTCTAAACCATATCCACTAGTGCTAGATAACAACCGGATCAAATAGGAGTAAATAGAGTCTGATTGTATCTCTATAACTTGCTGTAACTATTACTGATTATGAATATAAATATCTCCAAGACCTTGACCTGATTTAGGCAAGGCAGAGCACTCATTGAAACTCAAGATTAAACTCTCACATGGTATCAGAGCCTCACTGACCATTGTCTACCTTTTCTTTCTCTTAGACCTTTTCTCAAACACAATGTCTACATCCTCTACCACCGACTCTGCAACCTCATCTTCTCTTCCCACCCCTCTCCCACATATTCATCATTTAATCACCATCAGATTAACCAGAGAAAACTATCTCTTATGGAAAGCACAAATCGTACCTTATTTAAGAGGCCAACACCTGTATGGTTTTCTTGATGGGTCTCGACCTGCTCCAACCCCAACCGCGTCCTCTGCTGCAACTCCGGTTCAACCCGACTCTGCTCTTCAAGCATGGCAAACTCAAGACCAAATGATCTTGAGTGCTTTAATTTCCTCTCTCTCTGAAACCGTCTTGGCCCATGTGGTTAATTGCCGCACATCTCGTGATGTTTGGCTCTGCCTTGAGAAGATGTTTACTTCTCAATCCTGTGCACGTCAGATGCAGCTTCACCATCAGATCTCTACCTTAAAAAAGGGTGATTCCTCTATCGCAGATTACTTCCACAAGTTTACTACTTTGGCTGATACTTTGGCTGCCATTGAACATCCTCTCTCTGATTATCAACTTGTCTCCTTCTTCATGAGCGGACTTGGATCTGAATATGACCCCATGGTTGCTTCCATCCAAACTCACTCACGCCCATACAACCTTGATGATCTCTATGGTTTGTTTCTCTCCTATGAGCTTCGGATTGCTCAAAATCAACCCACTGTGGATCTCTCACATGCCTCGGCCAATTATGCCACCAACTCTCCTTCTCCTCGAAGCAATAATAATGGTGGCAAAAGTGGTGGTCGCGGCAATTCTGGTCCAGGCCGTGGTTCCTACTCCAACTCTCAACGGAATCATCGTGGTCGTGGGCGTGGCAGGAATAATTCCAATAGGCCTGTTTGCCAAGTTTGTCATAAACCTGGACATGCTGCCTTGACTTGCTACCATCGGTTTGATAATTCCTATACTGCTGAATCACCCCCCATCCATGCTTTATATGCAAGTCCTAATGCAGCTTCTGATCTCAATTGGTATTCTGACTCTGGTGCTACTCATCACCTCACCAATGATCTTCCCAACCTCAATGTTCATGCAGAAGAATACACTAGCTCTGAGGGTATTCGTGTTGGTAATGGTAAATCTCTACCGGTTAAACATATTGGGACCACCCAATTCTCTACACCCAACTCCACCTTTTTATTGAATGATGTTTTGCATGTTCCTGAAATTTCAAAAAATCTGATTTCTGTCCATAAATTTACCAATGATACTAACACCTTTATGGAATTTCACCCCTCTCTTTTTAATGTGAAGGATCTGGACTCGGGGAAGCTTCTGGTACACGGGGTCAGTAAAGATGGGTTGTATCCGTTCCCAACTTCCTCCAATAAACAGTCACCTCACTTTGCTCTTCTTGGTGAACGTACATCTCTTCAGCACTGGCATTCCAGATTAGGTCATCCCGCTTTTCGTTTAGTCTCTCATATTGTTTCTAAATTTGGTCTTCCTGTATTCAAAAATAAATCTGAACTATTTTGTTCAGCGTGTCTTAGTTCAAAAAGCAAACAACTTCCGTTTTCACTCTCAAATTCAGAAATAAAATCTCCATTAGATTTGATTTATAGTGATGTGTGGGGCCCGTCGCCCATTGTTTCTCGTAATGGTTTTCGCTATTATATTTCTTTTTTGGATGCTTATAGCCGTTACACATGGCTTTTTCCAATGAAACACAAAAATGATGCCCTCCCAAGTTTCATTAAATTTCAAAAGTATACTGAACGATTTTTTAATTGCAAAATTAAATCAATCCAGTCTGATTGGGGTGGTGAATACCGCTCCCTCAATAAATACTTTGACACTTGTGGCATTGTTCATCGTGTTTCTTGTCCCCACACTCACCAACAAAATGGTGCCATAGAACGTAAACATCGTCACCTTGTTGAAACTGGCCTTGCTTTATTATCCCATGCTAGTGTTCCTCTTCGTTTTTGGGAAGATTCTTTTCAAACTGCATGTTATCTCATAAATCGTCTTCCCACTCCACTCATTAAAAATATTTCTCCATTTGAAAAATTATTTCACGCTAATCCTGAGTACTCTTTTCTCAAAACTTTTGGTTGTGCTTGTTGGCCAAATCTTCGCCCCTACAATTCAAATAAACTTCAACCCCGCTCCATTTCATGTGTTTTTCTAGGTTACAGTTCTCTCCATAAAGGGTACAAATGTTTTCACATTCCTTCTGGTCGTCTGTATATTTCTCGTGATGTTGTCTTTCTTGAATCCCAATTCCCATTTAAAAATTCCACTGTTCCTCATTCCGAACATCCCTCTATTCTTGGATCACCACTTGGACTGCAACCCATTCTACTGAAGCCCAATAACAGAAGAGTTCCTGAGGCCCGGTCAAATGCTTCAAATTACTCCACAAAACCCACTTGAACCCGTAACCAATGAGGACCGGCCCACTGCTCCCCTGGAACCAGCACATAGCATACTAAGTCCCACTCCACCTCAACAACCCACCCAAGCCCATGAACCTCTCTCGGCCCAAAGCCCACCTATCTTATCCCCAACTTTAGCTCCTGCTTCCTCAACCGACGCTGAAACCCAGCTCTCTGCAACTCGCCCCTCTCCTCCATCACCTACTCAAACACATCACCAAAATCCAACCCATCCCATGACCACCCGATCCAAAAATCAAATCACCCAACCCAAACACTTCACCGACGGCACCGTTAGATACCCCATCCCCAAAGCCCTCCTTGCCGAAGCTCACCCTGAACCCGATACTGTTGAACCCACATGCTTTACCATTGCCAACAAGAATCCTCACTGGAGGCGTGCTATGAACCTTGAGTTTGATGCCCTTATGAAGAATGGCACCTGGGTTCTTACTTCTCCAAGCCCGAATCAAAACTTAATCGGCTGCAAATAGGTGTATCGGATCAAACGGCATGCCGATGGGTCAATTGAGCGCTACAAGGCTCGCTTAGTGGCTAAAGGTTTTCACCAACAACCGGGCATTGACTATGGTGAAACCTTCAGTCCGGTCATCAAACCCACTACGGTACGTACTATCCTCACTATTGCTCTGTCTGCGGGTTGGTCCATTAGGCAAATTGATATTCAGAATGCATTTTTACATGGTAACTTGTCTGAGGAAGTTTTCATGCATCAACCACCTGGGTACAGTCATCCTTCGTTTCCGCACCATGTCTGCAAATTGAAAAAGGCTCTGTATGGCCTCAAGCAAGCCCCACGGGCTTGGTTCTCTCGATTGAGCACTCGACTAATTGAACTGGGATTCCATGGCTCACTCTCTAATACTTCCTTATTTATCTACAAGTCCAGCACATACACCATGTTTATTTTGATCTATGTTGATGACATAATAATCACTAGCTCCAATTCTTCTGCTATTGATAAATTGTTGTCATCTCTACAAACTGACTTTGCTGTCAAAGACTTGGGTTCATTACATTATTTTCTGGGCATCGAAGTAATTCGAAACACTGCTGGAATTCTGCTGTCTCAAAAACGATACATCTTGGATCTCCTCAAGCGCACTAATATGCTTGAGGCCAAACCCGTAAGCTCTCCCATGGCATCCTCTACTAGCTTATCTGCTCATGAAGGTGAACATTTTCCAGATCAGACTCTCTTCCGTAGTACAGTTGGTGCACTCCAGTATCTGTCTCTTACACGTCCTGACATTGCCTTTACTGTCAATAAACTCTCCCAGTTCATGCACAAGCCTACTCTTCTCCATTGGCAGTCAGTAAAACGTCTCTTGCGTTACCTCAAGCACACCATTTTCAAATATTTAAATCCTCCTGATCTTCAAGCTGACTGGGCTGGCAACAAGGATGACCGACGATCCACTGGTAGTTTTTGTGTTTTCTTGGGCAAGAATCTCATTTCATGGAGTTGTAGGAAACAAGCTACTGTTGCACGCTCTAGCACAGAAGCTGAATATAAAGCCCTTGCTAACGCCGCTGCTGAACTTAAATGGTTCCGGTCTTTACTGCAGGAACTTGGGTTATCACTACGGTCTCCTCCTCTCCTTTGGTGTGACAACATTGGTGCAACCTATTTATCCTCAAATCCAGTTTTTCATGCACGCACCAAACATGTGGAAATTGATTTTCACTTTGTCAGAGACATGGTTGCTGCCAAACAACTAGTAGTTCGCTTCATCTCCAGTCAGGATCAGCTAGCTGATTTGCTCACCAAGCCTATATCCTCCTCTCGGTTTGCTTTTCTTCGGACCAAGCTCAACGTTCTTCCTATACCGTTGGGCTTGAGGGGGAGTGTTAAAGATAAAGATCAAGAACTGACTACACCAACAGATATACATGGAGTCTAGTAGATATACAAGAAGTCTAAACCATATCCACTAGTGCTAGATAACAACCGGATCAAATAGGAGTAAATAGAGTCTGATTGTATCTCTATAACTTGCTGTAACTATTACTGATTATGAATATAAATATCTCCAAGACCTTGACCTGATTTAGGCAAGGCAGAGCACTCATTGAAACTCAAGATTAAACTCTCACAGTTGTTATTGGCCCTACATTCACTATTTGTAGGTGGCTGAGTAGCGACTGAAAATCTATAATAATAATGCTTTAGGTCACAAGTTAGATTGATAGTACTTTCTCATTCTCATTTTCCTTTCAAAAGATTACGATTGATTTGAAATCACCTAAATCACAACGTTCCTTCCATTCAAATTATACATCATCAATAGTTCGGCATAAATTTGTATAGAATAAGAGCCTAAAAGCAAGTGGTCAATACTCAATACCCACAGATAAAAGAAAACACGCATGATTACTTGCTATTTCCATCACTTAAATTATAGGTAGCTTGTTAATTGGATCAATTTAATATCAAAGCAAATCCCCAAAGCTTTAGAACGAAACAATGGCCAATATTGTACAAAAAAACATGTGTTGTAACATGTAACATTCCACTATGAATTATGGGCATCATTCCCATTACAGTTTCCTTCAAATTTCACCACAATTCTACAATTCTCTACACATTTCATCACATATTTGCACAAATAAAATTTGATGTAAACTGTATAAGCAACAAAATTAAACAGAACCATCCAACCCACCCCAAAAAAAATTTAAAAAGTTATATCAATTTGCTTTGACCAAGGTGTTTAATTCAAGAGTTTTCGGTGGAATCATGGTTCTTCTCTTCCAAAGATTAATCTCTTTTCTTGGCTGCAAAGCCACTCCTTCACCTATCATCATCATAGGTGCAGAGAAAGGAATTTTGACTTCCTCTTCTTCTTCATCTCTCTCCTCTCTCTTCATCCGAGTAATAGTTCCTCACATCCCTGTGTTCCACCGGTGAAATCTCAGCCGTCCAATCAAAATCACCCAATGAATTACGTCCACTCGTAAACCGCTTCATCTGACTCAAACAAGGCGCTCTATTATCAATGTCAGCAGGAGGCTTACAAACAACAGAAGCACCAGATAATTTCCTACCACCAGATAATTTACAAAAAACAATGGCAACGAATATTAAACTCTTATTTGTCTTCCAGCAAAGAACAAGTTGTTTCTTGTTATTGAATAAGAAACAAAACTCATATAGAGAAATAGACATTGGCATACACAATTAAAAGGTGTATACAATTAAACACATAGACAAGAACACATGTTTCCAGCGTGTAAAGTTTTATTTTTTGTATCTTCTTCATTTCATTCTAATGGAGTGTTCCATGGCTTTGGATGAAGGTGTTGTTCCCAAACAAGCAGAGCATTTTCACGTGTTAAACCTCAACAGCCATCTTCTTCCCTTTATTCTCTGCAGGTTTTACAAATATATAAATAAGCACCAACATGTGTCAATAAATATTTAAAGGCTTTTTTTTTTTTTCCATGTCAACATACATGCTCCAAAGTCAAAACATAAACCATAATTAGACTAATATTTAAATCTTAAAGTCATTGTTGTATATTCAAAATAAATAAACAAAGTACTATGCAAAATAAGGAAATTTCAAAATTATCAACTATAGAGGAATTGCAATCAAACAAACCAGAGTTCCTCTACACTCCATTTCTTTTCCTTTGCCATACATTGGTTTCCATCTTCCCTACCCTTATACACAACCATTTGAACCAATCTCAACCATTTCCTCCTATCTCAAACCAACATGGTACACATTTTAACAAATCTCTATCCTTTGCTTCCACCATAACTCCACAATGAAAAATATCATTTTTTTACCAATCATAACCATTTCCTCCCATCACAAACCCACCTAACACACATTTTAACAAACCTCCATCATTTACTCTCACCATAACTCCACAATGAAAAGTAAAGGCAAACTTGAATTAGCTTTGAAACAAAAATTCACAAGGGTACCTATAACTATAAACATAGAAATATGTTCTATTTCCAATATTCTATTCACATGGGTACCTATAACTATAAACATAAAAATATGTTCTATTCATAAGGGTACCTATATCTTTATTCACAAGTATCAGCACATGATCTTTTTAAGCACAAACATGATTTTTAAGAACCATTTCAAGAAAAACAAGTTTATAAATCATTTCAATTGCAAGAATGTCTACTAAAAAAGTTTGTAAATTTCATTGACCTCGTGGTTGTGCTAGTAGATTCCATT
The DNA here is from genome assembly GCA_907173295.1 of Fagus sylvatica. Classification (NCBI taxonomy): domain Eukaryota; kingdom Viridiplantae; phylum Streptophyta; class Magnoliopsida; order Fagales; family Fagaceae; genus Fagus; species Fagus sylvatica. Next base: position 10,720,491 of record OU015772.1, on the reverse strand, counting down.
GACTTCGTGGTTGTGCCCATCTGAAAAAGATAAGACAACATTAATCAGTCTAACCTAAAAAGAAATTCTCAATTTTTCTATCATATACATAGATTAAATATAATAAACAAATAATAACATACAACATCTCCATTCTTCATGTAATGGAATGTTTGCATGATCATATTCAATTGTTCACGCATCTCTTGTTGTTGGTCCTCCACTCGAGCCATTTTTCGAGTCAATGTATCGCACTCTTTTCGAGCTTCTTCACGTTCCATTCTAGCTTCATCGTGTTCCCTTCTAATGTGGTCCATTTCCTTTTATAGCTCCTCACATAAACGTTTCCTAGTCTTTGGAGGTAATGGTCCAAATCCCATGCCTTTCACGTATCCCGACCTCTCTCCTACAACTTGCTCAAATGCATCATTCTCTGTCAACTGTATAGAATCATCTCCCTCATATGATTCAATAATTTTGTGAGAGACAACCTCCTACATGAAAATTCCATATAAAAACATTAATAGAGCAACAACCTCCCACATGCATCATTCTTGATTTTCATAACACAAAGACGAGGATAATCAATATATGACACTTACATCTATAGAGCGAGCAAACTGATCACACCACTCCCCACCTTTATTCGTATGGGTTAACTTCCACAATTGCAACTTGTCTGGCTCCTTAAGTGGTAGGAGAACGTTGTCATTAAAAATATGACAATAAACATACACATAAATAGAAAGTTTTATGAATAGTTATGGATGTTACAAATTAAATTTATCTCACATTTGCATATTTGATTGCTTGAAATGATTTACGACCAACTGTGAGTCCTCCTTTTTGTTTTCTTCGACTTTTCTTATTCCTTTTGCTCATTCTCTACATTAAACAAACGCAATTCCATATTTTCATAAATAAAGCAATTTGCTAGATATCAAACACAATTCCATATTTTTAAAAAATAAAGCAATAGGAATATGGTATTGTATTTTTACCTTGAAATCTTTAGATTTAAAGTAATCTAAGAGGAAAACCCACTCTTGTGCAGAGACACCACGAGGTATGTTCTGAAAGCGCTCTTCATCAGTCTTGTAAACCTTATAATGCTTTGTGTGCAAATGTGTGTGGCGCTCCCTATAAAACTTGTTTGCGTGCCTTAAAACCATTATTTTTACATCCAGCGAGTCCAAAAAATTGAACGTATCCTAAACATTTTACCAAGAAATTTAGCTAGTATATCAATAATATAACAAAATGGAATTAAAGAGAGAGAGATATCAGAAAACAAAAGTATTACTCGCATCCTCTCATATATGATGTTCTTGCTCTCCTCATGTACTTCTGCCCACTTAGTCACAGCCAATGTTGCATGTTTCTTGACTAAAAAACTCAATTCGGAAACAAATTTCTTGCTGTTTATGTCTACTGGCACACCTCTATGCACCTCAAGAATTACTGGCAACTTTTGTTTACCACTAGCACGTAATGCTTTAGCCGTTGCAATACCTCGTGATGGCCCTCGTCCTTTCTTTTTTTTAGATGTGGAAGCCACTAAAAAACATATAGAAAAGCAAACATAAGTTTCATATAAGCATCAAACAATAATTTATCAATCCAAATTAGAAAGAACAATAATTTATGAATTTTACCACCAGATGTGTTAACTGATGTCTCTGCATCAAGATGTGTAGATGACTGTAGCTCATCCATATTAGAATCCATGACTGTAGATGACACCTCCCCAAATTTTTCAAGTCAATAAATGAACTATATTAAAGAAACAATTACATAATGTTAGAAACAATTATACAAGAGAATTGTATATGATAAAACTTTATACAACTTTACTAAAGAAAGTAAAATAAAATTTAAATACTAATTCATGTCATCATTTATTATGTCATTTTCCATATCACCAATCATATAAGCATTATCGCTTAAGCTATCATCAACATCTATATCATTATCATCTTCCTCTTCCTCTTCCTCTTCCTCTTTCTCTTCCACTTCTTTTTGGATCTTCAATACATCATCCATATCAACACTTAATCCTTCAATATCATCTCTACTCAAATTGACCATATTGTCGTCGTCAATTGATGTGTACATAGACCCATGAATAGTACTTCCTAACTCATTTTGCTGGTATGGTTCCATATCAACAATATTCTCATTTTCTTCTTCATTACTTTCCTTAAAGGGTATATCATAAAAGTTTCTAGGTATTGCTCTCACTACAATACCCCAGTTGGGGTTTTTATTATCCTTGACATAATATACTTGCTAAGCTTGAGATGCTAAGACAACAGGTTCATTCTTAAAATGAATCTGTGTGATGTTGAGACTAATGAACTCATACTCATCTTTTTTAAATCCTTTGCCTTGAGTCTTGTTTTTTCTGGGAACTTCAAACCAATCACATTTGAATATAACAATTCGTTCTCTTCCCAAATATTGAAGTTGGATAATGCGTCTAATCACACCGTAATAGTCTACATTCCTAGTAATGTCATCACCTTTCACAACCACACCACTATTTTGTGTTTTCAAGTTTTTCTCAGCTTCTTTTGTGCGAAACCTAAAACCATTGATGATATACCCTTTATAAAAGTAAGCCCGCCTATCAGGACCTCGGGCTAATGATAGAATTTGATCAGTCACTTGTCCATTCCCTTCCTTATGTAACTGTACAACCTACAAAACATATATAAATAAAAAATTAATGCATAATGTCCCATAACATCCTTATTTTAATAGTTTTAACTAAAACTATACTTACACGATCATGAAACCAATTGGAAAATTGCTCCTCATGCCTCTGCTTTATATTCCTTAAACTATCTTGCTTAAGCTCATCTATATGTTCACTACATATATAATATATACAATTTTGATTATTAAACTAAAAAATTGAAGTCTAAAAACAATATAAATATAATCTACAAGGAAAAGTTTCTTACTTAATCCATGGCTTTACTTCCTCACAATTTTGTAAGACGTAAAAATGAGCCTGCATGTGCTCATTAGAACTAACTTCATCATATAATGCCTCTCCAAAAAGTCGACCATTTTGTCGAAAAATAGATTGGGCCACGGCTACCAAGCTTATTTTAAAGTTAAAAAGGATTGGGTCATAGCTACCAAGCCTATTTTAAAGTCTACTTACAAGTTACCCAAGCCTATTTTAAGGTTTATTGTGGCAAATTCTAAGTTGACGCAAAAGGGATGCCGTGAAAAATAGTTTTTTTTTTTGTAGTGTAAAGATGTCAGCATCTGGTTGATTATTATATAAGTCATTGACTTTACACTGCAAATTACATTTGTCCATCCAAGATGGTCACTATACAATGTACATAAAATAAAATAAATCATGGAAATAAGAAATCGGCAATTACATTGCCCATTTCAAAGAAAAAAAAAAAGGACTTTTTCAGAATTCAGCACTTGAAATGCCATTCTTAAAATAAATTAAAAAAATCGGTAAAAATATATATATATATATATATATGGGGCAAAACCCAAAAAAGCTTGTTAAATAGACAAAAGACTAAGTTCTCGGATCATTCGGTATTGATTTCTTGTTTAAACTAAGAAATGCACAAAGCTCCAGCTGATAGCTAGCTATAGTTTCTATTAGCAGGACCCAGGTTGGGATATCCATCTCATTACCAGCCTTACTTGGAAGTTGTAAGTGGAAATCTTTCTTACTTTATTTTCTCTCTCTCTCGTTCTATTAGGAGAAAACTAGGAAGTAAAATTGAATTACAAGTCTATGAGAAAACGCCATATGGAAACCAAACCATTCGTGGATGTCTCAAAAGTTTCGACGTTAGTTTTTTTCTCTTTTGTCTCTTTTGTGTGTAGTAATTAAAATTCGCTCCTTTTTTTGACTTATGGTACCAAAACAAGCCACTTTTCTCCATTTTCATATGGTTAAAGTTGTGGCTGGTTTCATACAAATTCTATAAAAAAAAGTTTACGTGAAATACTTTTTGATACATTTTCCTCTTTTTTATTGGTTTATACTGGGATATGATGGGCTTCGTCCAAATGCGTGTACTAATCACAACTTACACATTATATATGGATATACCTGGTCATCTTCCACTTATTGTTCAGGGCTAAATTTCCCATGTTTCAGAAATCTAGACAAGCTCACAGCTGCTTATCATCTGAATACATATGCTACACTTTTTTCTTCAGGTTCTAAAAGTTTAGTCCAGTTCTAGGTTGTCATGGGAATTTTTTATTTTTTATTTTATTTTTTGTCTTTTGGAGAAATTAATCTTACTTTGGTATATATCTTTGTAGGCTGGCATGGCTGCTGCACAAGATTTGATTGGAGAAAACTGTGCTCTTCTAAGCAAGCCAAAACACATGGTACCTTCTTTCATAGAAGCAGGGGCACGCCTTTTTGTTACTAGGTTCCTTGGACGCTATATCTCTGCTGGATGTTTAATGTGAGTTTACTCATAACTAGATATCCTCTTCTTATATATAATGATTCTGAAGGTTATTGCTTCCTATATGATATATACACATTCTATATATGCACTCTCTGAAAATCAGTTATAGTACGTACGTACGTAGTCTGTCATCTGGGTTCTAGGACTAGGACTTGACGAAGAGGACATTGAAAATATATCATCAAATATTATTTATTCTGTAAAATTTTTGTCTGACATGTTTGCTTTTGGCTGAAACCTCCGATTGAAGGGGTTCAACTTCAAATTTAGTCACTGACTGATTATGTAGGCAGGCAGGGGATTTTGGTTTTAGTTTACCCCTAGAATGAATTACGTACAATGGATATAATTATTCTGTGTGCGAAGGATACCATAGCCATTTTTGTTGAACTCCAGCATTCGGTAATAGGATTATTATAGTTTTATATCCAATATGTATTCGGATTCTGAATGTTTCTCAATAGTCAATAGAATATTATTAAATTAATTTTTGCCTAACGAGTTACAATTCAGATGTCCACTACCAGTAGGAACATCCGGTTTTTCAACTATGCTGCCACCTAACATATATTTATAAATTATGCACGCGCGTGATATATAAAATAGTGTAAAACTGTAATAAAAAAAAAAAAAATATATATATATATATATATAGTGTAAAACAATCATGGCTGGATTAGTTAATTGGTGCTACCACCACCAAAACAGAATAAATAAGATATTCTCAACCCAGCTTCTAAAATACATTTTTTGTTAGAGTAGACGTTACTGTACTAAAAAAAGAGCAAAAAGCCCCTCCCAGCCGGCCATGGGTTTTACACATCGCATTTACACATGGCTACAGTAACATCTAAAAATACATGTTTACTGTAGCAATGTGTATAAATTTTTTATTCTTATTTATTCGGTCTTGTCTCTCCTCGCTCCTCTCTTTTCTTTTCTTCTTTTTTTCTTTCCGTTTCTCCTCTCTGCGCTGCTCTCTCTTTGCTCTGCACTCTTTCCCTCAGTCTCAAGTCAACGGCTCTCTACTCTGCTCTCTCTCTTTGATCGGCGGCAACCCAATTTGTGGAGGTGGTTGTTTGAGGACAGCATCGTTTTGGTGGGTTGGTGGTTGTGGGTTTGTGTTTTGGGTGGTTGCCATGGGATTCGGTGGCGTGGGTTTGGGTTTGCCGGCGTGGGTGTGGGTTTGCCGGCGTGGGTATGGTGGGTTTAGGTGGTTGCCATGGGATTCGGTGGCGTGGGTTTGGGTTCGCCGGCATGGGTATCATGGGTTTGGGTGGGCCGACGTGGGTGTGGGTTTGCCGGTATGGGTTTGAGATTGACGTGAGAGAGGGAGACTGAGAGAGGAGAGTTTCTAAAAAAAAATGTTATTTAAAAAAATTATAAGATTATTTTAATATGATGTATTGTAAAATAAAGAATGGGATGGGAGGTGTTTTGTAAAAGTGGGTAGTTAAAATAGAAAAGTGACTTTTTGAAGATGTAAAATAGAGAATGGGTAAAAAATGGGTTGAGAATACTCTAAATCACTTTATTACCACAATTATAAAAGTCATTAATTTATTTATATTAAAAACACATCGTAATGCTTGTCTCACACCCTCTAATTTATATCACAGTACACATCACCTAGGTTTGTATCTATGTTCACAAATTATTAACATCAATTTTCACAAATTATATATATTCACAATTTTTGAATTATATAAAAAGATTAAGTAAAATAATAGTAAAAAGTTAAGTAAAATAGTGTGAGACAATCATTATCCTCATCAATAAATACTTCAATATACCTATTGTGTCAACTAACTATATACATGTAGAAGATTGATATACTATGCCTGGTGCTGTTGCAGTTTATTGGAAGAAGGGGGCACAATACTGACTTTGGAAGGAGATAGGAGAAAATGTTCTCTAACAATAGTTCTTAAAGTTCTTAATCCCCAGTTTTACTGGAAGGTATGTACTCTTTAATTTATATGTTTGGAATCTTTTTTTTTATGGATTACATGCACCATATTATTGTTGAAATTCCTAGGTAGGGAAGCTACTCTGGTCGCCCTCCTACTCATTTTTTTTTATAAAAGAAAAAATATATTATTGTTGAAATTACTAAGTAGGAAATTTTTTGAAAATTAAATAATAGGCCACGCATTATATTGGCATATAAAATTCAAAATCATTAATATATTATATATACTGCAGAATTGATGAGCGCTATAGAATATATTTTTTGAACAGGTCATGACACGGGCTGATTTAGGCCTTGCAGATGCATATATTGATGGAGATATTTCTTTCACCGATAAAAATGAAGGTCTTCTAAATCTTTTTATGGTAAGTTTGATTTGATGAGTCTGAGTTTATATATTCGAAAACTGAAATGCTCTGACCCTTATAAATACAAAGCATTTTTCTGGTATTTACTTAGAATTTGCCTTGATGATATATGTTTTGCAGATTCTTATTGCCAGCAGAGATTCAAAGTCTTCTATCTCGAAATTGAATAAGAATAGGTATACATTGATTAATTATCTCAATTGCACTGGCTTTGAGTATTCACCTTTTTGTTGTTGTTGGCTTTAGGGGCTGGTGGACACCATTGATGTTCACAGCTTGTATAGGATCAGCAAAATATTTTTTGAAGCATATTTCAAGGCAAAATACTCTTACACAAGCTCGCAGGAACATCTCTCGTCATTATGAGCTGGTATAATACGACTATTTCCTTTAAATTCCTCGTTCTTATTTGATGTCTTTGTTTGGATAAGTCTAAAAGCCTAGAAGGAAACCGTAGTATATGTTTGAACACGTACGTATTTGTGCGAAAACACAGATGGAAAGCATGCAATGTGTAGACGTGTGTGTATTATCATGCAAGCACGGGTCAGAACGTACAGAAGGCGGTTTGACCCTGCAAAAGTATGAACACTTAAATTTCGCAGAGAAGTTTGAAAATCAACGTAAACACAACGTAACCATACCAATAAAAACAAACTACTTAATATAAAATTTAACTTTCTTAATAATAAAAAAATCATTTTTTCAAGTGGCCTTTTGAAATTGTGTTATATTTTTGTCTTATAAAGT
>OU015772.1:10668499-10712850 GCA_907173295.1 Fagus sylvatica | reverse complement strand
TAAGTCAGTATTATCTTTTTTGAAGGAAACTCGTAACTTTGGAGGTATTTCATGTGGTGTGAACAAAGGTTTTTCAATATCTAATTTTGTAGTTGGTTTGATGGGATCAATTTTATTTTCTATTCTATCAAGCTTGGCACCTATTACTTTTAAATACGTATTTGAATAATTGTTTTGTTCAATAATTTTTTCAAAGTTTTTGGCTTCATCACTTAAACTTACCTTTTTTATGGGGGAGGCAACTAGTTGGTGGTTTCTATGGTTTACGACTATGGATTCGTATGGGAGAAATTCTTCATGAACAACTTCTTTATTTTCAACTTTTAACCAAATTTGTGTAGTTCTATTAATAGTTTGCATTTGTTTTTTATCTAGATGGGTGTTGTCGGTGATTTGGTATTTTGGAGTCAAAGATGTCATACTATTTTTATCTTGTTGGTTTGTTGTAAGATGCATTTTGTCGGATGGTAGAGACATTAAGCCACTAGTACTATATGCATGGCTAGAGATAATTGTATCACTTGCATGATTTTTGGTCAAGGGTAGAATGTTAGGTGGAGTATGGATATTGGCTTTTATGAAGGTGTTTTGACTATGGATTGTAGGCTTGTTTTGGCTTGTTAGGCATCTTTGTTTTGTAACTATGGATGTAGAATTGTCGGATGATGAAGTTTTGGATGAAGGCAATAGACTAAAGGAATTTTTTATAACTTCTTTTTGTAGGAGAGTATTATTGGTGTTTGTGTTTCTACCGGCTAAAAGATTTGGATTATAATAGTGATCAAACCATTCAAAGAAATTGACTTCAGTTTGTATATCATTCATAAACTCATAATATTTGTCTCTTATGTAACTTCTTAAATATTCTGAAAAAGTTGCAAAAAATTCTTTTCTTCTATTTTCATATTTTGGGGAATTAAAATCTTTTCTTAATCTTTCTTTATTTAATTCAAAAGGTTTTCTAATCATATTAATTTGTGGATCATACATATTAGGTGGAAAGAATCCCATATCAGAATTTGTTGGGGAGTTTGGTCTTTTTTTAGGAAATTGTGAAGACATGGAGTGAAAAGAGGGGGGTACTTGTGAAGATGTGGGGTAAAAAGGGGTATTTATTACATTACCTTTGATTATTCCATCTAAATTTGGATTTGTGTAATTTGAGTTATTACTTGATTTTCTAATCTTGTCTAAATCTAATTTTTGTGATCTATCTTCTTCTTCAGCAAATCTTAGATTATCTAATCTATCTATACTATGTCTTAAATCATCATCTACTCGTGGAATCTCTTGCAATTTAAGCCTACTAAAATTACATCTTGGTGGTGAAACTATTTTTTCTTTGTAAGGGTTACTATATCTAGTAGAGCAAGAGCTTGAACTTATAGATTTTCTAAAAGGCTGAAAATTTATACTTACAGTATCATCTGGATGTTGATCTATGTAATCTAAGTCAGTATTATCTTTTTTGAAGGAAACTCGTAACTTTGGAGGTATTTCATGTGGTGTGAACAAAGGTTTTTCAATATCTAATTTTGTAGTTGGTTTGATGGGATCAATTTTATTTTCTATTCTATCAAGCTTGGCACCTATTACTTTTAAATACGTATTTGAATAATTGTTTTGTTCAATAATTTTTTCAAAGTTTTTGGCTTCATCACTTAAACTTACCTTTTTTATGGGGGAGGCAACTAGTTGGTGGTTTCTATGGCTTACGACTATGGATTCGTATGGGGAGAAATTCTTCATGAACAACTTCTTTATTTTCAACTTTTAACCAATTTTGTGTAGTTCTATTAATAGTTTGCATTTGTTTTTTATCTAGATGGGTGTTGTCGGTGATTTGGTATTTTGGAGTCAAAGATGTCATACTATTTTTATCTTGTTGGTTTGTTGTAAGATGCATTTTGTCGGATGGTAGAGACATTAAGCCACTAGTACTATATGCATGGCTAGAGATAATTGTATCACTTGCATGATTTTTGGTCAAGGGTAGAATGTTAGGTGGAGTATGGATATTGGCTTTTATGAAGGTGTTTTGACTATGGATTGTAGGCTTGTTTTGGCTTGTTAGGCATCTTTGTTTTGTAACTATGGATGTAGAATTGTCGGATGATGAAGTTTTGGATGAAGGCAATAGACTAAAGGAATTTTTTATAACTTCTTTTTGTAGGAGAGTATTATTGGTGTTTGTGTTTCTACCGGCTAAAAGTTTTGGCTTATAATAGTGATCAAACCATTCAAAGAAATTGACTTCAGTTTGTATATCATTCATAAACTCATAATATTTGTCTCTTATGTAACTTCTTAAATATTCTGAAAAAGTTGCAAAAAATTCTTTTCTTCTATTTTCATATTTTGGGGAATTAAAATCTTTTCTTAATCTTTCTTTATTTAATTCAAAAGGTTTTCTAATCATATTAATTTGTGGATCATACATATTAGGTGGAAAGAATCCCATATCAGAATTTGTTGGGGAGTTTGGTCTTTTTTTAGGAAATTGTGAAGACATGGAGTGAAAAGAGGGGGGTACTTGTGAAGATGTGGAGTAAAAAGGGGTATTTATTACATTACCTTTGATTATTCCATCTAAATTTGGATTTGTGTAATTTGAGTTATTACTTGATTTTCTAATCTTGTCTAAATCTAATTTTTGTGATCTATCTTCTTCTTCAGCAAATCTTAGATTATCTAATCTATCTATACTATGTCTTAAATCATCATCTACTCGTGGAATCTCTTGCAATTTAAGCCTACTAAAATTACATCTTGGTGGTGAAACTATTTTTTCTTTGTAAGGGTTACTATATCTAGTAGAGCAAGAGCTTGAACTTATAGATTTTCTAAAAGGCTGAAAATTTATACTTACAGTACCATCTGGATGTTGATCTATGTAATCTAAGTCTTCTTCTAAAGTATTTTGAACAGGAACTGGTTCGGTAACATTTTTTAGTAACCATTTATTGGGTAATTTTATATCTTTCCATTCAATTTGTGTGGGGACATTGACATGTGAATCCTCTGTACTAGCTTGTAACAATAAAGTCTTTCCTTTTGGACTTTCCATTAAAACTTGAGGTTCTAACGTAGTTTTCATCAACTTGTAATATATTCTATAAACAATCACTAAAGGTTGAGCACCTTCTAACATATTATAACCTGAAGTTTCTATATCTAATTCTAAAGCTTGTGACACAGTTTTATCTTTTAATGATACAGCAAAATTTGGATAACAATCAAAATAAATTGGACCTTTGTAAAGGGAAGATTCTACCATTCCTAATAAACCATCTTGATAAATCTTAAATCTACCATCTCTTAATCCTAAGAAAACACTAGTATTTAATCCTTGTCTTGTTAGAGGCTTGACTGCAACTTGAACTAAACCAAAATGGATAAAAGAAAAGTTATCTATATTCTTATCTATCTCTTTTCTACTGAGTAATTGAATTTTTTCACAACTTTGTTTTAAAGAGTAAGTTCTTTCTACAGTTTTTATTGTAAAATTTGAGAGAAATGTAAGATTTGAAAAAGTTGATTTCTTGTAAATTTTATTTTGTGGAACTGGAGGTAACTTCCAATCCTGCCAATTTTTGTCTGCACTAACTATGCTAACTTCTTCTTTATTAACTGTATTATCACTCATGGAAGACATCTGAGATCTAGAGCTAGAACTTCTAAGATTAATCATTTTTAAACTTACCAATTCTAAGGATTTCTGAGTTTTTACAGGGACTGTGAGACTTTCACTTCCTAGAGGCTCTACTGGAACTGCCTGGAACACCCTAAACACGCCTTCCCTCGGCTAAACACGGGCTTACCAACGGCCTTACCATTCCCTCTTGTAGACGGCTCTCGGACTTGGACTCGCACACAGTATCTACTCCAACACAAAAAGCTTAGAACAGGCAAATCTAACAATGAACATACCTACGAAGACACTTGGCTCTGATACCATAATGACACCCAGGCACAGATTAACAGTATTATAAAGATGAAATTGCTAGAAATGGACAGAGTAAAGGCAGTATGGAATAAATATGCTGCAAATAAAATTATAGTAACAATAATAAAATCTTGAAAAGCAATGATTGAAACTGAAATTTATTTGATAAACTTTGAAAACTTACAGAGATGCCTTGGAAATAACTTGAGAAATACAAGAGAAGGTTTTGTTTTCTAAAAAGGAAGGAGAGAGTGTTTACAAGGTTTGCTTGGAGTTTTGCTAAAGGAAACTTAAAGCCGTAAATAAGGTCCTGCCTTCTACAAGCCAGAAGGATAGCTTAAATAGAACTTGAAAAGTAAATAAAACAGTGAAGTAATAATTTAACTGGGACATTTAAACAGTAGTCTTGGTAACTTGGGAAAGTGAAATCTTGAATTTGGAATCTGTCGGATTTTCTTGTCGAAAGCATTTTGCTTTATCAGGAATCTTGTCACTTTAAGCTTGTCAATTATCTTGTCTTGGAACCTTTCTTTGGACTTATCAACTTGTGCCGAAAGCAAATTTGTCTTTAATCCTGTCAGTTTGCATCAAAAGAAATCTTCTTTTGTCTGGAATTGCACCGAAAGTAATTTTGTCTTTGAACTTGTCAAAAAGAGTCTTCAGCATGTCTTTGGTCTTGTCAGGAATTTGAATCGAGATCTTGAAACTTGTTTTTGTGCTGCCAAAAGTGATTTTGGCTGCCAATCTTATCTCCTTTACATTTTTAGGGAATCTCTAGGTGTTTAGATTATGAATGGCTTCTTCATCAGTCAAGTCTTCATCATATTCTTCATAATAGGCGTAATCTTCATCTTCTAGGATTTCATTTGCATGGAGTTTCCAATACACAATATATTCTTTTGTAATTGGACTGTTCCAAAATTGGGGTTCTGGAAACGAGAAAATTGTACTTCTCATTTCAGAACAAATAGTCATGTGGGAAGATTGAGCTAAAATTCTTGGGATAAGATCATCTTGGAATCTCATTTGGATTATATTATGCATATGGGCTCTACATTTTTGGATGTCTGTAACAGAAAACTTGTAATTGATTGGTTCAATTTGAGGATAAAATCTTTCATTATCATTTAAGGAGGAGGAATGTAAACAAATAAAATGGTAACTTGGAAGGAGCTTGTAAGAATAATTATTTTTATTGACCCATTCAGGAGGAATTGAGTCAATATCTAGGAAAAGAGATTTGTTTAGGAGCATATTTAATTCACAGGATTTTTTAAGTTTGTAAGGAAAATTTGCGAGCTTGGATTTGTCCGAGACCCAAATTTGTGAAATCATACCATAATCTAAAAGAAGTTCTACTGTAATTGGTGTCATACTATCTATAGGGATTGGTAAAGGATTTGGGCAAATGTCTAGGTTGATGCCAATGTGGACGAACTAGAATAATAAACTTTGTTGGCTTCCTAAGTACCTATCAGAAATATGGGAGGATAATCCTGGAATAGAGACTTTGTGATAAAGAAAATACTGTTGTAACTTGATCAATAAACCTTGGGATCTATCTTCAGCAGTTTGAAAAATTTTATCTTTAAGTTCTTGTGGCAATTTTAAAATTTCTGTTTCCACATTTTTCTCTTTATCCAGTGGGGATAAAGCCTGTCTATCAAGAGACAAGCTTTGTTCCTCACTCTGCTTTCCTTTGCCTTTTACCAGTGGGGTAAAAGTCTCTCGGCCCAGTGGGGGCATCTCTAAAGATTTTATAATTTGAATGGAGCTGCTACTTGTACCTTGAGATGAGGTCTGAATACCTGTGGAAAATGAAAATTTGCTGCTATCTACAGTATTATTTAGCTGGCTAAAATAATATGTTAAAGCATTAAGACTGTCTAAAAATTTCTTTCCATCATAACGAGTATTCCAGAGAGCATCTAAAAGACACTGTTGTTCCTCGTTAATGGAGCTGACTAAATTATTAAGTACTCTGAATTTACAACTTGTTCCTTTTGGGTAAAGAGGGAGATTGAATTTTCCATATCCAAATTCTATCTTCTTCATCCTGAAAAGTATAATTTGTTAGTACTTAGTAAAACTTTGGAAAAATACTAAGTAATATCTTGAAATTTAAAGGAGCAATTTGCAAATTTATTGACATATCTTGGAAATTAAATTTAATTCTTTTGAAAATGAAATTTCTTTTAGCAAATTTATATCTGGTGTCATAGGTGGCATGACAAAAGGAAAAGTAACTTCTTGATCTAAAATTTGTGTAGTGAGACCTGTCTCTGAAATTTCTCTGATAGGATATAATAAAGTTATAAAAGGGTTCCCTAATATTACTTTATTGGTTATATTCTTGACTAGAACAAAAGTTGTTTGGATAAAAATGCCATCTCTATGAACATGTGCATTTGGTAGTCCAAAATCTATACTTAAACTTGTTCCACTAGCTTGAGATAATCCTTCAGTAGTTCTTTCATAATATTTTGCTGGAATTAATTCTTCTTGAATGCAATTTGAATCAGCTCCTGAATCTAATAAAGCAACAATAGTAAAATAATATTCTTTGTTTACTACAATTTGAACTTCAGTGTACCATTTTTGAAATATTACTCGATCTATTAAATTGATGAAAAGATCAGTAGAACTTGATTTAGGCAAGTATTCTATATCATCATTTTCTTGCAATTTGTCTTCTACCTCTGAGCCACTAGGAATTTGAACTTGTTTATTATTTTCTAATTTTAAAGTTAATAATTCTTGTCTTAATTGTTCATGAGCAGTTTGAGAATTTTGCTTGATTTCTCTAATTTCTTGTTTTATGAAATCTATTTCTAATTGAAGATCTTGAATTGTAATTTGAGCTTTTTGCTTTTTAAACATGTCTGAAATATTAGTATAATTATATTTTGTTTTATCCGGTTTTGCTAATGGGGTATCTTGATGATCTATTTGGGAAATTTTCTTTAAATATTCAAATTTAATTTGTGGATCTTCTATTTTGTCAATTAATTCAAAAATAATTTGTTCTGATTTGCTTAAGACATTTATAGTTTTCTTGCATGAACAAAAATCTTTGTTATTACAATGACATAATTCTATTCCTTCTTCACTAGAATTCTCTGAACAAGAGCTATCAGAAGAATTTTCAATTTGAAAAATTTCATTGTCTGAGGCATTATCTTCTAAAGAGTCATTTGATTCATTTTCTGAGTCAGTTTGTAAAATTTGTAAAAACTTGTCTTTTAATTGTTCTGTACTGTATTTGCTAATGTCTATCTTGTTAATTTCTTTCTTTACTTTACAATTCTTTTAGAAATGGCCAGTTTTACCGCATCTATAACAAACAGGAGTTCTATTTTTTTGTTTTCCAACATTTTTAGCTTGTGTCCTCTTGCTGTTGCTCCTTCTCTTCATCTTTTTATGGCTTTTCTTCTTCAAGTCTCATCTTTCTTCTATAAACTTGTGGGACTAGACTAACCTTTTTTTATCAGCCAACTACCCACCAACCACTACAAAAAAAATACCGTTTTTGCGGCACCATTTTAGCGTCAACTAAAAAGATGACACAATAAGCTTGTGTAACTCGGTAATTGTGCTCAATTTTTTATTTTTATTTTTTAATTAAACCAAACTCTACTTACCTCATCTGTTAAGTTACCGAATAAATAAATAAAAAAATAAAATCATTTAAAAGACTGAAACATTTCCCTTTCAACTCGAGCAGATAAAAAAAAAAGGAAAGAAAAATTCAATGCAAACGTTTCAAAACTGTAGTAGTTGGGGAACAAAATTATCAATTCAAAATATCCATTTTCTTCTCAAAAATTTCCTTCTCTCTCAACAACCAAGAAGTCTCAAACCAAACCCTATCGTTTTTCTTTTCAAAATTTCTTGGAGAAGACGATTTTGGTGATTGGTGCAAATTTTCCAGATCAGATCAAATATTGAGCGGAGGCCGATCCGCTGTATCACAAAGAGAGTTCCGAGCTGCGAGCTCCGCACAGTCTCAAATACAGAGAGAGAAAGAGCGAGCGAGTGAGAGAGAGCGATGGGGGAAGAGAAGCGGCACCAGATGATGCAGAACCTGTTCGGCGATCAATTGGAAGAAGAGGAAGAGATTGATTCCGAGCACGAGTCAAATCCTCAGCCCAATTATGCCTCTGTAAGATTCTTCTCTCTTGATATTTATAGCTATAGATAAAGCAACAAATTTCAAATACAATTTCGTTCTCGGAATTCTAGGTTTATCAAATTTAACCAAATACTCGCTAGGGTATCCATATAACCTATTGCCTATGTTTCAAGCTGCATATACAATACATATGGATGAAGTGATGGCACATATTCTTTGCTTTGATTCTCTTCTCGGATTATGTGCATTAAATCCTCTTTACTGGTTTCAATGAATTCTTGAGATTGATTGACATTGAAATATTTTCAGAAGCTTTTAGAAATATGCAATGAGAAAATATAGCTTGTCCAGGTTTTTTCCTATTTGATGTTAGCTATTTTTTTCTTTTTTTTGATAAGTAAGAAGTTTTATTCACTATTTGATGTTAGCTATGAGCCAATTTGGTTGGAAAACCTTTTGGAGATTGGAAAAAGAATTTCTAGCAGTTGGAAAATGTAACCTGTCCAATCCCGTTTTACATTCTGATTAAGAAATATGTGGAAATTGTGTCCCTTAAGAAATTTGTATTGGGATAGAATTACTGGAATTACAGTTCTTAGGTTGATGATATTACAACACGATGAGAAAAGGTATAAGCTAGATCTGATGTTTGGAAAAGTACCAGCCAAATGTGATAATTACTTCCAGATGATTAATATTGTACCCTTTTTCTGCTCATCTCCCTGATCTGAAAGCAAGCCTCTGATTTTCTATTTGGCAGTATTTTGCTTGTCATAATAAGTTGGTATATATATATATATTGATTTTAAAGATGGGATATTATTTATCCCTCATAGAGATCATCCAAATCTCTATAAATATTTAGCAAGAGAGATATGGCCAAATAGCAATTATCCACTAAGTCAAGAAACATACCTGATAATTCCCAAGTGTATGTGACTGAAAACCAGCTGCACAATAATCAAAGTAATATTCCCATGTCCGAATGAATTTTTCATTGAACCCAAGAGCGAGGATTTTGCTGAAAACACAAAAATAATGGCACAGCATCAAAATACTCGACATCATTACCATCTTTAGGTCGTAACAAGTTTTACATTGTAATAATCATAGATTTGCAGCGTACTCACTTTTTTTTTACAAGTAATTTGCAGTATAATAACATAGAGAGGAACATAAAATATATAAATATACAAAACTTTCTATGACAAAGTTATTGATTTCATTTTTCTAGGCTACTCCAATGTAGCAAAGATTCGTGCATGTCCTACTTCAGAACAACTTTGTAAAGAAATAGTGGATAGCTAGTCTTAAACTATATCTGAGATGAGTGTTGCATGAGTCAATGTTTAGAACAAACTTCATTGAGAAAAGTTTTCCCATGATTACTTCATTTACCTCTGCTTCTCCATAAAATTTTGTTAGCTGTGTCTCACTTATAAATTCATTGTGATCTAATTCATTAGGCTGCCTTCTGATTTGGAATACATGATGATGTTTGGAGTGTCGGAGAATTTGTCCTTGTTAAAAACATTTGCCATGAAGTTTCAGTATGAAGTAAAGGACTTCCAATAAATTCTATGGATAGTTGTTTCTAATAATTTAGGCTAAACTAAATCATTTCAAATATTCTTGTCTATTTCTATTATGTGGTATTCCAATAACAGTAGAAAGGTGCGTGCTTTGTCCAACAGAACTTATTGATGCCCTTTTGTTCATCTTTTGCATATTGTTGGCCAGAAACATTGGTCATCATTTTTTGTGATTGGGCAGTTGTTCTATTTAGGTGAAATCAGGATATTCTGATTGTAAGTAGTGTCTTGGTTTGCCATCTTGGCTGTTTATACGAATCGGGTGATGATGTGATATCATTGGATGTGGTAAATGCATCCCTTGATTGTTGTTGCTGGCGACTGGCAAGGCCAACTTGTCCTGGTGGGTTTTTCTTGCTCAATGAGATATTCTCTTTAGATTTTGCAGAAACCTTATGCAATACCGTTATATCCTGAGCTTTCATTGGTAGTATGGAGTGGGAAATGAATTCGATTTAGCAACTGAATTTAAACAAAAGTGATGGCTTTTTGTCCCCTACTAAGTACTAACCAATGGGAAGGATTGATTATGAGGAAGTAAAGCTTAGGTTTGCTTTCCTTCCCTTTTTAGAAAATGTAAAGAAAATTGAGATAAGTTTGCACCTAACGTAGGACCTGTTGCCTAATTCTATTAATAGCAAATTTTCAAACTGAAAAGAGAGAATCTATTCATATTTTTAACCATTAGATTTTTAACTCCAGTGTGGATTCCTGAGAACAATAATAGTTTTACAACATTGCATATTTCTAGACTTTACAAACAAAAAAGCCTAAGCCGAAGTTGCTGTAGATGGATTTTTTTTAAAAAAAAAATTCAAATGCTAAAGTACACCAAAATCCCTTCAAATTTTAGATTTGTAGTTTTGGATTTTATTTATTTATTAATATTAGATAGCCGTCATGGGTCCTTTAGGCCAACTCCTGCCAAAACCACACTGCCTCCGAAATTCGAATGCCAGATAAAGCAAAGGGCTTGTCGTTTTGATAATACTATTTCAAAATTTCAACTCTTTTCTAAAGGAAGAAGCGATAGAATTTGAGTACAATCTTAGACCATTCCAAGTATTGAATCCATGATTAAATAACCATTCTGAAGCAGCA
Source organism: Fagus sylvatica (assembly GCA_907173295.1). Taxonomy (NCBI): domain Eukaryota; kingdom Viridiplantae; phylum Streptophyta; class Magnoliopsida; order Fagales; family Fagaceae; genus Fagus; species Fagus sylvatica. The sequence continues at coordinate 10,702,079 of OU015772.1, read as the reverse complement.
AACAACGAAGTTAAAGACTTTTATAATAAAACATTATTTTTTGTTGGTCTGACCAAGAACATTTCAGCTAATGAAAGCAAATACATGAACTAGAACCAATTATAGGTTGCGCTGGCATTAGTAATAGTATGAACGATTGATCTCTCCTTCGGGAACAGAATCAAGATCCTGATGGAAACTTTGATATGGATTACCGAGTGCAGCAACATTGCCAGGACGTGAGAATACAACCTACATTGTAGATAGAAGCCAAATATTTATGAGTTCTATTGTCCAAGCATCCAATCTAAAAGTAATTTATGCTTTTAAATTTGATGTTTTAAATGTGATTTTACAAGAATCTTCTAATGCTAAATGAAATTAAAGGTCAAATGGAATTGGTTTTGTGGGAGAGGAAGCTTTTGTCTTTTTGAGTGAGGGGGAGAGGGGAAAGGCCAAACGAATGAGGGTTTCTTGGGTTGTTTTTTTTTTTTTGCGGGGGGGGGGGGGGGAGAGTGAGCCTATGGTTATGGTGGTGGTAGTGATGGGAGGAGTGAAGGAGGGAGGGAGGGAATGGAAGTGGTGGTGGGATGAGTGAGGGGGAAGGGGGAGAGGTGGCGGTGGCCGTGGTGCAAGAGAGTGAGGGGAGGGAGGTGGTTGTGGTGGTATATACAAGTTGGTGTTGGAGGTGGTGGTGCAAAAGAGGGAGACAAAGGTGGTGGGGATGAAAGGTGGAGGAATGTGGTGGTGTAAGGAGTGAGGAGGCGGAGGGATGATAGGTGACAGGTGGTAGCGGTAGTGGTAATGGTGTTGGTAATGTGGAGGAAAGGGTGAGAGAGATGGGGAGGATTGAGGAGACACAAGCTTGGTCTAGAAAATATTTTACTTTATCAAATATTTAAAAAAATATGAAAAATATTTTCTCAAAAAATACTTTGGTGGTACTTTACGTGGAAAGAAACAACGGTTTAAACTTGGTAACAATTTACTTGTATAAATGCGTAAACTATCTTGGGAGTTAGAGTATTCCTTTTGGGGTGGGTTTGAGGCTTACACCTATAACTCTATAAGGTATTCATCTATTCTTCTCATTTCTGCTTAATTATTTAGCAAAAGAAAAAGAAAACCCTTTAAAGGGTCCCTTGTGGGCTTTGTCCCACGTTGTTAATGAGAGAGTTAGATGTTGATTTTATATGTACCTAAATTTTCTTGGGAGCTAAGAGTACTTATTTTGAAGTGGGCTTGTGGCTTACACCTATAAGACTTTTATCTATCATAGTTGTCCATTTCAACCAGTTCCGGCCGGAACAATTGAAATTTCTCGTACCAATATGTAAAGAGGAGTTAGAGTACTGGTTCCACCTCGACCCAAATCTTGGTGTATTGCAGTCATTCCGGACCATTTCAGTAAATACCGACAGGTATGCAAATATGTCTAAGTTTTTTTTTTTTTTTTTTTTTTTTTTATCAATACATGGATTTAATAAATAATCTTTCATTTCTAAGATTTCTTGACTAAAAAAATGATATTTTTAATTGGCTAAGTTGGTTAAAGGCAAAGTGCAGGAGATCTAAGTGCAACTATATCAAAGATCAAGGGATGAAAATGCATTTTACCTTTCAAATTTTTTAGCAAACTACTTAAGAAAGTCGAGAAGCATACCTGATAAATCTCCAAGTGTACGTGACTGAAAACCAGCTGCACAATAATCAAAGTAATATTCCCACGTCCGTACGAATTTTTCATCAAATCCTAGAGCGAGGATTTTGCTGAACACACAAACATTATTGCCCCGGCATCAAAATACAAAACCTTGTAATTAGCTTGATATCATGATCAGTTTTACAATGTATAATAATCATAAATTTGCCACATAATATTTTCAATTACACATTTCCATAACATCATAATTAGTCTAGAATTAGTTTATGGTTTGTCTATACATTAATGTGTTTATCGTAATACACAAAATACTAGCCAAGAACAACTCAATAGAATGACAAAAGGATATAGATGTAGGAAAATTGTTTGTGCACACCACTAATTCACACCCCTAATCCACATCACATCTATCATGTCCTTTCAATAAAGATGCCACTCATGCATTCAAAAATTTATTTGAGAAAAGTGGCTGTTTCACTAGTCTAACTACTCATTGATGAAGAAATTATTCGAGTATCAAGAGGCCTCTTTTTCTTTGAGAAGAGAAGTGACAAAATAACATGATTAATTTTTTTACCTCCGGTTGGCCATAAATTTTTTTCTCCAACATTTGAGTGTTTGGTAGTAATGAATCCCTATGTTCTCCACGTGCTCCACACTGCATTTACAATATTTCTAGTAATTTTATAGAGAAATAAATAGTAAAAATCAGAAGTAACACCAAACAATAAATTAATACCAGAGTCTGGATGCAACAGCCATGGCTGATGTTATCCTGCTTAATGAAGGTACGCATGCACCAGGAAATATATATTCCTTTATAAAATCCGAACTCCGCCTGTACTCGTCGTAACGTTCATCTGGTATCGATGAAAACTAATAAGAGAAACCAACTTGAATGGTTAGGATATTGAAATGGGTGAATATTGTTGCACATTACATCATTTAATGTGGACATACATCTATAAATTATGGACATAAATATTCACATATTGTGTTCATTACTTGGTGTGCATTTAAATTGTAATTAAACTCATAAAAGAGTTATAAATATAAATACCAAGACATTATAATAAAACTGGGAAAGAGATGGGACACCATTGTTTAATTACCTGCAGAACAAGAAGCCCGTCTTCTGCTAATAATGATTCACAACAACCAAAAAACTCTTCCATATATTCATGGCCGACATGTTCTATCATCTCACTGAAAAATTATATCAAAGATGATCATGTAATGTTTAATGTTAGGAACCATGCATTAAGGTCGATCGGATTAAAAATTTGGTGGTGAAGGAACTCACCAGGATATAATTCTGTCATATTTGTAGGTATCGGGCAATTGGCGGTAGTCACAAAGAAGAAATTTTATGCGGTCCTGCCAGTAAACTTGACTAAAATTTAGAATTAAGAAATTACATGACCTTAAGAAAAATAATAATTTCATAAGGTTGACCTTCCAGATAAAGTGCATGATACTATGATAGTACTAAGTTCAGGTGCATGATAGTATTGAAATAGTAAATGCACCATGACAGCACCAAATTACCAATACATTATTGCAATTAGTAGCTAGATAAAGAGATATATTAGGTCTCTACATAGATGTATAGTTATCTATATTTGATATCTTTTGCTTTATTTATGGCTAAGACTATTGAGACTCAATAACCTTCTAATTATAATGAGATGTCTCTTAAATTGTGATTTTGTTCTTTGGAGTTTGGAATATTGCTATGAGCGAGAAAATTGCATTTCTTAATAAAAATCAAACTTGGGAGCTGGTAAAACCCACCTACGGACCAAAATATTGTTGGTGTATATGAGTCTTAAAAGAAAAAGGAAAGAACCTCTAAAGTTGAAGTGCCTGAAGTTTAAGGTAAAATTATAGTTGCAAATTAAAGGATTATAATAAGAGTTATACTACATAATCAAAAACTAAATCAAAGAAGTTATAGGCCTCGATGAACTATTATCTTATATCAATTGAGTGATAAATTATATGAAACAAGGTTAGGGAAGGTTAGTATATAAGGGCTTCTACTCATATTTTGCTAAGTAAATAGTGTAATTTATATTTTCCATTGTGTAAATTGTTTTAGGTGATTGCTTAGAAGGAAAGGTTTGGAGGGGAAATTTCTTTGACTTAAAAGTCAATTTTATTTATGAAATATTTTTTATTTTTTTATTTTTTATCTTTTATTTTAATATATGTGGTAAGCTTGAAATATTATAAAGGAATAAATTTATATACATCAACTATGATTTTATTGAATATGATCTGAGGAGTTTTACTGAAAAGAATTTGAATTTATAAAAAAGAATATCATATTTGTTTTTTGAAGAATCATGAAATGGTTTGAAGCAAAACCCCCTAGATAATTGAATAAGTGCTTTGATATTTTCATGATTAGGCACGAGTATTGTAGAAGTGACTATAATAGTTATGTGTATCACTTGAAGCACTTAGATGGTTCTTGTCTATTTGTTGCTATTTTTTAAAATGACATACGCATGACTAATAACCTTGTTAAGATAAATAGGTTGAAGACTTATTTTAGATGTAAGTTTGATAATAAGAATTTGGGGGCAATTAAGAAGATTTCGATATTATGAAAATTTATAGGGGTCAACAAGTGTACAAGTAATTTTTATCATGGAAATATTACATTGAAAAAGTGGTTGAACACTTCGTTGTACAACAATTCGATCTAGTGCTCCATTAATTAAATGCACATTTCAAATTTTAGTAGGCGTTTTCGATATTTTAGTAGTGGTATTATAGATGTTGGCTTAATATATAATAGGGCTTCTAATAATATTAATAATGTTATTAGATTTGTGGATGCTAATCATGATGGTGATTTTTTATTTATTTTTTGGATTTATCATGATGGTGATTAAGCTAAGAAGATATCTGTAATAACAAGTTATGTTTTTACACTTTTTGGTTATGCCATCAATTAGAATGTGAATTTACAAAAAGTTGCTTTGTTTGAAGCAAGGTATATGATAGAGACAAAAGTAATTAATAAAGCTATTTGGTTGAGAAGTTATTTATGCGACTTTGGTTTACGTTAATGTAGATTGTTGTGTTTTGTGATAGTTATATATTTGACTAAAAATTAAATGTATCATCTAGGGTTCAGTTTAGCTCCCCCAAATATATATTCTAACAGAAACATCTAGGGTTTAAATTCTTCTCCCCCAACCCAACTATTGTATTATTAAAAAAAAAACTACAATAAATAATCTAGTGAATATGATGACTTAATTGCTTAGATTCTTTTGCTCAAAATTCATTTCATGCACTGTTTAAAAGTAATTGTTTTGTTTTGTTTCTTGCTTTTTTAAGTCATTGATGGCCATTAAGAGCTTTAATTGAGGTGATGGAGGAGTTTTATGTTCCAATTCATACCTAGCTGACTTGATTTGGGCCCACCTATATTGTCAACTTTTTATTTTTATTTTTTTTTATAAATGGCCTATTGCCCACTTTTTAGTTGAATTGAGAATTCCAAATTATCGACTCCTAATGGCATTAGAAATATCAATGCCGACTTGTATTCAACTTGAGCTTTTGTTTTCTTCTCCTTTCCTTGAATACCACAAGAAGGGAAAATAGATCTATAAATTATTTGCAATGTACATGTAGATACAAATTTTGACGGTTGGCTTAATCAATAAAAATTAATCATGATCAATTGGACGAATGTAAACACATTATAAAATTTTGACATCTACAATCCATTTTATATTTGACTTCAATAAAACAAAGATCACAATCCTCTTCACCTGCCTCCGTTTCATGATTCAATTTTAATTTTTATGAATTTTTATGGTTTTAATTATGTGGTGCCATGTTATTAAAATTCTATTCCACCAAATATGAAATGATAATTGATTTGAAATAATGTGACACTATATTTAGCTTTTAGATTTAATGATATATTCCACGTGTGTGTGTATATATATATATATGCTTTTAAAGAAAATGTTATTCATCAAATTAGTACCTGGAGCCCAGCATCTTTCACTTTGTTTATGGCATAGTTGAGCTGCTCTTTAGAGAGAGTGATGCCAGTGTATTTGCATCCAGTTTGTTTGACAACTTCAATAGCAAAGCTTCCCCAACCACACCCAATATCAAGAACTTCATGCTTCTTATCAATTTCTTGCCTAAAAGTTAATTGAAAAAAAAAAGGAATAGTTTAGAGCAAGAAAATCTTAAAAAATTTGACACAATCCAATAGAAAAGTCTCACCTTTTCAATCAAAATAGACATTTTTCTCAGCTGCGCAACCTTCAAGTCCTCATCTTCCTTCTAAGAAATATTGTCATAAAGGTGATTTTAAGTTAAATCTAAAGCTTTAAAGGAAGAAAGTTAATGCATTGTTTAACATTAAATCATCAAAAGGTTTTGATCCTGACCTTAAATACAGCGGAGGAGTATGTCATTGTTTCGTCCAAGAATAGAGCAAAAAGTTCATTACTCTAGAAACGCACCAAAACGAATTATAAGATTATGCTTGCTATCAATTAAATCACTAACCAGGTTTGAATATTATCATTCTAAACATATAGTGTCAAAAGTGTACATAGCCTAAGCCTAACTCATTATCACGACCAGCTATTATACAGACTGATGATCAGGTACCCTAAAACAGTTTGAAAAAGTATCCCACAATGCATCCAATAAAGTCCTAATTGGTTAAGCGAGAACCCAAATTGGTATCTTTTCACACCTTTGGCGGACTCCTATATGATGTAAACGGCAAAAATACCACCATTTGTCATATTAATATAAACTCATTTGATCCATGATGAACAATATCACCAATTTATTACTGTAATATCATGAACAAGCCAATATATATGTTTACAAATTGCGAAAACTGCCCCTCCAAGAAAAAAATATGTTGTAAATTTTACATTTATAAAAATAGAAAATAAAATGTAAAGTGATTATATGATATTTAAATTCAAATTAATTCTATTTTTTTTTTGTATGAATTTTTTCGTTTTTAATCCTTATATTTTGTTTGTATTTTTATTTTGTTCCCTATATTTTATAATGTTATATTTTAGTCCTTAGTGTTTTTATACAAGTTCATTTTAATTATTACCTCTATTTCTTTTGAAATATTATCATCATAATATATGACCAAAATGAAATGTTATAAAATATATCCAAAATGAATAAAAGCTTTTTTATACCATTTTAGTTATTAATAACCAAAATGAAATGTTATAAAATATATGGACCAAAATGAATATACCCCAAAATATAAGAATTAAAAGACGATTTTTTCCTTTATTGTTTAATTAGTTTTATCTTTAATCTTTTTTTTCTTTCTTCTTTGCACTCTTAAATTGCAGTCTTGATCCCTACTATTAATATAGAAAATTATTAAATATTTTTGAACTATAAATCATGTGTGGTACTTCACACCAATAAAAATAAAACACTTTATAAGACAAAAATATAACACAATTTCAAAAGGCCACTTGAAAAAATGATTTTTTTATTATTAAAAAAGTTAAATTTTATATTAAGTAGTTTGTTTTTATTGGTATGGTTACGTTGTGTTTACGTTGATTTTCAAACTTCTCTGCGAAATTTAAGAGTTCATACTTTTGCAGGGTCAAACCGCCTTCTGTACGTTCTGACCCGTGCTTGCATGATAATACACACACGTCTACACATTGCATGCTTTCCATCTGTGTTTTCGTAAGCTTTAATTAATTGTTTCACACAAATACGTACGTGTTCAAACATACATACACTACGGTTTCCTTCTAGGTCTTTCTAGACTTATCCAAACAAAGACATCAAATAAGAACGAGGAATTTAAGGCAATAGTCGTATTATACCAGCTCATAATGACGAGAGATGTTCCTGCGAGCTTGTGTAAGAGTATTTTGCCTTGAAATATGCTTCAAAAAATATTTTGCTGATCCTATACAAGCTGTGAATATCAATGGTGTCCACCAGCCCCTAAAGCCAACAACAACAAAAAGGTGAATACTCAAAGCTAGTGCAATTGAGATAATTAATCAATGTATACCTATTCTTATTCAATTTCGAGATAGAGGACTTTGAATCTCTGCTGGCAATAAGAATCTGCAAAACATATATCATCAAGGCAAATTCTAAGTAAATACCAGAAAAATGCTTTGTATTTATAAGGGTCAGAGCATTTCAGTTTTCGAATATATAAACTCAGACTCATCAAATCAAACTTACCATAAAAAGATTTAGAAGACCTTCATTTTTATCGGTGAAAGAAATATCTCCATCAATATATGCATCTGCAAGGCCTAAATCAGCCCGTGTCATGACCTGTTCAAAAAATATATTCTATAGCGCTCATCAATTCTGCAGTATATATAATATATTAATGATTTTGAATTTTATATGCCAATATAATGCGTGGCCTATTATTTAATTTTCAAAAAATTTCCTACTTAGTAATTTCAACAATAATATGGTGCATGTAATCCATAAAAAAATGATTCCAAACATATAAATTAAAGAGTACATACCTTCCAGTAAAACTGGGGATTAAGAACTTTAAGAACTATTGTTAGAGAACATTTTCTCCTATCTCCTTCAAAAGTCACTATTGTGCCCCCTTCTTCCAATAAACTGCAACAGCACCAGGCATAGTATATCAATCTTCTACATGTATATAGTTAGTTGACACAATGGGTATATTGAAGTATTTATTGATGAGGATAATGATTGTTCTCACACTATTTTACTTAATCTTTTTATATAATTCAAAAATTGTGATATATATATAATTTGTGAAAATTGATGTTAATAATTTGTGAACATATGATACAAACCTAGGTGATGTGTACTGTGATATAAATTAGAGGGTGTGAGACAAGCATTACGATGTGTTTTTAATATAAATAAATTAATGAATTTTATAATTGTGGTAATAAAGTGATTTATTTATTCTGTTTTGGTGGTGGTAGCACCAATTAACCTAATCCAGCCATGATTGTTTTACACAATTTTTTTTTATTTTATAACAGTTTATACACTATTTTATATATCACGTGCATAATTTATAATTTATAATTTATAAATATATGTTAGGTGGTATATAATGTGAAACAATGGTGTGTGCTAATCTAATATGAATAGGTCGTGGCAGCATAGTTGAAAAACCGGATGTTCCTACTGGTGGTGGACATCAGCTGGATTGTAACTCGTTAGGCAAAAATTAATTTAATAATATTCTATTGACTATTGAGAAACATTCAGAATCCGAATACATATTGGATATAAAACTATAATAATCCTATTACCGAACGCTGGAGTTCAACAAAAATGGCTATGGTATCCTTCGCACACAGAATAATTATATCCATTGTACGTAATTCATTCTAGGGGTAAACTAAAACCAAAATCCCCTGCCTGCCTACATAATCAGTCAGTGACTAAATTTGAAGTTGAACCCCTTCAATCGGAGGTTTCAGCCAAAAGCAAACATGTCAGACAAAAATTTCCCCAGAATAAATAATATTTGATGATATATTTTCAATGTCCTCTTCGTCAAGTCCTAGTCCTAGAACCCAGATGACAGACTACGTACGTACGTACTATAACTGATTTTCAGAGAGTGCATATATAGAATGTGTATATATCATATAGGAAGCAACAACCTGCAGAATCATCATATATAAGAAGAGGATATCTAGTTATGACTTATGAGTAAACTCACATTAAACATCCAGCAGAGATATAGCGTCCAAGGAACCTAGTAACAAAAAGGCGTGCCCCTGCTTCTACGAGAGAAGGTACCATGTGTTTTGGCTTGCTTAGAAGAGCACAGCTTTCTCCAATCAAATCTTGTGCAGCAGCCATGCCAGCCTACAAAGATATATACCAAAGTAAGATTAATTTCTCCAAAAGACAAAAAATAAAATAAAAAATAAAAAATTCCCATGACAACCTAGAACTGGACTAAACTTTTAGAACCTGAAGAAAAAAGTGTAGCAAATGTATTCAGATGATAAGCAGCTGTGAGCTTGTCTAGATTTCTGAAACATGGGAAATTTAGTCCTGAACAATAAGTGGGAGATGACCAGGAATATCCATATATAATGGGTAAGTTATGATTAGTATACGCATTTGGATGAAGCCCATCATATCCCAGTATAAACCAATAAAAAAGAGGAAAATGTATCAAAAAGTATTTCACGTAAACTTTTTTTTTTAAACTTACTTTTTACCCTTGACATCATATATATAGACTTTGTATGAAACCAGCCACAACTTTAACCATATGAAAATGGAAAAAGTGGCTTGTTTTGGTACCATACTACCAGGGGCGGCCCCGAGAGTTGGGTTGCCTTAGCCGTTCTAATTTTGGTTGTCTTACTTATTATTTAATATTAAAAAAATAACAAAAAGTCTAAATTTTTTTTTTTATACAAAATCAATGTTACATTGTACTTTTAACCGGTTATGGTGTGTAGGAAAATAGAAAGCAATACCACTTAACCGGTTTAGGTTTAATAGTTTTTAACTAAAAAATGTTTTAGTGTTAATAACACTATTACGCTCCCATAAAAAAATAAAAATAAAAACACAACACAGACAAATAAATTTAATTCGCAGCACTCTCATCCAAAGAATAAAAATAACACTACACTATTCGGTCAATACAAACACAACCACAACACACATGCCAACATTTAAAGTCTTAAATAAATACTCAACCATACAACATTCACATATAATAATACAATATTTAAAGTCTCAAATAAATACTCAACAACACAACATTCAAAATCTCAAATAATTCAACAACACAACATTCAAAGTCTCAAATAAATATAAAATAAATACTCACAAATACAAACACTATAGTACAGCACTCACACAAATCACAATATATTAATCAAAGTGTAAAAAACAATTAAAAAAAAAAAAAAATATGCAACTTAAAAAAAAAACAAAATGAAAATTCAATTAAAAAAAAAAGAAAAAAAAAGCAAATGGGTCACTGACCCGCCACTTCCCAGCCCCCATTAAAAAAGCAAACAACTAAAGTGCTAAAAGACAAAACTGAAAAAAAAAAAAAAAAAAAAAGAAGCAAATGGGTCAATGCATGCACTGACCCGCCACTTCCAGCCCCCAGACTACTACCATAAGTCAGAAAAAAGGAGCGAATTTTAATTACTACACACAAAAGAGACAAAAGAGAAAAAATACTAACGTTGAAACTTTTGAGACATCCACGAATGGTTTGGTTTCCATATGGCGTTTTCTCAGACTTGTACTTCAATTTTACTTCCTAGTTTTCTCCTAATAGAATGAGAGAGAGAGAGAGAGAGAAAATAAAGTATGAAAGATTTCTACTTACAACTTACAAGTAAGGCTGGTAATGAGATGGATATCCCAACCTGGGTCCTGCTAATAGAAACTATAGCAAGCTATCAGCTGGAGCTTTGTGCATTTCTTAGTTTAAACAAGAAATCAATACCGAATGATCCAAGAACTTAATCTTTTGTCTATTTAACAAGCTTTTTTGGGTTTTGCCCCATTTGCAAAAGAATTAAAATGGTGTCAAAATGTCGTTAGATATCGGTAATAGTAGAATGGATTCTTCAATAAAATATGTTTATTTATTATTTTTTTAAGAAATCAGTAATATGAATTCAGATTTTTTTTTACCGATTTTTTTAATTTATTTTAAGAATGGTATTTCAATTGCTGAAATCTGAAAAAGTCTTTTTTTTTCTTTCTTTGAAATGGGCAATGTAATTGCTGATTTCTTATTTCCATGATTTATTTTATTTTATTTACATTGTATAGTGACCATCTTGGATGGACAAATGTAATTTGCAGTGTAAAGTCAATGACTTATATAATTGCTTGCAATAATCAACCAGATGCTGACATCTTTAATTTCATGTAATTTGTTATGAGTTCGTTTATTTCCTCACTAACGTTTTTGTTTGTTGTTCTTTTGAAATGTCACTTAGCTTGTCAAGTAGCTATTGATTGAACAATATTGAATTATTGATTGTCCTGATCTTCACATTAGTTGTCATAGATTGAAAAGATAAGGATCTATGGCAGTTTTCATTTTAGTTTTTATATTTTAAAGTCGTTTCAATTTGGTTCATGAGTTTTCAACCCGATTCCAATTTAGTACTTACCGTCATCTTAATTCACGGAAGATGCTTACATGGCTCATAGAAAACTCATATGACACTGTTTGCCATGTAAACTTCCCTCCAACTGATTTACTGGATCACGTGATCTACACGTGTTCATTATATCTCAGAGACAAAGGTCATAACTAATGTCAATAGGAAGACTGAAAACGAGACTTTGAAATGAGCAAAAAGGGGAAACTCAAAGCGCAACAAGCTTGAATGGTGTCTGAATCCTAAGCCCTTGTCCTTGGAATCGAGACATTGAAGGATAGTTTGGGGCCTCTATGGTTCGAATTTATCTTCTTTGAGTCTATATTGAAGAGATTTCTCAACATTTTCTCAGGTATAGTACCATAGTTTTCAATGGGTTTGAAAGACAAATTCTTTTCTTTTCTTTTTTTAAAACTTTCTGGAACCACTGCATGCAGGATTGATTACTTTTCTTTGGTTGTGCATCATGGTGGGTATTCTGTCTATCATCCCCAACGGTATGTGGGGGTGTTGTGGCTGTGGTAGAAAATTGTCATCGTGATACGTGGTCTAGATAGAGATTGAGTGCATTAAGCATTGAGAACGAAGGGTTTCATATTGTTAACAATAATGACAATGTAATGTTATCACCAGATTTAGTTAAGGGATATGGAGAGATTGATGTATATGTAGAGCATATGGTGGATGAACCTATCCTACATAGTGATCTAGAAGATGAGTCATATCGTGATGGTGATGAGATTATAGGTGACAAACACAACACTGATGGAGATGGAGATGTTGATGGTGATGTGGATGTTGATAATCCTAATAAGTAATACCAAGGTTTGTGTTTAGAAGCTTTAGGGATGGTTGGGCATTCCCTCAAGGTGTTCTTGAGGATCTAAGAACCCTAAATTTGTGGTTCTAGAGAGAAGAGACTTGGGTTTGGCCCCGCGTTATCTAATAGATAACGCGCGTTTTCAATTAAAAACACACAAATTGATATGTTTGACCCGACATTAGATAAAATTGCAATTTTCAACACGCGCGTTTTGAAACTGAAGGTGGGGTGCTGTGATTTCCAAAAGGCAAGTATTTAAAAGTTTTGAACATTTGCGGAACACGAATTTTAGAGGAGGTTCCGCATTTTTTAAAGGGTGATTTACCACATATACCCTCAGAGCATCTCCAGCAATGCTCTTTATTTTATCTCTATATGTGGAGATTTTAGCAACTCTTTATTTATTTGAAGAGCTATACTTTCCAGCAGACTCTTTATTCTTTCTCTACTCTATTTAAATATTATTTCTTTATTCTTTTTCTTTTTAATTTTCCTTTTTCTTTCTCTCATATTTTTACATTCTCTCTCCTCTCTCTCCGGTGTCTTCTTCTTCTCCATCTAGCAAAACTCTCCAACAAACAAAACCAAAATTTTCAGATCTGAACCCCAATCAAGAATTAAGAGAAAACTAAAACAAACAAACAATCTAGATCTGAACCCCAAAATTTTCTCTGTCGTGACTCCACAACTCCAGGCCAAGACCCAAAATTTTCAGATCATGAACACTCCGTCGTGACCGTCAACCCAAACCACGCCGAGCAAACCCAAGCCCAAATCGGCACCGAGACCATCAACCCAAGCCACGCCGAGCAAACCCAAGCTATTTCTTTCTTTCTTGATATAGAGAACAGAGGGAGAGAATGGAGAACAGAGAACAGAGGGAGAGAACGGAGAAGAGAGGGAGAGAGAGGAAAAAAAATGGAAGAGAGAGAAAATATCGGGCAAAATGAAAAAAAAAAAAAAAGCTTAAATAGGCCGGTCAAAAATAATAAACAAACCCGCTAAAGAATGTACAATAATTTTTTATTTGTAAAAAGTTACTGTAGCATTTTGGCAATTTGAAGAGTCAGATGAAGAGCTGCTGGAGCAATAAATCTTCATTTTGGCTCTCCACATGTGGAGATACAGAGCCGTTCCCAGCACTGCTAGAGATGCTCTCAGCAATGTTAAAAATACCCAAGTATCAACGTGAAGCCCCCTCTTATTTCTCTCATTTTTCTTCTTTGTGTGCCCCAATGCCTTCGCCAGAGAGATAATTCTAATCAAGATGTAGATGTAGGAAAATAGTACACACAAAAATTTGGAAAAAAAAATCATAAGGATGTTGACCCATTTCAACCACCGCATTCCGCAAGCTTGATCTTGATGTGGTGAGATGGGGCTGGGGTTTAGGGGGAATAAAGGTAAGAAACTGAACTTTGTGGGAACAGCAGCCACTGGGCTTTAACCAAATCAAGAAAAATAAAAGATGAAGTAAGAGGGAAAGGGGGAAAATAAAGAGAAGATGAGAAAACTTACCGTGGAAATTGGAGAGCTTCAAGTCTTCAACGAAAGACCCAAAAAAAAAAGATAAAAGAAAAGATAGGGGGAGGGGGAGTTGGAAGACTCTGGAGACTTTATGAATGGCGGGATGGGACTTAACAAAAAAAATTAAAATTAAAATAAAAAAGAAGAAGACAAAACATTAATGAGGTAGAGGGAGTTGGAAGACTCTGCAGGCTTTATGAATGGTGGGATGGGACTTAACAAAAAAAATTAAAATTAAAATAAAAAGTAAAAAGAAGAAGACAAAACATTAATGAGGTAGAGATGTATTTGGTGGGATGAGACTTAACAAAAATAAATAAAAATTTAAAAGAAGAAGAAAAAACATTAAGTAAGGCAGTGATGTATGAGTGCCCATGTATGTGTACGTGTGATTTAGGAAAACATAATCTAAAAGTGTGAAGTAAATATTTTATATTTTGTGTATTGTTTTATTTTGTGTAATGCAGACGAAGGAGGTGACAATAAATGTCAAGAAAACATGAAAAATATACGTCAGAAGATAAAGTTATTTCGTGACAACATTTGAAAAATGATACTATAACTTAACAGTATAGTAAAGTCCTTTTTGGTCATTTGTACTCGAAACAATAGTTTTATATTAAAATTATCCAAACGTTCAATTGACAAAAACAACACTTTTTCATTAGTTTTGCCAAATGCTTATTGTGATTTCAAAATACACATTTTAAAAACGCACTTTTTTTAAACAGCTAACCCAAACCCACCCTATATCTGAGAAAAAAGATCAAGAGTCATCTAATGTCTCTCATATCAAACTTCTTAGAGTGTTTTCAACTCTGACCCCACGTAGCTTTATTTATAGTGGAGGAGTAGCCTTGGACCCTTGGTTGATGAGTTTGGATGATCTATAAACTCTCCAAAGCTGATAATTTCGTTCATTTCTCTCATATATTAATTGGATAATATATGTGTGTGGATGCTCAAAATTTTTGCCTTGATGGGCCACGTATTAATCCACGAACGGGCTGGACACGGGCTGGATTTATGTGTGGGGATGGTGAGCCCAAAACTCTACACCAAGTTTGGTAGATCACTTGATGGCTAATGGTGCATTCCCTCTGGTACTCCTTGATCCACCAGGCTGCAACACTCACGTAGAAAGTTACAGTGGACTAATAAAACTGATGCCGCAGACCAAAATAGGCTAATAACCATGGATTTTACTTCCACTAGAACATTCAGTAATCACAATATAGTGGTAACAACACATGAGGAATATATTACAAACTTGCTTACAGACAAATAGGATTGATCCCATAGACTGAGATTTAGTACAACAAACTCAACTCTTTAAGAATCTATATTCAGTGACAGTAAATACCATGCATATGACAAGTAGTAGGAAAAATCAGGAATCAGTGCCGTGGACCTGAGAGGCTGGGCATAATGCACTTGGCTTTCTCCGTGACTTGCAAAAAATAGGAGCAGATAATAGAAATGTAATAAATCATGAAACTTGGGAGATTTGGGAGTAGGAAGAGAATCATTTACTATGCAAAACGTATGTGAGTCAGTACTGAGGGTTGGGTTAAGTGTTTGATGTAAGTTTTCTGTTGTGGCAGACTAAAAGTACTTCTAGTCTACCGCAGATCTACGGGAAGTGTCCCATGGATTGTTGTTGGTTAACTGTCCCCTTTAAGCTTTTGAAGTCAGCTCTTATGGAGGAGTTAACTTCAATCTAAGACTTTTCTGAACAGCCCACCAACCCCTTATTTCTTCTTCTTACCCCTATTTATAGTGGTGTTTATTTCTAATGGTTTGATTTGTTATCCCCTTAATCATGAGAATCACTGTTTAACCGAGAAATAAAGGGGCGGAGATTTGACAAAGTTTGATTTTTGAGGTTGAGCTGATGGTTTTCATCTGCCATAGATCTGATTTGGTCTGCGGTGGACGGCTGATTTTCAATCCATTTATGAGGAGGGAAGTGATGAGCATTAAATGTTTGGTAATGGGCTGAAGTGATTAAGCTGACTTGACTCACATACGTTTTGTGTTAATTAAATTTGATCTTACCATTTTTGGCATTATTCCCCAGCAAACTAATGTCTTTCTGTTGCGGTAGATCAAATAAAACTTAAGTAAATTGATTCCGCTACCTCCAAACCGTTCTTCCTAAGCTCCATGATGGTGAGGAGCAAGGACCACCGAGGTGCTGGGCTACGGTGGTCGCCATCCTTTGAGTGATGTTGGTTTTGGGTGGCCATGGCATGCTTCTCAAGTCTTTTCGGTCCTTGATTATTACTTTTTGTTCCAACTGGTGCTGCCGTGGACTACTCTGTGACGAAGTCCACTGTGACCAGTGGACAAAGGAAATGACCAACTTACCTTTCATCATTTCTTATTTCAGTTGGTAATGATTTGGGCGGCCATGGCAGACCTCTTGGTCTTTTCGGCCATTGTCTCATCTTCTCCGTCATTTGTTGCTGCAACTGGTGCCGCCGTAGATCGTCTTGTGATGGAGTTCACTGTGGACCACTGGGTAATTCGCCATGGACCACTGGGCGATGTGGAGGACCAGCCTTCTTCATCTTTTCTTGTTTTTGGTTGGTACTACCGCAGACCATTTTTTCTGGAACCATATTGCTTAACTGTTGGTTAATGAAGAAAACCAACCTTTTGCTATAATTATGGTGGCTTTGGAAATCTGATCTTTGCCTTGGAAATATTTCCTTTCAGCACCTCGAGCACCACGCCAAGAGAGGAGGGAAAAATGGTGTTTTACGAGACAACCATTTTTCCTCTCCTTTTTGAATTATTTTGAATTCTCCTGGTGCTGTTGTGGCAGACCTGAAATTGGGGATTAAATGGGCTGGGTTTCTGTTAATTTCTTTGGGGCTTGGACTTGGTTGATGGCTTTTGGCCATTTTTTTTTTCATGTTTTGGCTACCGTGGATCACTGGGTTTGATGGGCCTTGGACCCCTGGCAGATTACTGGGGTGTTGGAGTTATGGGCCTCTACAATGTGTCAAAGGAGGAGTTGAAAATCAAGTCAAAGTGGTGAATTACCATTTGGCATTCACTAAGTACCAATCGACACTTGAAAATTGTGAATTGACAGAGCCGATCGACACTTGAGAAATGCCAAATGACATTTTTTTTTTTGACAAATTGCCAAATGACATTTAAAATCAGTATTTCCGAAGTTCATATGTTTGGCCTTTTTTTAAGATTTATGACATGTTTTTGAGATAAATTTGACTTGGGATCAAAGGTTGAAAAGTAACTTATGGGCCTTACGTAGGGAATAGGCAAGATCTCTATCGAGATTCAGCAGATGTTAAATTTTAGAGCAGTAGCCAAACTATATTTTTTATCCCAGGAAATGGAACCTAAATCTAAATATACTATCACGAATATTAGTCAATTTAAATCCTAACAATAATTCTTTATTCATTGTCCACATCAAACTTATACGTAGTCCATAAAAATAAACAATTTGGTAGAATCTATCAAGTATCAACAAAAATAATCACAAATTGCTTTAAACCCAACAAATTTATTTGAATCAGCACAATAAATTCCTAACATTACATATTAATTAAAAATAAGTAACACGTTACCATTCCGAACCAACAAAGAAAGCAATGGAAGTCCTCTAAGAACAATTTTTTATTTTTTTAATGGGTCGTGCCTTTGACAAAAAAATGAACAAATGAAAGCTAATTGATGATGAAAAAATAATCGACAATAGTTTGTCCAGGCATGAATCTGAACATTTTATCTCTCCTTTGAAAACAATATCAACATGCTGAAGGAAAACTTTGATACGGATTGCTGAATGCGGCAACATTTCCAGGACGAGAGAATACAACCTACGTTAAAAGTCACAAGTCAAATATCTCTCAGTCCAGACCCAAACAAAATCCACCTTAGCAAAATTTTATAATATATGCGAGCAAGTCAAAGCAAATTTACATTTTTGTGTAGATGTAATGGTTTTGTGAGAATCCATCTCTACTTACTATAATAAGCTTTTGAGATCTTTTATATATATATATATTGATTTTATAAATGGGATATTATTTTATTCCTCATAGAGATTATCCAAATCTCTATAAATATTTAACAAGAGAGATGTGGCCAAATAGCAATTATCCATTAAGTCAAGAAACATACCTGATAATTCCCAAGTGTATGTGACTGAAAACCAGCTGCACAATAATCGAAGTAATATTCCCATGTCCGAATGAATTTTTCATTGAACCCAAGAGCGAGGATTTTGCTGAAAACACAAAAATAATGGCACATCATCAAAATACTCGACATCATTACCATCTTTAGGTCGTAACAAGTTTTACATTGTAATAATCATAGATTTGCAGCGTACTCACTTTTTTTTTACAAGTAATTTGCAGTATTTAACAACATAGAGAAGAACATAAAAAATATAAATATACAAGACTTTCTATGACAAAGTGATTGATTTCATTTTTCTAGGCTACTCCAATGTAGCAAAGATTCGTGCATGTCCTACTTCAGAACAACTATGTAAAGAAATAGTGGATAGCTAGTCTTAAAACTATATCTGAGATGAGTGTTGCATGAGTCAATGTTTAGAACAAACTTCATTGAGAAAAGTTTTCCCATGATTACTTCATTTACCTCTGCTTCTCCATAAAATTTTGTCTCCAACATCTGAGTGTTTGGTAGTAATGAATGCCTATGTTCTCCAGGTGCTCCACACTGCAGTTACCAAATTTCTATTAATATCGTAGAGAATCAATACTAAAAAGCAAAATATACACTGAAAAAGAAACCTTATATACCATAGTCTGGATGCAGCAACCATGGCTGATGTTATCCTACTTAATGAAGGTAGGCACCCCCCGGGAAATATATATTCCTTTATAAAATCTGAGCTTTGTCTGTACTCGTCATAACGTTCATCTGGTATTGATATGAACTAAGAAAAATACCAAGTGCCAAGATGTCAGCATTTGGGTGCTAAAATCTACATAGCAACGATGTAATTACAATCAAACTGGAAATGAGACAGGACACCAGACATTATTAAAACTCGTTAGGCCCATTGTTATCATTACCTGCAGAACGAGAAGCCCTTCTTCTGCTAATAATGATTCACAGCAACCAAAAAACTCTATCCATAAATTCATGGCCAACAGCTTCTATCATCTCACTGAAAAATGCTATTAAAGATCATGTATTTAATGTAGGAACCAGCATTATGGTCATCGGATATAATTCAGTGGAAACGGAACTTACCAGGATATGATTCTGTCATATTTGTAGGTATTAGGCAATTGGCGGTAGTCACAAAGAAGAAATTTAATGCGGTCCTGGTAATTGAGTGGATAAAAATTAATTAAAACCAGAAAGTAGAACTCTAATGCTGTAGGAACCACACATTCTACAAAAGACATTTAAAGGTTAATTAAACAAAGGAAGTGGAATAAAACAGGATGATAGACTGATTACCCACAATGCATTTTAGTTTCCAATATTTTCCAAATGTATTCGTTACACATTATATATGCTTTTTTATGCAAATGAATCATTTATCAAGTTAATACCTGAAGGCCAGCTTCTTTCACTTTCCTTTCTGCAAATTTCAGTTGCTCCTCAGAGAGAGTGATGCCAGTGTATTTGCATCCAGTTCGTTTGACAACTTCAATAGCTAAGGTTCCCCAACCACACCCAATCTCAAGAACTTCATGCTTCTTATTAATTCTTGCCTAAATTGATTGAAGTTGAGAAAAAAATTGGACTAGAGTACAACAAGAAAAACATTTAAATTTGATGAATCCAATTAAAAAGACTTACTATGACCCCCTTGAAAAGAAAAGAAAAAATATTGATGACTTACTTTTTCAATTAGAAGAGAAATTTTTCTTAGCTGTGCATCCTTTAAGTCTTCATCTTCCTTCTATGAAATGTTTTAACACATAAATCAATATAAGCTAAAGCACAGCATACATGGAAATATATTATGCATTGTTTAATTATAAATCATCAAAAGGTTTTGATCCTGACCTTGAATACAGCACAGGAGTATGTCATTGTTTCGTCCAAGAATAGAGCAAATAGTTCATTACTCTAGCAACACAACAAAGAGGAATTGTAAGCTTCTTTCTGATATATACTAAATAGCGAATTAACGTTTCAACGCTATTACTGCAAACAAAAGAAATTAAAGGTCATAAAAAAAAAACAAACAAACAAACAAACAAACATGCAGGATGATGAAGGATTATCAAAGAAACAAACATTTGACGAAGAAGGATATTCTTTAGCAAAGAAATTGAAAGATCATACAATAAAAGGCTTTCCTTTTATGATGGTGAGGATGCAATAGTTAGCAGGAAGTTGAGTAGGAGCATATGTATACTGTCATTGTGGCTGAACTTTTTCATATAATTCCTCACTCACTCCAGTTATTTTGTTCTTAAAATTTCACATATGTGCTTCGAATCCTCCCTTATTTTCTAATACTTCAACACAGAATACAATTGTAACTTTTATAGGATCAAACCACCTCCAAACTATGTTTCCATTGATGCATTCATGAAATAATATTCTGCATATGTGTGTGTGCATATATAAATGTTTACATACTTGGAAAAAATTCATAAACAACATTACAAAGGGTAAATAGCTTTCAATCAGCATTTTCTAGAAACAAACACATGTTGACACAACATCATATTTACAGGTTATCTTATACCAGATCATAATGAAGTGAGATGTTCCTGCGAGCCTGTGTAAGAGTATTTTGCCTCAAAACATGCTGAAAAAAATATTTTGCTGATGCTATACTAGCTGTATATAACAGTGGAGTCCACCAGCCCCTGAAGCCAACAAAGAAGAATGCTCAATATGATGCAATTGAGAAGATTAGAGCTAGTAATATCGCAATCCAGGATTGCAGCTAGTCTGCCCATCACAATATACCTTTTCTTACTCAATTTTGAGATGGAGGAATTTGCATCTCTGCTGGCAATAAGAATCTGCAAAACAAATGAGCAAGGAGAATTCTAATGGATTCAATACCAGAAAAACAACTTTGTTTGAGTCTTGGATCATTTTTGGTTTTTGGAGTTTGGAGTTAGACTCAGATCAATTTATCTTACCATAAAAAGATTTAAAAGACCCTCCTTTTTGTCAACAAAAGAAAAATCTCCATTGATATATGCATCTGCAAGGCCTAAATCAGCCCGCGTCATTACCTGATCAAAGCAATATAATTTTCAGCTATATAACTAAAGTATTCTAAATTTTGAATGCCAATATAATGCGTCACCCATTCTTTTGACTTTTAAAAAATTTCCTTCTACTTTCCACACAATGTAGCATGTGATCCTTATAAGAAATACCGATACAAATTTAGAGTACCTACCTTCCAGTAAAACTGGGGACTATGAATTCTCAAAACTGTTTTCAAAGAACATTTTTTCTTGCTTCCTTCGAAGGTAAATAATGTGCCCCCTTCCTCTAATAGACTGTGACACCACAAGACACAATATATCAATTGTCTCCATGAAATTTAAATTTTATTTTGCATAAAAATAACAAAGCAGTATACTGTGGAGAGAGATGAGATTCATGACCAGAAGACAGAAGGTCAAGGTTGAACTATGAGTTACACAATACAATAGAGTTAAATAAGAAAGTTTTGTCTAGTGCATTGCAGATCAATTACTTAGCTAAAAACTTCTAAGTTGCAACTTGAACCCTTAAAAGTTAACAAGATGTAAGAATATATAGTTCACAGTACAGCAAAGCGGACTTCAAAAGAGTGGCTAAGATTACCCATTATATTTATCAAAAAGAAAATGTAGTAAACCAAAGTCCCACCATCACCAAAATGCCCTGCATGCCACACATGATTAAGTAACCCTTTCTTTAACCAAAAGGCCAAACATTCCAAATTAACCATTAACACCTCCTCTTACCCTTTCGCCCAGATGTTTCAGTGAAAACAAACAATTGTTATTTATAACCATCATAACTGTTGTTGCATTATGATAAACTTCAGTATCCTCTTAGTATGGAACCGAGATGGCAGAGAGATTACAGACAGTACATACTCTTTAACATTGAACTGGTTTTCAATTAGGACATACTGCGTATAGAAGGATAGAAGAATATCTATATATCACTCAAGGAGGCATCAACTGGCAGAGTCATCTGAAAAGGATCTCTCATTACCATGATGAGTAAACTCACATTAAACATCCAGCTGAGATATAGCGTCCAAGGAATCTAGTAACAATAAGGCGCGCCCCAGTTTCTAACATAGAGGGTACCATGCATTTCGGGTTGCTCAAAAGAGCACAGCTTTTTCCAAGCAAACTATGTGCAGCAGCCATGCCAGCCTGCCAAGTAGACTACCTTGTAAGATTCTTTTTACCATCTATATAATTCTTGAAAGAAAAATATTGACCATGGAAAAACTATAGGCTTGGAAACAATTCTACCCAAATGCTTGAGGGTTTTTATATGTAAGAAAAATTACAATCTGATTACATCCTGGAAGA
Source organism: Fagus sylvatica (assembly GCA_907173295.1). Lineage (NCBI taxonomy): Eukaryota > Viridiplantae > Streptophyta > Magnoliopsida > Fagales > Fagaceae > Fagus > Fagus sylvatica. The sequence goes on along the minus strand of OU015772.1, from coordinate 10,679,372 downwards.
GGAACAATCTTTTAGAACCTTACTACAGCACATATCTTTACTAATAAAAATTTTTAGGAGTCACTACCTTTAATCCATCCTCATGGAAGCCATAACCTGAGAAAATAGCACATGCTCAGATGATCAGTAAATGTGAAGCTAGTCCTAATTTCTATAACATAGGAAAACATCAACTCTGAAAATTATATATAATCTAGTACAATATGCAAGTATTTGTTTCTATATGCCTAACAGCTCACCCTGGTATGCCCCACAAAACCAAATTCCTCTCTTCCCTTGGATTTGATCAAACTCAAGCGAAGCTTTTGATGCAGCAATGGATGGGACTGGATGACCAGTTGACCACTTAAGCAAGGTATGTTTTGGTGTATGATCCGGGTTGAGAGTCACTAGAAAAGGTAGACTTGTTTCTTCAATATTCTGCATGCACAATTATTTCACAGTATAATTAGAGCATTAAACTGTAGCTGAACTGTAGCTGAGAAACTCTTTGTTTTTTATAGAAATTTTCAATTAGTGAAATGTTAGTCCTATGCAGCTAAAACTTTGAGTTATTTGCACTGACAATTTTTTTTTTCTTGTAATATATTAGCTCTCTGTTTACTTTGTGTGAATAAATGTCTTCTTATTTGCCAGCCTACCATGGCTTTGGATTAAGGTTTTTATTTTTTTTTTGTATCTCTATGAAAGAGGCTTCATATGGTCAAGGTTCTCCTGATGTAAGTGGATTCTTACACCAATATCATATAGAATGTAGCTCTTGTTGTTGGGGGATGTTAATTATTGATTCATGTTAAAGTTGTTGAGTGATTGAATAATTGAAAGAGAGAAAGGAGAAAAAAAAAAAAAGATTGGAAGCAAAAGATTTTAACGTGGTTCGGTCATTAGGACCTACATTCGCAAAGGAAAGCTCTTGACAGCTACATCTTAACTGTGATGTTCTTCATGTTGCAATGAACCCAATGTAAGATTTATATACTAGAGAAACCTAGACCAACCTAGGGTTAGTTTGTTTGTTTTACAAGTACATGGGCCTACACTAAAGTTTAAGTCTCATGGGCCATAATGTCTCTAACCCCCCCCCCCCCCCCCCCCCCTCTCCAACTAAAGGAGGAACCTTGAGGTCTTGAACGAATGACATGACTAGTTCTGTAAAATGCACATTACAAAAGTCGAAGCAACTTCTGACGATCAAGCTGTGATATTGAATAGCCAAACTGAACCTTGTGTCGGTAAATGGTGGCTTTCAGATGGTTTTAGTGAACCACATGTTTCTGTTCACAACAGGGATTTTGATGCTTGGCTGTGCGTTTGATCTAGTGGTTGTGGCAACGGGTTGAGAGTTTATTGATGGTAGCGGCTATAGTGGGTGACCCAGTGGTGTTGATCAAACTTGGCTCTGAAACCATGTTAAAGTTTTTGAGAGATTGAACGAATGAAAAAGAGAAAAAGCAAAAGGCTTTAATGTAGTTTGGTCGCTAGGACCTACGTCCATAGAGGTCCTACATCTTTACTATGAAGTTCTTCGTGTTACAATAGATCCAATGTAAGTTTTGTATTCTAGAGAAACTTAGACTAACCTAGACTAACCTAGGATTACTTTGATTGTCCTACAGGTACATGGGCGTACATTAGGTTTGGGACCTCATAGGCCATAATGTCTCTACTAATTCTCAACGATTGTAAGCTCTATGTCATTTAATTTAGAAAAAGTGCTTTTAAACAAGTTATCTGTTCTTTATTCCATTCTTGAATTCTCCATAAAATGTAACTTTTCATTATCATTTTTTTAATTGTGGAGAGTCTCAAACTTCCTTAACTCATTAGTATGGCCCACAAGGAAATAAGTAACTGCTCAATGTCTTTTTAACATGTTCAGCTACATGTGAAGGTGGATATACAATCCCAGGATCAACATGCACAAATTCTACTGTTCAAATGTTGCTAAACACTAATATAAATTTTACTTTTCACAGATGGAACCTTTTACAAACCTGAAGCACATTGAGCCAGTATGTTAAACATACTTTATTTTCTGTACCCCCAAGAAAATTCCATGCACTCCACGCTGCTGGGTTTTTGGGCATTAAATTTTTGTCACGATGAAGGAAAATATCACTGCCAATAGAGAGTTAAACAATGACTGCATTTTAAGTTAGTCCACCCTAGCAGAGCACAATGCCATCAATTTTACCAGCATATTTTTTAAAACAACTAACGTAATATGAACGAGTACACTTGATAAAAATATACATATGAACGAGTACACTGTCAGAAAGTGAATCTAACTCCTTTGACAATATAGTTTTTATATAGTTGCACTTAACAAGTACACTATGAAAATCTAAAGCTATGGAAGAGAGCAATCAGCATCTTTCAAAGAAAACGACAAAAAGGATGAATGACAACTTAAAAGAAGGGTTTATTACGAAAAGATCCTTTAACACCATACTTTCTACTCAAAATAATAACATAACCTTATCAATTTTCAATAAACAATTGGGAAATTTGATACAGTACGATGATTATTAATTTTCTGTAATTTTTTTTTTTTGTAAAAACAGAATATGCAATGAACTCTAAGTGGATATCTTAATAAGAGAGAAATACCCCATATGATTAGCACTAAACTACTTCTTGTCCCCTTACAAAATAGAATATGCTTTGAACTCTAAGTGGATATCTTAATAAGACCCCATATGATTAGCATTAAACTACTTCTTGTCCCCTCGGGGGGTTGTCAACGTCAACAGACACACACACACAAGAGAGAGTGAGAGAGGCAGAACAATTGGAAGTATATAAAAAAATTAAAATAAAATAAAAAATCCATTATTAAGTACAATTATGAATTCTATATTGTGACAATGTTGGTTTTTTTTTTTTCCTTCGCAAGATGTATATATATATTGTAATTTTGAGGTGAACCCATGTAGGAAGAGATGATTATGGATAGGAGTGAATGTACCTGTAGACATATTGAAAAGCACCAAGTATTCTCATCTCACCAAATGTTGCTTGGTCTCCTAATAATTTCACAGCATCAGGGGCATGGACTGCCAATATACAACCATTGTACATTTCTTCGGAATCATCTCTATAGGACACAATGCAACCTGTGAAATCTCCTCTAAAATTCGTTAATGTAATTGTAGTATGATTCCAATAGAGAAAATATCTAACTCATCTATTAAGCTGTTTCCTTTCAATCACTTTTCAATGTGTTATTATAATTCAAGTTTTTACTGTGGTTATTTCCACATGGATACAACCAACCGAATTGAAAATAGATAATGATAACCAAACCATATGAGTATGAGTATATGAACTTCTCATCACTTTCCAGTAAAATATTTACTCCATTATCACTTGAAGTACAAGTGTAATTAAAGAGAAAAAGAAGAGAGCAAAAATATAAAAATTGCTACTCACCTTCATCATTTGTTGAAACTGAATGTACCTCAGAACAAGTCCTAATTTGGCAACCTTTACTCTCCAGCACTTCTCTGACCTGATTGATTTTTCAAACCAAAACAATTTCAAACTACATTTAATCCAAATGTGGTATACTAAGAAATTCCACTTCTTCAAGAGACAACAAAATAGCACCTTCTTCACATAGCAATGTGAACGCCATCTGACAGTAAGCCACTGTGGACGGCCAAAGAGCTGAGAGAGCACCAAAAGGTCCAAAACAACTCAAATTCAACACGACACTCCAGGTAACAGAACAATTGGAAACATTTGCAGAAAACAACCCTACCACTATTTTATAAAATTTACATACAAAAAACATATATAGCTAGTTTTTACCTGAAGTAGATGATGATTTCGGCAAAATGATAGTACAGAGAAAGCTGAAAAGCTCATAACTCCGTCTGAAGGGCAGGACCAAACAGAACCACATACTGGAACCTATAAAAATAGAGCATTTTAAGAGTAACAAAATCATGATCTATGGAATTAACAGAAAAACCTCAAGAATGTAATAGAATACAATGGTTTAGTATCCTCACAAGATAAGCTTTTTGAAATAATTCGGAGTAACCCCGTGAATTGATAAACTGTCCCAAGGTTTCATTGCGATCAATGTCCGGGTTGTTCTCAAGCACTTCAAGATAACTGCAATAAATTTATAAACAGCTTGACCCCTATCTTCATTCCTTCTCTCATAACATTCTTGAAACTGATGTACTATATTTTTGTTTCTTTATTCATAATAAAATAAGACATAGCTAAAGTTGAAAAGAGAATGGCTCGCCTGAGGACATCTTCCTTGAACTTGACAATTTCTCTAATCATTTGCCAAAAGTTTGGATTCAAAACATTCTTCTTCTGTGCAAATAAACTCGACAAACCATTTCGGCTCCCCCATTCACATCCCTGGCCTTTGTCTAAGCTCACTGAGAATGACATATCTGATGTCTCCATATCAACTCCAAGACTCTCAAAGAACTCCATCATATTTGGGTATGTTACCTGTTCAATTTACCATTATTCAATCAACAGATCAAAACCAGTATAAATGAATTTTTTGGCAAACATCCTTTAGGCAAAATGGCACCAGGTTAATAATGAATTAAAATGAGGCGGGAAACCATGGGAACAAATACACAAACACAATCTTCTAACATTAACCCTATGTTTGGATGGAGGGAGATGAAGGGAGAGTAAAAGAGAGTGGAAGAAAAAATGACTGGAATATACTAAAAATTAGTACATTCCATGAACCTTCCCCTAAGAGAAATAAGAAACATATCAGTGCAAACTAGTTAAGTACTTTGGAAACAAGAAACATCCCAGTGCATTAAGGTTACAATTGACATTAGTGAATAGAAATAGTATGCCATATTGTTCTGTTTTTGTTCATTTTGTAGGCATATTAATTTCAAAATGCAAGACAGCTTCTCTAGTGTTCTTCCCATAGGCCAAAACAGAGACTTGCATTCCGTGCATGTTGCTGTTCCATGATGCACTTTCTCAAGAATTCTCATATACCTAGAAGGAGCATCACCTACTTAATAGTCATCCGTATATATCTTGGAAGAATTTCTTTGAAACGTGTTACATGGCCGATCATGTGATTTATTAAATTATTTAAACAAGTCATATGACCATTAAGTAAGTCATGTGATTAAAAGTACATGTGAATGCTTATTTGACTTGACACATAGTGGGTTGGATGGACTTTTATCGAAACCAATTTGGAGGGAATTATGTCATTATTTTAATATTCAAAAAATGACAAAAGACCATTGTTAGAATATAAATTTCAATCTATTACCAAAACATGAGAGAGAGAGAGAGAGAGAGAGAGAGAGAGAGAAATATTTAATGTCTAATTGTCTATGACTCATAAATCTTAACCCTGAGTGGTAGCTCAACTGGTTCGGCCTTGGGTGTGCTCCCCAATAGTCACTAATTCGAGTCCCCTCAGGGCCATCTATCCAAGACAAAGCCTTGCGTCTATCGTGGTACACGTGCTAGTAGGGTGTTGCGTGTCCCCCTGGGATTAGTCGAGGTGTGCGTATCTACGGAACGCTGGTCCGGACACCCAAGGTTATCAAAAAAAAAAAAAAAAGACTCAAATTCTTGAATGCATGAAATATTTTCCTCAAAGCAAAATAAATAAATATATATATATATATATTAGCGTCTGCTCAATGATAATTGCTCTTTACAACCAAAACACCAATGGGTTTCATTTTGGGGATCTCAAATAATAATAAAAAAATATTGAAATTTTAAAATCATCAACAAAAAAAAAATAATAATAAAATAGAGAAAAAAAAATATAGTAAGTGATAGGTTTCATTTGTTATAGGCAGGATTTGGATTTAGGTCCTTTATTCAATAATGAAAGGCTTTACCAATTAAGTTAACTTGACTCACTTCAACACATTTATTGAAACTAAATAAATATTATACAATACATATTAATTGTAACTAATCAAGATCCTTGCCATTTGCTTTTACACAACTAACACAAGGTGAGATTATTTAGTGCACTCCACTTGTAGGTCCTGCACATGGAATCCACATTTATATGATATATTACATCAAGTGTAGGGATGGGATCACATTTAGACCAACGGAGGCCATGGCCCCTGGCTCCTAATTTTCTTTTCTATAATAGGTATGAGTTATTGTTTTCATACTATATAGTTAAAATTAAAAGTTTATACTACCAAAAGTTACAGCCAGCCTCGTCTCAAGAATTTAGTTGGTCCAAAGAGACCCCAAAAATTGAAATGGCCAACAAACTCACACCTATGGCTCCCTCTTAATTATTATTTTTAGTTAATAAATACTTAAACCCGAGTCTTGTTATGGTATTGAAGACGTCAACCAAATATTGTCAACTCGTCCATCGACCACTACTATCTCAAGCTCCTCAAAGCTACTTGTGATATAGACTGGAATTAATTTCGAAAAAAAATAAAATAAAATAAAATTGGAACAACCTTATTAATGTTTATGTTTCTTGACTACAAAATTCTTAAACTTTAGAATTGGAAAATACATCATTTATTTATTTTCATAATTTTACTAGTTTTAATTTATAAAAAAAAAAAAAAAAAGAATGTCAAGGGTAACTATGTATGTATGCAGGTTCTAATAGAGCTATAAAATAATCTCTCTTTTTTTTCCTCTATTTTTTTTTTCTTGAGTAAAACATAATATTGAGTAGTTTCGATAAAGTCAAATTGAAAGTGCTATTTTTGGTGTCAAGAGACAATTGTTGTATCTTTTCTTTTATTTATATTTTATTTTTAATATTGAATATAGGTTAGTTTTATTTTTGTTGTATTAATTTAGTCATGAATCTTCGTATAATTCTCATTCCCTAAAAGATGAGAAAAAATAGTCATACTTTGGTCCCTAAACATGAAATCCTAGTTTCGTCCCTTATTAACCGAGTGTACAGAATAATTTATCATGAACTATAGACACCCATCTACATTACCACTATTGTCAATGGTATGCATTGAAATTTAGAAAACTTTATAGAGATATCCAAAAAACAAAAGTCAGTATTGTACAATTTTCCAAAACAGTATCAGTAACTCTGGGTGGATCCCAAAACGTTATTCACATTATATGACAAATAAATAAATATCATCTTCCTGTCCTCACTTGCTAACCACTAATTTGAACAGTGGTGGTCCATACTCCATATGTCCTTTCTATTTAAAACCTCAACCACCAAAGAAGATAGCTTTTTAGCAAGTAGCATTCTATTGTTACAAATCCAAGAGAAAAATGACAACACACAGGCCTCATTCGTCCACATTGGTTACCTCAAGTTGCAAAACCCGTCTTGTAGTTGTGTCAAAGTATTCTAATATGATGATGAAATAAGGGTGGGCTCAAAAATCAAAATATAATGCTCTCCTATATTATCATTTTTCATGTAATTTCCTAACTTTTATAAGCACAAATAATTTCTCTGGTGTGGCCCACTGCACTAGCAATGGTATGGGAACCAGTCAATTTTCATTAAGGGTCATCTTCCACCTTATAGGCATAATATAAATATTTTGTTCTAAAAGTTCCAACAACAATCACATCCTGAGAGGTGTTTTTCTCACTTTTTTTTTATAAAATAGTTAAAGTTAAAAAAATAATAATAATAAAATAAAATTCAGACACACAGTATATTACAATTGATGAAACATAAAATGAAATACAAAAGGTAAGACAGAAGATTTCACATGCTACATGTGCATTTCTACCATGCTCACTTAAATATATGTAGTATCCTTTTTGGGGTAATTAGTAATTACAAATGAGTAATAAATTTTAGAATTTAAAGGTAAATTAGAGACATCATCCCAATGATACTCTCAAGACATTGATCCATAATTGTATTTTATTTTATAACATTTACCTTCCGTGTTAGTTTCGTGAGGAATTTCGTTAATTTTAATAAAATTTGTTGATATTGAATAGATTTGAAGAAAAATATCGTTCTACCCTTACATTTTTTGTTCTTTCTCTAATTTTCTAATTTTTTCCTTCAATCCTCATTTTAATTTGTGTCTATTCACGTGATGTAAGCTTTAGGATAGAACAATATTTTTCTTCAATTCTTTCCTAATAGGTGAAACTAGCACTTACTATCTCATCACTTATGCCTCCCTATCTCATCAAATTCTGATAACTTAATATTTTAATAGCACAAGGGTTATACAAAATGGCACCAGAAAGCTTGGAAAATAATGTATACTCCCTAATTATAGATAAATATAAGCAAATGATAGCTACACGTTGGTTTCTTTATAGTCAATAAGGGGTGGGCTCGGGTCGGGCGGTTCGGGTGAAATATTTTATTACCCGACACGGGTTTGAAGAAATGAAATCCGTTGACCGTCCATTGTGTGGTAACGGTTCGGGTGATCGGGTTTATCGGGTGGAGAACGGGTGATGTATTAACCATATCATCAAACCCAAAATCAAACTCAAACTACAAATAACAAAAAAAAATTAATCAACAACACAAATTTTAATGGGTCGGAGTCTCACCGATCCGGCGAGCACAAGGGTTCACCAAATCCGGCGAGATCTCTTCCATGTGACTCCAGATCAGATCTCGCTAGATTGGTGAGATCTCGCTTGGCGGTGCTTTTCGGCGTTGGCACCAGTCGGCGTTGCGTTGCGGTGAAAGTCGGCGTTGCGTTGCGGTGCTTGGAACTCGGAATAATGTATACGGAGAGGTTGGGAAACGAGAGAGAGAACAACCTGAGAGTGAGAAAATTAGGTGGTAGATATCGGGTGAATTGGGCGGGTATGTGTGGGTATTGGGTAGTAATCTCAGGCTGGCTGGGTATCGGGTATGAGTGGGCGGGTGATGTATATATATATATATATTCTTAATTAAATATTCGGGCGGGCGGGCAGACCAAAATTCCAAAAACCTTATCCGTCCGTTGGATATTTTTCTTTATCCGTCCTTTGCGAGCGGGCGGACGGACGGACGAGCGGGTCGGCCGGATTGGTCGGGCGGGTCGGGTTTCGCGGTTTTTTGCCCACCCCTAACTGAAACTCACCAATTAAGAAGTTAGATTGCAATGATTTGAAATTATAGAATGATTGAATGAACATTTTATTACATTGTTTAATTTATAAGAGCATCTCCAGCACTACTCTTTATTTTATCTCCACATGTGGAGAGTTCTCCACATATGGAGAGTCATTTTTTCAACTTCACTCCAGCACTACTCTCTATTTTATCTTTATTTTTATTAAAATAATATTTTTATTATTTTATTTTAACTTTTTTTTCTCTCTCATATTTTTACATTCTCTCTCCTCTCTCTCCGGTGGTGTCTTCTTCTCCATCTAGCAAAACTCTCCAGCAAACAAAACCAAAATTTTCAGATCTGAGATCGGCTTGCTCAAGCAAACAAAACCAAAACTCTCCATGAAACTGTCTCCGGCCTCCGATCTGAGATCAGCACGCAGTCCCCCGCTGTATTTTTACCATTTTTGTTTTTTAAAGGCGGTGTTTGTTTCTCGGGAAAATTTAAAAAAGATTTTTGGTTTGGCCATGACCATGAGAGTGCTTCACAGAGAGAGAAAAAGATTTTGTGTGTGAGATCGGCTTGCTCAAGGCCGAGACAGTCAACCGTCGCCCCTCCAGGCCAAGACCCACGCCGCAGCTCCTCTAGGCCAAGACCCACGCCGCAGCTCCTCTAGGCCGAGACCCACCGGTTGGGTTTGATGAAAACGGGAGAGAGAAAAGGAAAAAAAATGGAAGAGAGAGAATGAAGAAGAGAGGGAGAGCAGAGGAAAAAAAATGGAGAGAGAAAAAAATCGGGCAAATGAAAGAGAAAGGAAAAAAAAAGGCTTAAATAGGCGGTGAAAAATAATAAACTAACCCGGTGAAGAGTCTACAGTAACTTTTCACAAATGAAAAGTTACTGTAGCAATATAGCAATTTGAAGAGTTGGATGAAGAGCTGCTGGAGCCGGTTTTCTTCATTTTGGCTCTGTATTTGTGGAGATACAGAGCTGTGTTGGAGATGCTCTAACCAAGGTCAAAACCCTGGACACATTGCTATATGTACAAATTCGTGCACACGCTTCGTTTTGTTTGTTTAGTTTTGAAAATGAAGTGCAAAAATATACTAGCTGATCATGACAAATAGAATAAACATTAGACTGCGTAACAGTTTGTGAACTAATCTTATGTAAATATTATTACTCAATTAACTTGCATGGTAAATTACAAAGAAGTAATTTATTTGGAATATACAAAAATACATAAAAGAACATGAAAATAAATTACAAAGAAACGAAATGGAAATAAAGTAAGAAAGTATACGCAACTAAATTCTAATTTTTAGTGTCGGTTAAAACTTAAAACATGGGAGCAGACTCAAGAATAACATTAACCCACAAAAATGTAGTTGACAATTTTATTTATCTTTCTTCTAACGTGTTAAGCACCTAATTATTCTATTGATATGTATAATTCTCTCGTCACACATACTAAGTAGTTACATAGAAAAATCTCTTGAAGTGGTCCTCAAACTATTGACTAGGAGTTTTAAATCTAGAATCTCAAAGTCTCATTAGGCCTTGACATTACAGGTCCGTTTGGGTTAGCTGTTTGAAAAGGTGCATTTTTATAAAATAGCAATTTTAAAATGTGCAGTTTAAAAACATCAGTTTAAAAATCACAGTTAACCGTTTGGTAAAATTTATGAAACAAATTGCTGTTTTGGTTGTAAATTACTAAAAATGACTAAATTATGTTATAAAGATTATCTGATCCTTTTTTTAACGGTAGAGTACAGTCAATGTTTAAAATTGAAAAAAAGAAATTTATTATTATTATTATTATAATTATAACCACGTTATTCATTTTT